>JAKSZT010047090.1:2655404-2731535 GCA_026826555.1 Tolypeutes matacus
ATGTTCCCATTTTCTTAAGTTTAAATAACAGAAAATGATATTCATAGTTACAAAATGGGGTGTGAACATGTTGTACTATGAAATGCAGTGAAAGGTCTTTAATATATTGGTATTTAATATAGTAATTAAAAATAACTTTTTAATTACTCATAGACAAACTGTTAATTAATACATGTAAACTAAAACATTAAACACTTTTAAAAGACTGACCCAAGATATTAAAATCCAGGTTGATAGATTTGTAAAGAGCAAGTTTAAAAATATTTAGAATTCTACGTACTCTTTTATATCTACAGTTTAAATCTGGAAAAGGGGGTTTTATTTGTCCAGTTTATTTAAGCAGACTCTATCCTTTTATATTTTTCTACTTAAAGAGCTAAGGAGTAAAAGTTGAATAATACATCATTTTACTCTCCAGTGGAGTGATGTGGAGAGATTTAAATTATTGGACTCTTCTACAAATATTAAATTTGTTGTCAAGAAACACAGGTGCTTCTAAATTCATTGCTTTTTGGCAATTCAAAAATCACAAGAGCTGGCCAATTACACTCTTTTAAGAAGGAAACTTCTCAGTCAGGAAAGTTCAGATTATCATCCCAAACCAGGATACTTTAGCAACAGACACAGGATCTAGAGATATGGAGCTGGGTAATATGTCTTAAAAGGGTTCCTAGGTAGCTGCAAAATATGGTTGGAAAATTTAATTTTTTGTTTTTGAAATGTAAATGTAGTTAGCAGCTAACCTTTAATTATTGCTCTTGGTAATTAATAAAATTGTTAACAACTAGGACAGGTTTGAAACTCAACTTGTAGTGAGCAAATTCATGCTTAGGAATTTATATGCCAGGGCCAATTTTGAGGACTGAAATATATGTTTCTGGGAATGATTATGGTTGCCAGTTGAGAGGTTAGATCACCTCCTTTCCCCGGGGAAGTCATAAAAAAATATTTATATTTAGTTTGTGTGATATATTTCCAGCCTTATTCTAGGAAATATCTTTTCTACTCACTTTCATTCATTCATAAACATACTTTCTTTCACTCATTCATGAGCATTTTATTATGCACAGGATTTATAATCAGATAATATGGATTGGAATCCTATTTTTTCTATGTGATAACTGTGTGACTTAGGCATGTTTATCAACCTCTATGTAAAATAAGGATAAACCATATCTTACCTTATATGGGTTATTTTAAGTATTCAATGAGGATATTAAAAAGTGTAGCAGAACCCAAAGTCACATAAGGAGCTACCGAAAAATGTTGGCTCTTATAATTATGCTCTAGCTACGCTCACCTTTCTGAGTTCTCTATGTATCTTTAATGGCTTATATATCTCGTGAAAGTTTGAAGCTTTGTGGATCCAAGAAAATCACGTCCTTAGAACCAATCCATTCCTGTAGTTTTGAACCTACTATAGGTAGGAAGTGATTAGGTCACTTCAGTTAAGGGCCTTGCAATTAGATTACTCCAGTAGGGTGTGACCCAGGGTAGGTCTTATTCCTCTTACTCGAGTCCCTTATATATGGGATGAATACAGAGAAAGCCACAGAGAAAGAAACCTATGGAAGCTGAGAGTGGAAACCATGAAAAACAAGAAGCTGAAAGTGACTAGACCGGAGGAGAAGGGAAACACCACCATGTGCTTTCTCGTTTGACAGAGGAGTCTTAGGGGACTCCTAAGCAGCCGGTCTTAGGGGAGAGAGCATCACCTGATACCTTGATTTGGACATTTTTCTCAGCCTCGGAATTGTAAGCTTATAAATTAATAAATCCCCATGGTAAAAGCCAACCCATTTCTGGTATATTGTTTTTGGCAACTTTTAACAAACTAAATCAATCTTCTAGTCCCTCTGCTTATAATGCATTTTATTTCCTATATCTATTCAAATTTCAGTTATCTTCAAGATGTCACCTCCTCTATGAAACTAATAATAGTCACCCAAACTGAACGAGCCATTCTCTGCTCTGTGTTCCATAGCTTGCCAAAGATACCTCTATTTTAATATTTGACCAAATATATTGTAATCTAGAGTTTATGTTGGCTCTCCCATTCAACTCTAAATACTGTGAAGACTGAGAAACTACTTTATGCTTTTGTACCTGGTTCAAAACATTCTCACAGCACCTTGCGCATGGTAGGATTCAAAACTGGGGGCTGGGATGGGCAGAGTTAAATGAATAAATGAACATGCCACAATTTTATCTGCACTGAATAGCAATGGATTCTATAAATAAGCAGCTGCTGAGAAAATAAAATGAAGAAAAACTAGCACGGAAATGGCTTATAACAGTATTAATTACTAAACGGCACATTGAATATCGCTGTAATTCTGATATTTAAAATTTATGTTGCAATAAAATGAGTGTGATATGAGATTCTGAAAATTATTTAATTTCCAAAGAAATATTTGTATTTTAACAGAGGCATTTCTTGCTAAGTTGCGATCATTATCTCAGGTAAAAGTGATGCCAAAAGGTAAGGGAAAGGCTAAAACAGGATAATAAAAATAACTGAAGATGAGCAAATAGTCCAGCCCACCCAGCTAGGCAGAAGCATATATCTACATGTGAAGCTGGAGGGCTCAAATGAATACTGGCCATGAAGAACTTCACGATCCCCACTGCTACTCAATTCAGAATTGATTGCACCATTCTAAAATAAAAACAAAACAAAACACAACACAGCACCAATGATAATAAACCTCAGCACGGCGGAGATGCAATGTGACTCTTGGGATATAAAATTTATGAATTAAAAATTTGTGAATCAGCCTCATTTAAAAAGCAAATGAAACTGTAGTTAAAAGAGGGTATTCAATTCTAGAAGTTCCAGATGGAATCTTGTTGACCTAAGCATATTAAAAAAATGAAATTAATGAGCTAATTATTCTTCTTCTCAGTAGGATACAAAAGTAGAGTTTAGAAAATATTTACATTCTATCTCTATAAAAGGCCATAAAAAGTACTCTTAGGAGACCAATCAAATTGGGCAAAGGGCTAATTCAAGTTTAAATCCACAGTAACTCTATCTCTTGTTTTCACAAATTAATGAGAAGAAAGAAGTGTTCCAGTATATCCAATAATATAACTATGAAGTTTCCTGACATATTTAAGTATGTAACTATAAAGTTCCCTAAAATAGTCAACCATGTGTTTATAAAGTCATGGTTTAAATCTTCCATTGATATTACATTTTAACACAAAGCAAGTGATGACCACAAAGCTTGTAAAACATGTCCATTATACGAAATTGAAAATTTTCACTCAATCTAGGTTAAATGGGATCTGCAGGAAATGTAATTTGTTTGTTTAAACTATCAGAGATATCACTAGCCTGTGAAAACTTAGCTACCACTGCATTCTCATTCTCATTCCCTCCCTCCCTCCCTCCCTCTCTCCCTCTCCCCCTCCACACACCCCTTATACTCACAACTATAAATATAGTCCATAAGTCCCCCATTATAGTACAGTATAAAATATTATAGTTTATTATTTCTCAAACATTATATATATTACACATAAGCTATCTATAACTTACTACATACTCGTTCTTGTTAGTCACAAAGCTTTAATTTTCTGTTTACAGACTGCCTGACAAAAGCCTATATCTAACAGGTTAAATCCAAGCCAAAAACAAAGCTTACTTCTTCCACACAATGTATACATATTATCCTTACAAGAAACACTTGATGTTAGGTATGCTTTTCCTATTTTAAAGAACAGAAAATTTAGGCTTAAACGTATTAAGTCACTTGTCTCAGCTAATGCAGGTAGTTGGCAGGGCAACAAGCTGATCTCAGGCCCAACTGCAAAGGTGTACGTTGTTTTGCTTCTCATGTTACTTTGATTCTAAGATAGAAGTTGAAAGAAATGTACCTTTTCCCCAACCCCCAATTCTCAGTCCAGGCCTGAGAAATCTCCAACAATACGCATGTGTGTCTGTGAATAGTGGATTGGATTTGGGGGGTATTTTTTTAATATAAAAAAAAGAATTAAAGTGTATATCCACAGGAAGTTCTACTTTCTCTTCTTTTAATTTCTAGCTGGACAAATAATGTCTCATAAAAGTAGAGCTCACTGCCTTCTTCTCACAAATCCATAGTGAAGTAGGAGATTATGTCATCTCTTTAGTGTAGGCTGGAGATATAGGTAGTGAGCAGAATGGAGAAAAAATGTAAAATATGTTTTTAAAAATTGGGATCTTCAAAATAAACCCATTCTTTGCTACAGCTACAGTGGCTTGCTTCCAGTTTCTCTAATTCTTTTCCACATCTACTCTTTTCCTGGCTCACCCTTCACATTTCAGATCAATACTCCACACAGAGACCTTCCCTAATCCCTAATCTAAATGGAATCCAGACTGTTATTCTTTCTCATAACACTTTTCATTTAGAAATTCTTTGTTAATTTATAACTTGTCAAAGATCTGATGACTTTAGGGGAAGAAGCCCCCCAAAAGGGCAAACTCTTTTATCTTTTTATGTGTAGTGCCTGGGACATTTCTTGGCACATAGACAAGTACTTGATTGGACCTTTGTGAATGGGACTATAATATGGGGAGATGGTACCTTCTCTCAATCCAGTTACAAACGGTTTGAACAAGTTCACATATCTGCTTATATGTTATGTGGCTATTTATTACTGTAGTGATTTTTTTTTTCAATGGGCAGTATAATTTCTATCACGCCACAATGTTGTCAGCCCCCAGGTCTATTTATCACTGGGATCTTAGTACTTACTGTAGTAAACTACTTTTTAATTTTCTGAATACTAACTAAATATAGATAACCACAGAGCCACCATTAATATTTCCTAAAACCATGGTTCACAGATACAATTAAGGTACACTCTCTCCAAAAGTGCTCTTAAGAAGTTAAATTTCTTATAGAAGAAAATTCTAGATAAGAATTTCCTTTTCCTAAAGAAATTGATCCTCTATGAAAATAAGGATTTTACAGTTGATCTTATTTTCCATTTTCTTTGGCTTTCTGGAGGCTCAGAATGAAATACAGAGAGAGCCTAACTGTCCATCTTCTTAACAACCATCCTTAATCTAAGTCACTATCCTCTTTTGCACGGATTAATCATCCAAGAAGCTTCCAAGCTCCTGCCCCCTTCAATATATTCCCAATACCACACCAAGAAGAAACATTCGACACATGAATACAATCAGGTCACTCCTTTGTTTATGATTTCTCAATAGCTTCCCGATGTCCTTTAAGATAGATATCCACACCCTTAGAGTCTTTACTTAACATGGCCTGCAAAACTCTGCAGGGGGATGTTCTCACCCAGTTTTTCACCCTCTTCTAGTATCAAGATTTTCTTCTTAGATTTAATCACACCATGCTTCTTTCTGTTCCTTCCCACGACAGGAGCTTTATATAAGCTCTTTCCTCCATTCGAATGGGCTTCCCTTGCCTCCCCTTAGTTAACTGCTATTCTTCTTTTAGATCACAGTTCCAGAATCCCTTCCTAACTGATATCAACTCTGACAACACGCTGGGCACGAGGTCCCATTATCCGCTCTTGCTGAACGAGCTGCTTTACATTGTATATATACACACATTCCAATGACTGTGTGTGCATATTTCCCAGAGAAAGTAAGTTCCATAAGAACAGGAAGATGTTTTATTGTTTTTTATTGCCGTTGTTTTTCTTGCCATTATACATGAGCAACTAGTATTTTTTATAGTCTAGGTGCTCAAAAAATATTTGAATGAATAAATGAACTGAAACATTGGAATTTAAGTCTGCATACATATTTGCAACATTCCATGCTTTTCCTGCTTCTTTGTCATTTATTATTGCAGATATTATTTTTAGAAAATGTCTCTAAATCTTTGTGGAAGACAGTGGAAAAAAAGAGATAAGGTAATGAATACAAGATTGGAATTCATTTATTATGAAAGGATCGTTCAGATTGTTTTACTACATTTTATTTTGATTGAAAGGATTTAAAACAAGGGTAAATTATTCAGAACCAAACCATTAATTCATGTTAGCTATGGAAAGGTATAGATAATAACTAAGACTGTAAAATTATGTCATAATCTTGAATAATCTTCAGTCTTGACATATACACACATATGAATACTAAAGCCCTAAACTTTTTTTTTAAATCAAAAGATGTTAATTTATTTTACAATAGAATTTAAACACTAAGTTCATTTTTTCTGAAAGTTCAGAACATGAAAAGTATTGAAGCAACATAAATTTGCCAAGCATTTATACACGCCTTAAAAGAAGTGTTTGTAGATTCTGATTGCATGATGATGGGTTTCTTTCATAACAGAAAACATGTTAAGTGCATTATTCCTAAAGGAGTACTGTCTCCATATTCAGATGTAATTGCAATCTTAACCACCTTTTGCTTATATGAAGATGGATCATTTGACTTCCTGTTTACACACAATCTCCCATAGAAAGCAGTAATCATTCTGTTCATTTTTTCATTCATTCCACAACCTTTACTAGCATAACCACTCTCTGCAGACCCGTGCTAGACTTGGTGGAAAATAGACTCTGGTTCTGCCATCCATGAACCCCATACAGAACTTACAGTCTTTTGAGAGAGACAAGCTAATACTTGTAGCATGGCTTGACATGTCTCAAGGTGTCAGAACAAGGGAAGCATAGAAAGTAGAAACTAAATTAGATGAGAAGAAATAGCAAGTGGGAGTAGTTACATAGATATATGGAGGAAGGTAACCCAGGAAGAGAAAAACACTTGTGCTATATGATACTGCATAATATGTTTAAGAAAAGGCAAGGATTTATGTGTATGTGTGTGTGTGCATGTGTGCGTGTGTGTGGCAGGGGTAAAGGGTATTTAGGGGGAAGAAAGATAAATCTGAGGCTAAAAAAGTTGCCAGGACTTTAGGTATTATGTTCCAAAGTTAAACAGATAAAATATTTAAATTTAAAAAGTATGTCCCAAATTTGTATAAATCCATTACTACTCTTTATTCCAAAAATAAATTTGGTCTATAAAGATAAATAAACTAAATATTTAATACAAAGTAGGATATACAAATAAATGCATATATTTATTTTTGTATTGAACATTTTACTGTGTCTACACACATACATATATACATATAGATTAAAATGTAAAAACATATATACATTCCTAATCTGCACAACAAAGTTTTCAATATTTAAACAAAAATAAACGAATTACTAACTTGCAAATCTGTACATATGGAAAATGGATATATTTGCTGATGCAACTACTTTTAAAAATTCCATTACTTCTGCCAAATCAACCAAAAGTCAAACTGGCTATGTGAGTACACAGAAATACTGAACAACATAAATGTTAGCATTTATAGATCAGCCTCAATGGGAATGTAACTTTTCATGTAAACAATTCACCAGGTATATTAAAAATAATCTCTTTATATCTCTTATTATGGTTTTACCAGATGAGCGAAACAATTTCAGGTGAACTTAAAAGGTAGACTATAAATATTAGTCACCATTCACGTTGCGTTTATGGGCAATTCACTGATTTACATCCAATTTATATCAAGATAAAAAAATGTCCAAATCAAGAGCAGGGGTGCAATGAAGTGGAAATTTTTTTTTTCTGTTACTTATCTTTCTTTTAGTGTACAAACTTGTATATCAGCATTTTTGGGGCCTATTTTCACTACCTCCAGAAAATAAACCTGTCATGTTTAAAATCCCCCATTTTCCAGAAGCCTTGTTTTTGTATTAAAGGGATCGTATTTGGTATTTGTAACTACATCAACTTTCACATCAAATGTTTCCTAAGCCATCTAGAAATTCTGGCGAATTATTAGAAATCATTCACAATTTATCTATCACCTATATTTACATGGTATTCAAAAGAGAAGACTTGATAGGTGATGGATGCCTAATAGAAATCTGTAAGCTATTTTAACAGCTTTGAATTTATGGTACCCCCTAAAAGTGCTAAATCAAACATGGCTTTGACCAGAATTTTGGGGAAAGTTTATAATGATCTAAGTAACCACAAGCTGGTGAACCTCCTGAGCTGTATTAGCCCAGTGCATCTGTGAATGCCAAACATAGAAAGATACATAAATTAAATTGTACACCATTTTCAATCTCCTGGGAATCCGTAAGTGTACTCTTTACCAATTGAGTCAAAACTACACAAAATTCATTAAGTTACCTCCAGAAAGCCTCCTTTTTGCTCAAATGTGGCCTCTCTCTAAGCCAAACTCAGCATATAAATATGCTACCTTCCCCCTCCCGTCCCCCACTGGCATGGGACATAACTCCAAGGGTTGAGCCTCCCTGGCACCGACGGATTATTACTAAGTGCCAACTAGTGATGCATCTGGAAAAAGACCTTAACCAAAAGGGGGAAATATTAAATACAAATGAGTTTTTATGGCTAAGAGATTTCAAATTGCATCAGGAGGTCATTCCAGAGGTTACACTTATGCATGACTAAGCAGTAGCTCACTGACTGCCACAGTAAACAGTGTCTCAAACAGTGGGGCTCGTAAGGGATCTAGAGACATATAGACATGATAGGTAGGGCAGACAATCTCAGGAATTTGGCACCCTGTCAGTGGGCCTTACCTTGGAATATATGCTCCCAATGTAACAGAGTTAGACTCATTTATAATTTCTATACATGTGGGTCTTCTACCTCTTTTATTTGAACCAATAAGTAGCACTATACTTGATAAATATATGTCCCAGAGACTTAAATCTTTGGTCTGTTCATATGCTGACTGTGCCCTGAATCTCAGCAGAGTTGCAACACCTACTGTCCAGTACATTGGACTCACCCAGGACAACTAATAAAAGGATGATGATGGACAATGCCCATCCCAAAAAAGCAGGGAGTATGTACAACTGCAAGCAAGATACTTCCATCCATCTGCCCCACAGGATCTAAGCCCCCTCTCAATCAGAAACAGAGTGGGTATCACCATCCCCAAATCCTCAAGATTGAGGAATGAACAAACATAAGGAGGGAATGCAAATATGGACTAAAGTAGACTTATTATTATTCTAGCAATGGAAGAACTTGTATCATTGATATAAAAGCAGTGGCCACCAGAGGTTTTGAGGGGAGGGAGAGGGAAGAATAGGTGTAACATGAGGGCCTTTTGGGGACATTGGTTTTGTCCTGCATGACATTGCAATGATGGACACAGGCCATTATACATTCTGTCAAAACCTATGAACTTGTGTGGGGCAAAGTGTAAATTATAATGTAAACTATAGTCCATGGTTAGCAGCAATGTTTATGTGTTCACCAATTGTAACAAATGCACCACACTAATAAAAGATGTTGTTAACGTGGGAAAGTGTAGGAGGCGGAGAGGGTGGTGTATATGGGAATCTCCTATATTTTTTATGTAACATTTATGTAATCTAAAGCTGCTTTAAAAAAAACAAATTTAAAAAAAATTACACAAAATTTGTCTAGTTGTGTCTCAGGACTGTTCTATAGGCCCTATGTACTATAAAAAAGCCCTCCAAATAGAAATAATCATCCCTGGTCTCAAGAATCTTATTAGTTTAGAAAATAAGTTGTATCTTAAAAATTAATGAACTACATATTTTTAGACCTTTAGCACCTCAGAGACATCCTAGGAGCACACACTACTAAGAATCTCTTTGAAAATAATTTCCTTGAACCAGTCACACAGGCATTCTAGAGTGCACCAAATAGAAGCAACAAAAAAACTCAAGGAAGTTCTATAAAACATCTGATTCAAAATAGTGAAACAAAGAGAGTCTTAAATAAGGGTCCCAGTCCTATTTCATACCAAACATCTAAAAATTTATGCTCTGGGTTCACCATCTTTTGATACCTTTTCTCCAACATCCCTTGAAAGGGATATAAAGCTGAAATAATTATTCTGATATTATTCTAGAATTATTCTTATGACAATGATTATTTAGTGAAGTTTACATTGTGATTTTAATTAGCTTTCTTCAAATTTAAAAATTTTACATTATCCCCTTCACTATTTTCTAATCCTGTGCTATCCAAAACAGTTGTCATGAGGCAATTTAAAGTTTAATTAATTAAAATTAAAAATTCAGTCACACTAGCCACACTTCAAGTGCTCAAAAGTCACATGTGGCTATTGGCTTAATATATTGGGCAGTGGATATACAGAACATTTTCATTACAGAAAGTTCTATTGGACAATGCTGTCTAAGCAATATTATTTATAATTGTCACTAAAAAGAACTTATCTACATATTGATTCTGGTATGCTAATATGATTTCACCCATAATACAGTACAGAATTTTTTGGATTACAATCCCAAAACCGAAACTTCCTCAGGACAGAATATTTATACTGATTCAGTACAAAAAGTTTCATCCCAGTTTACCAGAGGATAAAACTTAGGTTTGACATACAATATATTGTTTAATATCACAAGACTGGTGCTATTAACATGAGAGAACATTGACTGTGCCATAAAATTGTTGTCCCCTGCATTTTCTAAAAATGAATTAAATGGTCTTGGCTTTGGAGATAGATTTCACTACATTTGAACCCTAGTGCACAGCATCTGATGGTGATGTGCCTGTGAGCAAATTACTAGACATCTTTAAGATTCCTCATGGTGCAAACCAAGACTTCCTGAGTAGGCCTACTGGCACCATTGGGTATGGTAAACATTGTAAAGAGCTTGGCAGTGCCTAGAACCCTGGGGAAACTCAATCCCTTCTCTTAAGTAGCATGGGCATACGTATCACTCGAGTGATTCCCAAATGAATGTGAAGGATATATCTTCTTTATTGCTCCTTCTCTGCCAGAGTTCCAGCTGGCAGTGTCTGTGTGTTTCTTCCTAAGTCCATAGCTCCTGTTGAGTGGCCTCTCCTGCAACTCCTTGATCTCCAACTTCTAATAACACTTCCATCCCTTTGTCTCTTCAGGCCTAGGGGACCTTACGTCTTCCTACTGTTGCTAGCCCCATCTGCACTATCCCCAATTTATTTCCCTTAAACCTGCCTGCACCTTTATAACCTGCCATTTCATTAAAAGTTCATCATTTATCCATTTCAGCATGCCTCGAGTCTCCTGCTGACGCCCTGACAGGTAAACACAGACTGAGGCCATAATGTATCAGCTCTAAAGGAAGGATATGATTATCATTCTATATGGGTTAATAAAGGACCAAAATATGACTTGAAATTAACAGAAAAAGGTTTATATGAAAATATTTTGATCTATTTATATCTTGATAAGAACATAAATCTAGAACAGGTTTCATCATACGTTGAAATTAAAGCTTCTGGATCATATTTGGATTTCAGTCTAGATTCTGCCACTTAGTAACTATAAAATCTTGTGCAAATTGCTTAACTTCTCTGAAGCATGGTGTCATTATCGACAAAATGGGGATAAGAAAACCTACTTCAAATGGCTTTTGGAAAGAATTACTGAGATACTGTATATTGAATGCCAAGGGCCTGATATAATCAATAAATGTTTATTCCCTTAACTAAATTAAGGACATAAATATGAAAAAATGATATTGTTTCACTTTTTTCTTTTTCTTTTTGGTTATACTCACAAGCTAGATTTTTTCTCTATTTCAGTCAGCCTGCTTATTTTTAAAATGGCCCAAATTGAGGTAATCTTAAGATTATATAAATTTACTTTTCCATCATCTTAATACTCAAATTATCTTTCTCTTTTGATTAAAATTTCAAAGGTTTTCGTTGTTCATTCCAAAGCATTAAAAGTTAAGGTGAGAAGTTCAAATTCAAGATTGAATGCAAACACAATTCTCCTAAACTTCTCTAAGATGGTAAAAGAATCATTGTTTCTCTAAATTCACAGAACTTCATTGGCTATTCCTCAGTGTCATTTAATTCAAGTTTGTTGCTTGTCACAATAGGCATTCTTCTCTTTGAAATAAAATAATAGTCCCTCTGTTGCTTCCTCGACTTTGTTCTAAAATTTATTCACCAAAATAATTGCTTTTAATATGATTTTCAGAAAATATAGTGTGTTTTAATAGTATACTATTACATTTTCTACAAAAGAAATCCCACCAAAAAGGATAATATTCCAGAAACCCAACATTTCCTTTTACTATTATGCTTTAAAAACTCAATTATTATACTTCATTGAGTATACTGTATTGGATTTCAGGGAATAAAAGACAATGTTATGTCACAAAGTTCTAATTAATTGCCCATGCAATTAAAAGTGTATTTTCCCATTAAATAACTTCCTAGAAATGGAGATTTTATTTTTTTAAAATTGCATTTAATGCTGGGATTAAAGTCTTCATAAAGTGAGAGAATAATAATAAAAGTACTACTAACCATAATAGTAAGAATAATAATTCATTTCTGTGAATTCCTTATCTATTCAACTAGCATTCTTCTATGTGCTACCAAACTTTGCATACTAGTCCAGATCCAGAATCCATTAAGTCTAATATGAGCTCATCAAATACTTCTTGAACCATAAATGAATCAGTGGGCATCCTACATTTAAAATTTTATATATCTTCAACAAATGTCAACCTCTACTTTTCGTCCGAACCCTTTTTATTGATAAGAAAAAATTGCCTGTATGTTTCATTGGCCTAAATTATACCCCACACTCATACTTAAACCAATAAAAAGCAATGAGTATGGGAACACATAGAAGGATGAAACTAATTATGATTCATTTCCTATGACAAGGGACAGGGCCCTTCCTCCCCTTAAGACCACTGCCAAATAAAGTAGATGAATATCTGAGCAAAATCAAAGTTCTATTGGAAAGGACACAGGGAAAAGGCTGATGGGTAGGTAACTAATGGTATCTGTTACAATCACATAATAAGAAATTCAGTAATATTATTGTTAAGATATTCTTCTAGTATGATGATATCAATATGGCCAGAATTCCTATGAATTCTGTTTTAACATCACTTCCTTTTTAAATTAATTACAGTTTTAGAGTGTTTACCATTGACACATTTCCATAACTGATTCTTTAGAAGACTGTAAGACCTTACGCTTTGGTTTTTTGAGCCATAGTTTAAAAAAGCATAAGCTCAGCAACGCAAGGAGTCACTAAAAATGTATTGCAAAACAGTTTGATTTGTGGCAAAGCTTTTGTAATTCAGGCAAGTTAAAAGGAACGCCAAATAAAAGTCAAGAAAGAGTGAGTAAAATACCAAATCAATATTTCTTTAAATCTTTTTTTCTCCTAAGAACACCATGATAACAAAAATTAGGTGAGCTTAACTGATGGTTAATTAGGTCCTCAGTAGAGCAATATAAATGAGAGTAATTTATAAGAAGAATATCAATAGTTTTCTTTTTTTAATATATTTTTTAAGATTTAATTTAATTTATTTATTCCCCCCCTTGCCACTTGTACTTGTTGTCTGCTCTCTGTGTGTTTGCTGCACGTTTTCCTGTGTCTACTTTTCTCCCTTTGTTGCGTCATCTTGCTGCGCTAGCTCTCCGCTGGCCTAGGCCCTCAGCTCTCAGCGGGCGCAGGCCAGCTTGCCTTTACCAGGAGGCCCCGGAAATTGAACCCAGAGCCTCCCATATGGTAGACGGGAGCCCAATTGCTTCAGCCACATTCGCTTCCTGTTTTTTTCTTTTTGGAAAAAGAAGAACTGATAGTGCTCTTTGAGTGTTTGCAGAATTTACACTATTGATTTACTTAGCAGAACCCTTTCACAGTTAAACAGGTAAACATCATCCTAGAATTTGGTCATGTTTTTATAAATTCCAAAGGATTTAACACACTGAAATGAGGTTTTAATTTAGTGCAGAACAGCATGCTATTTATATATATATATATATATATATTTTTTTAATTTTAATTTATTTTTATTGCGGGTAAAAATCAAAATTCTCACAATACATACAAACATTTGCAAAATGATATATAAATATACATGCATATATGTGTATTTGCTTACAAAAATGTTATTTATATATATATATATATACATATATTTTAAGAGGTGCTTAGATTACCCAAAATATTACACGGAACCCACTGGGATTCCCATGTTGCCCACCTCCCACACCTCCCACCACATCCCACACAAACATCTCCCACAAGTGTGGCCCACCACCCTCAATGGACTTACACATCCTGGAGCCTTGCCACCAACCATAGACCACAGTTCACACCCTAGACCACACTCTCTCGCACTCAGTTCTGAGTGGTGTGTGCTGATTTAAAATGGCCTACATCCATTGCCATAACAGTACTCAGGACAACCTCCAACTCCCAAAGAAGCCCCTGTATTTCAACTGCTCATCCCCTCCCTACCCCAAAAGTGTTTGGGTATTTAGCCAATCATAATTTGATTACAGCACCCCACATAAAAGAAATGAGTTTATGTAAGTAGGTAAATTTACAAACTAGGGAAATATCAATCAAATTCTAAAAAAGTGGTAATTCTCAAAGACAACATAAAATCTCTCAAGATAGGATCTAGGATCAACTTTTCAACCTCAAATGTGAATCTTCTTCTAAATATCAGATCTAAATATCAACAAAATGACCAATTAGAATGACTAAATTCTTTGCCCTCTCTCCCCAATCAAAATAAACAGTATCTAAAAACAAATTATTTTAAAGGCTTATCCATAATTCCAATTGCAACATCTAAAAATGTCTATTCTAATTGGATGAAGTCTGTAATCTTATAGATATTACTCAGCACATTGCACATAGTAAGTCCTTATAGATATTACTCAGCACATTGCACATAGTAAGTCCTTATTAAGTATTAATCCTATGAAATATTTTCATTAATTTGTTCCTAATATTCTAAAGCCAATATATAAATATTCACAACAGTGCCTCATTCTCTACTTCCTTCATATTTCTCTCTCATTGCTACTCTCACTTCATTTTGAATATGTCCACTATTTCCACTTAGCTCCCCCTACACCATCAAGTGTTATTTAAGATATTTTTCCCTATTCACTTCTAATGGAGATCCTAGTTGTTTATCAAACACTGTTGGAGTTGACAGGCATTATAAATGTAAAATGCTCAAGATGCTTGAGGCCATGAAATTGGGAGAGAAATACAGGCTTCCGGAAAGTTTGCTTTTATTTTTTTGCTGTCATGTATATAGCACACATCCCGCCACTCTGTGCCAATTTTCCGTTTACTGCAGCAAGTGGCTAAAAGGTTTTGTGGAAGTCGGGAGATGTCACAGCAGAAGCAGGAATTAACTCAATATGCATTAAAGGGAAAGCTTTCAAAAAGAAGTTTAAGCATCATAAATGTCAAGGGGGCAAAAATAAATACCAATTGCTGTCAAGACATATTTAACGAAATTTATTAGAAAGACAGGAAGAGATGTGAAAAAGGATAGCACAGGGGAGTCGAAACACTAACTTTAAATCAGCATTTTCTTTTTTCTTTTGGAAAAATCATACACTCCAATTCAGGGAAGTGACACTTAAGTATAAATTCCATGGTAATACCTATTTCAAAGCACATATTGGTTATGAATTTATGGATGGTGATTCACATGCAAAAAATCAAGCTTGCCTTTTTAATAGAAATGAGAACAAAGCAACAGAATATATAACATTTTAAAGGAAGCATTAACTATGGTGGAGGAGAATCAAGTTCTTAAAGGTTCATTCATTCATTCATTCAGTCACTCAACAAAGACTAAAATTACTGTGTTCATGTTATAATACCAGACTTTTTATTGATGAATTTAAATAAAATGTATGTGAATCCCATTATATACATACACACACACACACACATATTTATATTGTGAGATATCAGGACCAGGGATTGAACCCGAGACCTTGTATGTGGGAACTAGCACCCAACCACTGAGCCATATCAGCTCCCCTGTGTTGGCTCCCCTGTGCTGGCTCCCTTGTGCTGGCTTCCTCTTCTGTTTGCTCACTGTTTGCTCATTGTCTTTAGGAGGCACCAGAAACCAAACCCGGGACCTCCCATGTGGGAAACAGGTGCTCAACTGCTTGAGCCACATCTGCTCCCATAATAAATATTTTTTAATATGGAAAATTTTTTTCTTAAATTCAACAAATTTCCAAACTTAATAAAGTAATATTTTTAATGAGAGATAACTGTTTTTTAAAAAGATATTAAGAATGTAAAGAAGGAAGGCCAAGTTGGTTGATTTAATAAGCACAATTATGCCAGATATAATATCAACAATATATCGTTTGATCAACAATAAAACTAAAAAATTTACATTGCTAACAATAATTAAAATGACTACCATTTTTAAAGTTCCTGAAATATATGAATTACACCTTTTAGTACAATTCGTCCTTTGTTAATTTTGTTAGTTTAAATTGAATTTTACAGATGAAGAACCTGAGGCTCAAAAGGTTAATAATTTATATAAGATTACACATTCAAGAAGTGACTTAAATTTGTCTGCTCAATTTTAAAGCTCATGGCCTTGAATAAAAATTATATTTAGGATATTACCAATATTATTGGAAAATCAGAAATTGAATAAAGTTGATATATATCCAATTTGTACTACCAATGATAGAGATGAATCTAATTTCAGCCTGTTTGACCACATCTTAATGTGCTATATATTTTGACTTGGCATATTTCAATCCTAGAACGTCAGATTTCACCACATCAATCTTTTCAAAAATATTTTCATGCATATCTTTTTTTTTTTTTAAATTATAAGTAACTATTTAGCTTCAAATGGAATTTTAGATGGGTAAACTAATCTTCATTCAGTTCCCTGCAGGTTCCTGTTTAAAATCAAAGCAGGTAATAATAGTCCTAAAGAGAATTATTGGAAGAATTGTTTAAGAAGTGGACCTTCTCACTCAACAAGGAATTCAAGTAATATTTTCTAGATCAAATAGAGCAGTTTAAGTAGACTATCTTAGTCTATTACGGTGTCTTTCAGTCTACTTTGTTTCTTCAGTGTCTTGAAATCATATCTGCTTCACTCGATGACCTTCATTATAATCTGGATAGTCACATCGACATTTCTCCCAGCAAGTCAGGTAAAGAACGAATTTAGAAAGCCTAAGCATGGCAAATAAAGCTGCCTTTGACCATTATAGCTGAGGAGCAACCCTGTGGGTGTTAAGAAATATTTCAATTATGTGGTTCAGTCTCTTGAGATTTAGCAGTAGCCAATTATGGCCCACAGGGCAGAAAAGTGACTGATCACTGTCTGAAAACATGGAAATGACGTGGGAAAATGAAACATTCATATTTTCCCCTGCCCCCAACAGGTAGATGTTGATTGAAATAGTGAGAGGTTTATAAAGCTAATGCAGTGCTTTGATCTCTTCTTTGATGTTTCCAGCTGTTGTGTACCACGTGGCTCTTTATAAAATTTGGGTCAGTTCAAATTAAAAAGCCAGAGAATTGTTTCTATTCACTAATGATTAATAAAAACTAATTGGCAAATAGGATTCTGCACATTGACACGTAGAAACAGAACAGGATGCCAAACAATAGTAAAACAGGAATATTTTCGATTGCCACACTAAACCGCCTTCTGTTCCCTGACCACGCACGCTCTCACTAGGTGAGTCTGCATCTACTTTTCTCGTTTTTGGAATGCCCTTTCTCACATTCTAGCACTAGTGAAACGACTCCACCTGCTTCAAGACCAAATCAAACATTGTCTTTCCAGACCTCCTGCTGGGACAGTCATGTCCAATTTCACAGCATATGGTACATGCCTCTCTCATTATTCTGTATCATGATAGTATATGTATTTGCCTGTGTCTCTTCTAGACCTGGGGTCCTTAATTGTTTTTGTGCTGTGGATTCTTTCAGCATTTATGAACATTTAACTGCATAAAATGAAAAACTTACAGGGATACAAAGGAAATTTTATTACAATATAATTATCAAATATTAACTATAGGGCTTTACTATATGTGATTATCATTTCACTAGTTGCATGCAAATAATTAATATACTTTCAAAGTAGTGGTTAGTATAAATGAACTTTCAAGGTATCCACAACAACGAGGATTTGGTATAAACATACCAGTGATAAATTCACGGATATTGCTAATATTGTAATATGTGACAGTATACACACCAATGTAAATATCTTTGTAATTGGAAAGGAATACTAATTTTCAGTTAGAAGTCAGTGGGAATTAAGGTGTAATTCCCCCCCCACACACACACACACATATTCAGGTTCAGGGACCCCAGATTAAGAATCCTGCATCATGACCATATGGCTCCAAGGGCAGTGTTTTTGATTTGGCCATCTTTGTGCATTTGGTATACAATATTAACACTGGCACAATCCAAGTGTGTCACAGTTTGTTGACTGGGGCTAAATTGTGTTTTGAGAATTCAGATGCTGATTTTTTCATTGCCATTATCACATCACAAAACATGAAGAAATTTGGTATTTTATATTTAATTGGCCAATGGGTATCATCATTGGTGCTATGTATGGTATCTGGCTTAGACACAGAAGCTTGGAAATTAAAATTAAAATGCAAGTGTGACTAAGCAATCTCTGATTGCTATACTTTTCTCCACTCCCTCTTAAGTCAATAGACAGCAAAGGTGATGATGATGATGATGATGGTGATATCCTCATAATCAGCACAACTTCCCATGGAGCTTAAACCTCTAACCACAGACTCTGAGCCATCTATACAACGCATCCTGAGCAATGGGACAGGGGAAGTAGCAATAATTCCAGCTTTTCCGATGGAAGGCTTTAATACCAACAATATTAAGAGTCACATTCAAGGTCAGTCAGCTATTTGACAGCGAAGGTGAGAAAAAAAAGTATGCCCCATTTGCTGATTCATTGCTATTTCTTTATTACTTTAAGAACCCTGCCCAATATTTATGGAAAAAAAAATGAGCCTATCATTTGGATGTCTCCCAATAGCCTGATACCTGATGTCATAAAAACAAATAATCTGCAATTGAATTTTTCAGTTTCTACTGTTTTGTTTTAGCATAATAATTGGTCTGGCCATAGCTGACTTACTATTATTTTGAACTGAACCAAATTAGAGGATAAACAAAAGGACAAATACTTCTCTTACTATACATTAATAATATACCTCCAACAATAATACAACTCTGTACATTTGTACAAAAGGGAATCATAGAAAAATAAATATCTCAAATATTTGCCAAATAGATACAATATATATGACGTATATTATATGTATTTAAAACAAAATAACCATTTTTAAATAATTCAAAATTTTCCACTATTACAAAACTGAAATAAGGACGTCTGGTTTCATCTTCCCTATTCAAAACTATTTCAAAATTCATAAAATATCAAAGAGATTTCTTAATTCTATGTTGCTTATTAACACTAAAGGCATTAATAGATAAATGCACGAAGAAGGAAATGGGTTTTTACAATATAACAACAAATGTGCAGCATATATGGAACTGCATCGACCCAACCCCCTTCGTGTTAAAAAATTAAAATTTTGGTTAAATATGGCAAAGGATCCTTACAGTGTAATTTAATTGTCGTCTCCTGAGTTATGGTTATCTATGTAATTATACTGAAAATTGACTCGTCTCATAAGATTTATTATATACACTGTAAGAAATCAGCCCATTGCATAGCTCCATTAAAGTATTAACTTACTCAATATTTAAAAGAATATTAATTGCATATAAAAGGAAGAAATAAACCTGGGTACAGTCTGCTACATTTACCATTTGATAGATAAACATTACTTTTGATCTCGGAACGAGAAGTTTACTACTCAACAAACTTAGAGTGAAAAAATAGTTTTTAATGTGGAAAGTTTAGAGAAGTTGATCTTTGAACAAAGTTGGGATCTTAATAAATTTCAAATTAAAAAAAAAAAGGTTCTTTTGCTTTCTTCTGAATCTAGTAAATAGAAAAAGACAATTGCAAAGCAGGTATTCCAAAATATGAAACAGAATTATCATTCTTGGGAAAAAAAAAACCTTCTAGCATCTGTTGCAACACAGAGCCATTATAATGTAATTAGACAGACTAAGGACCAGCTGCTAAGGAAGCAAAATGTAAAAAGATGAAGCACGGTATTATTTTGGTTAATGAATTTAATTCTAAATGTTAAAGGAGTGATTCATGGACTTTTTTTTTTCTCCCTAAAGATCAGTTGTCACATGTAGATATTGCATTTTAATATGATGTCTGTGTAAATCTAATGTGAAAAGTAAATTATCTCTCACAGGATAGTAGATGGTTTTAAATGACTAAACGTCCACACTCTCACAGGTAGATGACTAACTTGCTGATAATGATGTTTTTAAATTTACACCGCGGAACAGTAAGAGTTAGTTTATGCCATAAACGTATTAGCCTTACATGAAATATCATTAAAACAAAATGTATTTTAGAAATATTTAAAATACAATCTTTGTTTTTCCCTAATTTCCTCAATCTGATGTTATTGTGTGATGAGAATATATGCCAATATAATCCTGAAAAATACAACTTAAATACTACTCCAGGAAATGTGCAAGTAAAAGTAAAAGCACTTCAGCATATCCACATTTTGTATTTCCATCTACATTTACCTCTGGTACTCATTATTTTAGAAATAAAAGCCTCTTGTCCGGTAAGCTTATAAAAACGAAAGTCCAGATGCTGCTAGAAAAGCAAAAATGGAAAACAAGAGAAGACAAACAAGTACAATAACCTTCTAACTCAGATTTATTTTACAAGTTTATTTTAATAATTTGAAAATAAATAAAATGTAGAAGCCATTAAGTAAATGTAAAGAATGCCATTTTTCACATAGATATGTAACAGTAGCTTCACATTCATTCATTCAAAAAAAAAAAAAAAAAGAATCTGGATTTTATTAGTAGGAGTTGTGTTTAACAATTTTATAAGCCCCTATACCACAGCATAACCTCAAAGTTCCCAGATTCCAGTTCGCAGTAAAGAATGATCAGACCAGGGATGTAAAATGGTATTAATCTGGCTTAATCTGTTGGACCAATTCACAAAGATTTCCTAAAGACTCTGTTTCATAATAGCAACCAATTATGAAAATTGTTAATGTTATAACAAGGCAACCAACCTCATTTGGATATTCATGATCTACTCCTTCCACAACATACATTTTCAGTTAGCATAAGCATTGAAAATTTATATGAAAACACAATTTTGGTATTAATAATGACTATATCATGAGACCATATCACTTAGTCATGCTTATTACTAAATATGTGTTGAATTAATGAAATCATACAAAAATTTCCATATAATTTTCAGCAACAATAACAAATTCAACAAATGATGCAAGCTAATCCTTTACTTTTTTCTGAGAAATTCACTCCACATATATTTAATTTCTTCTCAAGATAAGTGACAGAAACCAGAATATATTATGAGGCATTCAGAGCCAGAAATGACACCATTTTCCATCATAGACAGGTGGATTGAATTTTTCCTTTTAATGCAGGCCACAAGTGTAATGAGGGGATAGACCAAACAAAAGGTATTAAGCTAGAAGAAAGTTCCTTTTGGGAACTGTGCCTAAACTACTGATAAATATATGGTTATAAAAAGCAAAATTTCTAGGAACACTGCATTAGTCATATAGTGTCCCCAAAACGTTGAAATACTTCTTGTTTTGTAAAGAATCAATGAAAAATATGGAGAATGCCTATTGAGGTACTTAAAAAGAATTATTAGGCATAACATTTCCTCTCAAGTATTTCACAAAAAGCTATGGAGTAAAAGAGATTCCAGAGGAAATAATTAACAATAATTAAATCTAGACCTGGGGGGAAATGATTATGTGGAACAAAAGTCCATAGAATGAAGTGAGGTTTGGAGTAAAGTATTGTGCTAACTATAGTACTTAGGTTTCGTTTTTGAAGATGGGGGGAGAGAATTCCAGAAATGGGGAATGAGCTTAGCAAGAGGACAGAGAATGAGTGAACTGGTCTGCATAGAGAGAGAATATTGTATGCTGAGATTATACATAAGATGACACAGCTCAAACCCTTAAAATCTCATAATCAAAGTAGTTTTCTGAGTGGATTCATATGGCTCTCAACTCAAAAGAAATTCTACTAGATTTGAGAATTATACAGCCAATCAGCTAAAAGACTTGGGCCATGAATTTTGGCTGCATATTTACAATAAAAACATTACTATTAAAAGTCACTCATTTTTATTATATTTTACTTTTACAGGGTTTATATATTTTTATCTCATTTGACCCTTGAAATAATGGAACATAATCAGGCTAAGGTCATTAGATATCTGAGTTGTTTAGATATGAAAACTGAGGCCCATTGAATGGCAGGCTGAATGGCCGCATCCAACTCACATTGTAAGCATTAGAGTTTGAACTTCTCTCATGTGTCCTGATTATAAATCCATTAGCTACTTCTTATACCTATTTCCTTGCATCATTGGGAATTTGATCCTTTTATTCTGAAAACATAAACATTTCTAGTATGTCTGGAACCATACATTAATTGAATATGGAAAGAAAAGCCATTTAAAAAGGATTATCTCAACTTGTTGAAATTTGCATGTAAAATACACTCTATGCTATTATATACTATGGGGCAAAACAGAAGCAGAAATGATCAAACAGGCTGGCCATTGGAAACCCACCTACACCTGAATTTAGACAATTCAAGCCATTACTCATAGAGTCCTATGGGATGAAATTATGCCAGCTCCCTAATTTACATCCCCTGCTTGGCTGTGATTATCAGATGTGTTCAGGTTGAACAAGTTCAAGACTCTTGCTTGAGTAATTTTAAGGAATGTAACATGGACTGAATAGTAATTGGTTATTTAATAATCCTTCTTGTAGAGCCAACATAAGCTTGCTTCACTCTTAAGCACAGAATAGGGCCAAACTGTCTTACTCAGGGCTAGGAAAAGAAAACTTCATCTGCATATGAGCTTTAAAGTCAACCTGATGTGAAATCCTGAAACACATTTTGAAAATGAATGGATTAGTGATAAAATTAATGAGAAAACTAAAGTCTTTTGAAATGAAATATTTTTGGCATATGATAACCTGATATGCTGCCCTCAAAGTCCCTTGCAATTAGGTTTGCTGAGCCATCTCAGCATAGCTTTTCCTGCATCATTGGTATTACATTTATCCAAGCCAACTTGTCTATTCATCCTCGTCTCACATCACTTTTCAACATCAACTTTTACTGTATTTATGTCAAACTCTTTATCCACAACAATATGCTACTCTCACCTTTCTAGGCTTTCTCAGCATGCTTATTCGCCTACCTGGAAGCTCTTACCACCAAAATTCCTACCAATCACAACCTTTCCAACCGACACAAACTCTACACCTATCTGCCCACTTACTAAATGGCTCATCAGCTTTGATATTAGCATTGCTTACTCTCACTCCACATGCCTGCTGTTTGATATCCATCCTAGCCTACACTCCAACTGACCATTTCCGTGTTATGTACAAAGAACAATACCTTAGATTTTACTTATTTGAACTAAACAATAATGATAATAATAGCTTTCCCAATCCAGAGCCCAGAATTACGGCTACTGTCATTTACCTCCAAATGTCTGCTTCTCTTTGCTAGTGAAGCATCAAATGATGGAGAGCTTGTGCCTCAGTAAATTCCTATTATGCACCATCAACTGGACCCTATGCTTGTTCTTTTCTTTAATTTATTCTGCAAATATTTATGAATTCACCCAATATAGGCCTGACAGTATACTAGTTATGGTATATCCAGTGATGATCCAGGCAGATAGAGGGTGGGGGAGGAGAGCATTCCAGGTGGAGGCTATAGCAGAAAAGAGACTGGTATTTGAGAAATGAGAATGGGTCAGTGGGGCTGAAGCCTCAATCAAAGAGGGATCTTGGTAAAGATATTGGTTATATCAAAACGATAAGGGCCTTTAGCCAGAGAGTAACATAACCTGGTTTACATTTTTAAAATATCACTCTGGATGCTATTCAGAGAATGGAGTGAGAGGCTACAAAAGCACAAGTGGCAAACACCATTTGGGGGTTATTGCAATGTTTAAGGATAGCTTAGACTAGGGGTGGAATCAAAAGATATGGATGATATGTATTCACTTTCTCTACTGTTGCAGGAGCCTTTTATTCCTTTCTTGACAATCTGACACATTTCCTATCACAGCTCCCCTATACCATCCCATTTCCTATAGCAGCTCTGCTACACTTTCCCACAAACTGTTTCCTTCCTCTCCACCTCCTGTCCTGGCTGCTCCACCTTGATGGATGACTGCTTTTCTGTGGTTACTACACAGTGCAAAGCCATGCTGTGGGAGCTCCCTCTCTCCAGCATCCCAAGTGTCCTTGCCCTGTTTTGTTAAGCACGTGAAAACACTGATCTCTAACCATATGCGTTAGTTTAGATTCTCCCCAAGGCAAACCCCGAATCAAGGACTTTGGGGCATGGGGTACAGGTAGTTCATCTGGCAATTAATTTTCGAAATCACAAGTGAGAGGATGGAGGAAATAGGGCTAGCCAGGTGGAGCAGGCAATAAATGGTGTGCTAACACGCACATCACTGATGGGGGTGACTGGGGCTCCCTTCCACTGGTAGCATCTGGGAGAAGCTGCTGAAACGTGCCTCAGAATTTTCCTGCCAAGGATTCCCAACCCCTAGTAGTTAAGGGTTGCTCCTGATGGCATTCAACCATCCTAATTTCTGAGATACATCTGTTGCAGCAGAGAAAGTTCCCACGGTTCTAGAGAAAGCCCTCATGCCAAGCAGCAGCAGAGAAACGGGGGACTTGAGGTGGATATGCCAGAAACTGCATTGAACTCACGTGTGGACGAGGATATGAGGCCGCGCATCAACAACATCTTCTATTGCTTCTCTCCCCTTTAGGACCCTGCTTATTTCTCTCTTTTCAGGGAGAAAAACACTTCTTAAAGGGGTTATTATTGTGAGCTCTGTAAAGGACCTTATAAATCATCGATTCCCACATCCTTATTTGAACCAATTATAATACCTGGAAACCACATTACCAGCGATCAACATGTACTACCTCCTTACTGGTTCCCAAAAGCTCAGATCTCAGCCGGTATCTACTGAACTTTCTCTGCTCAATTAATTTAATTTTGATTTAATTTGGGGACATCTAAGAGCATGCTAATTGGAAATATTTGAACCACAAAAGCTATTTATATTTCAAAATCATCTTTCCAGAATCTCTTTTTACATGTGTTATATATTGCCTTCAGTAAGAGTACCTTTCTGTTGTGGTGGTTGTTTTAAACCAATAGAAATATGTCCAGGTCCTGGAAACCTCCAAGGTAAGTGTTTAGAAATTGTGCCTGCAGGAATCTGTCATTATTTTGGCAAATATTATCTGAAGCACGGCTATAAACAAGTTTGAACAGCAGGCTAGTTCACACAGAAATTGTTTTACTTACTGAAATGGCTTCACTTGTTGTATTCTTTATTTTGGTTTAGTTTATGATTAACAATTACTGTTCCAAAGGTGGTTAAATAATATAAAATGTGGGATAAATGATACTCCCTACCATAATGCACATACCGAATGTATATTTTTACCTAATTCACCCTGAAATTATTTTATCGAAACATTTTAAAGCCAAATAATTTAATAAGGAAAGCTCTGATAGATAATTTCATTATATTTAATTATATGGTCAGATGTCTCCTCCTAGCTCTTTTTCCAAAGTGGTTTGTTGCAAATCAGTGATGCATATATTTACTGCAAAGAAATTTGTCTCGATTTCCTGGTAATTTAGTGAGAACTCCAGCACTCCTTCATCACTTTTCAGTATACAGACATAGCCTAACTCTTAACTTTCAAAAAAAACTTGACATAGTGTATTTTCACATGTCTTGAGTTTAATGAGAAAATACTTTTCTACAGGATCACATTCGATCTTAGCTTGAGTCTCGAATGTGGAGTAAAGCACTGTAGAACCTATTTTCTGCTTTTGGCAAGTTTAGAGCTGCCTAAGAAGGCAAAAACAGGTGGGGGCCTCCCTCCAACAGTTTTGTCTTTTTTTTTTTTTCTTGTCTTAACCACACTCTCAACACTGTCTCTAAAACAGAGAGGCTGGGTTTTGATTGACTGGAAAGAATCCATCTATTTCAGGTTCTTCCTTCCCTTAGCTTCCATTTCTATTTCAAATGCTGGCCAGAAATAAAATATATGGATCATTTGTGTATGTGTGTGTATGTCTATTTAATTAAAGAGGTATCATTTTGTCCCGACCATGAGGAATCACACTGAAAATGTGAATAGATGATTGTATCCTGAAAGGAAGAATCAACTGATTACTTTTTAAAAACACAATATTAATAATTTTTTTAAAAATAAGGAAAAACCATGCCTTTTGCGCTCACATTTGCTTAGTAATCGAAGAGCTATCAGAATAAAATGTCACAGAATAAAATTTCATTTGGTCACTTGGATCACAACAAACAGCATTAAAAATAGAAATAAGTATACACCCTCTTCTTTTTCTTCCTGGCTAAGTTTATCAGTAGGATTCATTCATTCATTTAGTAAATTTATTGCATGTCCTTAACATTCCAGGAAGGTATTAAGTGCTGAGGATTTAATGATGAAATGCAAGTGATATAAAAGGCCTAGTACAGTGTTAGACCTCTTCCTCAAATTTATACTCAGAAACACATTTTAAGAAAGTTTTATTTTCATAAAGAAAAACATAATTTATCATCCTAAATATTAATTATTTTAGTAATTATGAGTTGACTTAATTCTGAAAGGGAAAGTGAAAAATGAACTGACTGGTGAGTGAGCCAGGCCAAAATCATAATTTGATATACTTTTTAAACATCAGAAATATGATACCTTTGCTTCCTAAGCAGCCCACCCATTCCACCAAATGAGAATAGTATCTGAATTAAAATTTCATGAAAATATCATCATAGCTCTGATGATTTCTGAAATCCATGGGTGGCATGTGATAGGTAAGACTGGATGAAAATGAAGACTATAAATTGATATAAATGACATCTATTTCCTTGATATATTTAATCAGGAAAATTTTGAAAATGATTGGAATAAACATTTCTCCATGCTTAAAGTCCTGTCCATTCCTAACTTTAAATCATGAACATCTAGATTAAATTCCATTAGAAGTCAATTATCCATATTACACATTTAATCTAAATGTTGTACTCCATTAGAATACAGCAAAAGCTTAAATTTTACTGAAAAGAAAGAAATGGACCAGAACAAATTAGCATATAACTTAAAAAGCAAAGTTTACACTTTTAAGTATTTTAATTTCATTATTAGTGTCTTAAAAGTTATGTTTTGGGAAGCATATGTGGCTCAGGCCACTGAGCTCCCACACACCACAAGGGAGGTTCGTGGTTCAGTTCCCGGTGCCTCCTAAAGAAGACAGCGAGCTGGTTTGATGGGCAGGCACGACAAGCTGACACAATAAGATGACAGAACAAGAGACACAAGAAGAAAAACATAATGAGAGACACAACAAAGCAGGAAGCAGAGGTTCCCAGTGCCTCCTAAAGAAAACGAGCAAGACAGTGAGCTGATGTCACGGGCAGGTGCGGTAAGCAGATACAAGAAGATGACGCAACAAGAGATACAAGAAAAAAAACACAATAAGACATACAGCAAAGCAGGGAACCGAGGTGACTCAAGTGATTAGGCACCTCCCCTCCCACATCAGAGGTCCCGGGTTCAGTTCCCGGTTACTCCTAAAGCACAGCACACAGAAAGTGCAAATGAGGGGGTGGGGATAAATAAATAAATAAAATAAGACTTGAAAAAAAAGTTATGTTTTAATTTTATATTTAAAATATAATTAAGTAAAATATCCAGTCTTGTCATGGTTTAAATTTCCAAACTTTGTGACAATTTATTCAGGTAAATTGGAAAATATCTCATTTTTATGGACCCAAAAGGAGAGTTTTGATGTATAGCGTAGATTCAAGTGCTTGTAACTCAAAGGAATGCTTTCATTTTGTTACGAATATCATAGACTAACACTTTACTTGATAGAAGAGTAGTTAATAATTGATTCTTTACATATTTGAGAACCAATGACCAACTGTATACTTGATTTTACTGCTAATTTCAAAAGAATTATAATTTCCCAAAATAGGTGATCGATATTTTAATATATTAACCACTAAATTAATACATACCTCAAGTTTATGAGGAAATGTGTTTATTTTCTTAGCTAGTGGGAAACTTTTCTCAACAATATGTAAAGAGAGCACAGATGACTAGACTGAGAGGCCTAACTAAACTAAGAGAGAGAAAATAAGTGCTTTGTTTCCAAAGATGAATTCGAACCAAATTCTTAATTTGCCTAAATCTTGGTTACCTGATCCACAGAATCAAAATCTTATCAGCTTTCCACTGGTTCTCAAAGTGTGGTCTCTACACCAGCAGTAGCGGCACCTCCCGATAAACCCATTAGAAATGCAAATCCTAAGGCAGAACCTTAGACATAACTAACCAGAAACTCTGGGGATCGGGCCCAGCAACCTGTGTTTTAACAAGCTCCACAGGGATTCTGATGCCCACTCAAGACTGAGAACCACTGCTCTAGTCTAGCTTCTTCCAGAATTTTTGTGTCAATCAAAGGAGAAAATGTATGCCATGGGACTCTGAGGGAATCAAATGCATTCAGAAATGACTATATAAACATAATATGTGAAATAGGTCAAGGATTGTTTTTATCTTATTTTTCTGTCTACTTCCTCCTTAGTTTGAACATGCATTCACAGATAATCTCAGCAATGTCAGCAAGCTTGGTGGCATAGTTCAAGCTGTGAGGGTTCAATAAATAGGTTGGTAAACATTGCAAATCAACACAGCTTTTGATGAAATGTCAAGCAAGACAGAGCTTAGCTATATTCGGCTCAGCTTGAACTCATAAACCATTAACTGGCCTCTGTACTTCCAGGACAATCTGTCTGAAGAATAAAACACAAATATAAAAATAAAAAAACTCTAGAAAAAGATCATCAGTGAAAAGCAATCTATTAATGAGAAATTGCAACCACTTAGTCCAGAGCAAATGAGAGACAAGACTGAAAAGTGAGTAGCTTTTTTAACAAATCAAGGAAGAAGCTTGAGCTCCAAATAGATTTTTAACTTTGTGCCATTTTTTTTATTCCCCAATATATTTTCATAATTTACATAGGTATATTCTGTCTCAACTTTTTTGGTTGTGTCCTTCATAGCCAGAATGAAAGAAGTGTCATCCTTCTTCCTAAAGATAAAAACAAAACAAAACAAACACACACACACACACACACACAAAAACTTATCCAAATCCGAAGATATTTGAATTTTAAGGACATTACCATAATTTCGGAATTAATGTACCTCAAAAATACAGCTTGTATATGCCCACAGTAAATCTATGGCAATTTAGAATTTTAGAATATCTAAAATTTTAAAAAGCAGATAACATGAATAATTACACCACCTTTTGACTTTATTTAAAACCTAGTATTTGACAATAAAGGTTTAACCTCTAAAATAATTCTTAGATGTTTTAGGTAATTAGGCCATCCAGAAATATTGTTTACATTTGGCGGCCCTGTTTGCTTCCTAACAAGTTGTTCTTATCTGATCGTGTCTAAATTGCTATTCACAACCAGCCTTATCATTTTCCTTTTCTTTGACAGAAATATTTCTTGAACCTATGTATATATATTTATATGTATTTATACAAAATAAAATACCTAGAATTTTATTGCTAAGACATTTTCTCACATTAAGTTTAATGAGTTTCTAGATTTAGTCTAGGTCATTAGAATTTTATTTTAAAGCAGAAATGTTCTTGTTTATTGATTAAGGTCTGGGTCATTAGAAATTTGTTTTGTTTCCTGATTTCTTCATGCTATAAATAATCTTAGGCTCCTGAAGACAAAGTTTATGAATGTCATAACCCAAAAAGCAGAATTTGGGTTCCTTCTCATTTTAGTGATTTGCATTATCCTATAGGTCATTGATGTCAAACCCCTTCCCTCCCTTCCTCATAGCCAAAGCCCCCATTTAACTTTTAGAGAAATGCATATGAAATAGGAATAATCTAAATCTATTCCCAGAGGTTGCAAATTGACCAAAAGAGTCACCTTTAGGGAAGCCTGCTTCCGAATGCTTGTGGCATTTACCATTCTTCTGAATTGCTGTTGCATTTATCTGCCGTTTTTACTCACCAGATGAGACCTCAGACATTTCAAATTCTGCGGTGGCTTGCTACACCTTTTGCTGATTTCCCTCTTGGTACTTTTCTCTAACACATTCTATGGGGTATGATAAACCTGGAGGTAGAGTCATAGCCAAGCACAGATAAAGCAAGTACATAATCTGTGACCAGCTTCACAAAAGCAGACAGACGCACAACCTATTTGCACCTGTTTCTTCCACTCCAGCTGCCGTGAACAGTGAGGTCTTCTTTACAGATACACAGAGAGCATTTTGCAAACACTCCCCTCTCACGGCAATGGTTTCTTCCCTCACAGGCTCAATCTACCTGATTACGTTCCCCTCTAATCAGTAACCTCAGTTCCTCTAGTAATAACTGTGCCGCCTGCTTTATATAGGATTTCTCTGAGACTGAAGCATAAACCAGAGTGGAGAATTACAGGAGCTGATTATTATGAGGACACCTGTATTTTTGTCTAGTCTTCATGTGAACTTGAAAGTGCACTCATTTATGCAAACTGATGTAAGTGAAAGAGAAGCAGAAAAGGGGAAGCATAAAGAAAAGAATGGAACCTGTAAGTTGTTCACCTGTGTGATAGACAGGTGGGGAAACCGCCCCCCCCCCCAAAAAAAAAAAACCTCTAAAACGGTCCAGCACTGTTCAAAACATACTTGAACTTTCTATGAAAATATAAAAAGGAGTGCTTGACATCTAAATACCTACAGATATGCCTTTCTAAAATCTGAAACAATCTTAACACAGGCCACAATGCAGAAGTTAATTCTTAAAGCAAATGGAGATTATTTAAGATTGAAGCTAAAATCCATCATGTAAACCCTGTTCTTTTTAATTTAAAAAAAAATCGGTGTAACTTATTTGAGATTGTATGTGAAGTTAAACCTTGAATCCTATTTCTTGGAAGTACAGAATTGTGCAAGGCTTGTGTAATGACTGTTTACCCAGAGCAGAAGATTGAAGTGGATTTTCAGATTAAAAATAAAACTCTTAAGTACGTCAATCCCCATCTGATCAAAGCACATAAACTGATTTTTTTTTCCAGGAGCTTCATTAACAATATACCCAAGGAGAGCTGCAGTTCTATCAGTTTTCTTTAAAGAGTAAGTTGTTAAAATGATTGAAGTCCATGTAAAGAAACCTAGATCCATTGTTAGTGCCAACCTCTTTCTCATCTTAGTAGATGCAGTGCCTGATGCAGGGCCTGGTAAGCAGTCAGTGCTCAATGCCTGTTTCTTTAGTGTGAATAGAAGCCTACAATACAAGGTGGCATTTTCCGTTGCTAGTAATGTTTTAAAGACCCAAGTTCTATACTTATTTCATTTTTCAGGAAGCCACAATTTTCCAAGGCTCCAAAAGAAAGTGAATGCGACTCCTTTCTTTAGTAGCATTTAATATTCTTAAAATATTCTGCAATTATGAAAACATGTGCTGTACTGGAAGTCAGTTAAAATGTGAAGGATTTTTATTTTTACATGCTCCTTTTTCTACTCTCAATTTCCAGATGTGGAAATTTCATTTGGAAAGAACAGGAGGTGTTAGTGAGTAAAAGCTCATTAATCGTACTATATCCCCTTGCCTACAAAGAGTACTGCACCCAAATTACAGAAGAACTAAAGAAACCTTGTAGCATGAGTATATAATTAGCAGTACTGCTAAGTGAATGGAAATGGAGGTTGCCTAACTTAATTAATTGTAATCATTACTCATTGTCATTCTGCTTAGAAAGATTAGTTGAGGGCATTCCTTCTGTGCTATCACATTAGGCATTTCTACTTCCCTCTTAAATGTGTAAATGATTATACTATAAAGAAAGAATTGTCACACTCTTTCAATCAGATACAAACTTTTCTGTGCAAGTAAGCTCCATGCCTAAGTTCAGGGAGTGGAACAGGAATAATGAGAAGATACTTTGTGGGGCTACAGTTAGAGAAATGAAGGGAAAAAAAGATAATTACATAAGTTAGTGGCTTGAAGAGGAAAAAAGGAATCCTGTATGAGTTTCCATCAAGAAAATAGCTCTTGGCTGGGGAGGAGGGGAATAACCGTTTAAGATCTGAAAGGAAAAGACAACCTTATGAATAAGCAGTACTGTGGGATCAAATTGATCACAGTGACACAATAGTGTAAGATGCTCAAGGTATCCTCAAGGACATTGTGACTAAGGATTGCTCTCCTAAGAATTATCCTTTTAGAAGACGACACTTGCACTTAGGAAGCATATCTTCTTTTGGATGAATGAAAAGCACCTTGGAGTCACACCTACAAAGAACCTTTATTAACACAAGAACACCTGGGATGGCAATCCCTCAGTACTTTGCTTCATTTGCCCTCAAACCATCAGTGCTGCTAAGGTGCACAGCAACTCTGACGGGAGGGGCTTAATATTTGCTGCGTATCTTCACTGTTCTAGGGATTATGCTGGAGTCTCAAGTACAGCATTTCACAGAATGCTCCCGAGGCAAGCCTGAGAGCTTGACACAGCTATCAGTATGCCCATTTTACAGGCGAAGAGACTGCGGCTCACAGAGGTTTCTCAGGGTCACCCCGCTAATTTGAATCGGACTATACATTCAGGCCTGCCTGACTCTAGACCACCGTCCATGTGCATATGAATCGCCTGGGGATCTTGGCAAAATGCACATTCTTATTCTGGAATTCTAGGTTGGACCTGAGAGTCCATGTTTAAAAGCTCCCAGGTGGTGCTGATACTGCTGGCCTGTGGACCACACTTTTGGCAGCAAGGCCAGTGGTTCTCAGACTGCACTTCACATTGATGAAATCAGAATCTCTAGGTGTGAGATTCAAGCGATTCCAATGTGCAGCCAAATATGAGAATCTGTGCCCATAGACCAGTTGTTCTCAAGGTAAGCGTGCATCAGAATCAACTGAAGAGCTAATAAAGAACACAGAGATACAAGTTACTTAAGATAGGGCCTGTGCTTTTGTATGTTTAGGTAATTCCCCGAGTATTTCTGATATCCTTCAACAATTCCATAGACCATGCCCTTTCCGTTCAATCCCATGAAGCACTAAAGACATTCTGACCATTCAATCTGACAGCTGTGAGCAGGGGCTGGTTTTCATGAAAGTTCTCAGGTTTGCTGAGACATTTTCCGAGCTAAAAATTCCTGTGCCTCTCAAATCAGCACATCCCAGTACCAGTATTTTTTCCCTCTGTTGTGATTATCTGGGTCCTCATTATACTCTCATGCTCATTATTATTTTTGTTTGTTTGCTTATTAGTTATGTGGGCACATTAAAGCTACTACTTTGTACTTCAGAGGACAGCATATCAAAGTTATGGGACATTTGCAATATGCTCACGGTAGCTATATAATCAAAAGTAATCGATTTTGAAAAGGAACATAGTGGTAAGTTAAAATGAATACACAAGTGATCCTCAAGCCCTAGTGACATAACTGCAGTGCAATGTATCACCCTGTAGTTACAACCCAATTTGTAAATGATCCACAGCTCTTCTTCCAGTGCTTGGGAAGATGAGGGTCATTAAACTAGGGACACATTTTGGCTCCAAGGGAGTTTTAGCATGACCGCTGTCAGATTTTATCTTGTTAAACGTTTTTTTTTTTTTTAGCTTAAAGGGAAGATGTAAGCATATTAGAAATGTAATTAGTGGGACACAAATTTTACTTACTTACAGCTCCTAAGAGCACGTACTTATAGAAGATTCTTTAGAATATTTTCTTTCACATTATTGAGGATTTCCCAGGTCTTAGTTTCAATGAGGTCAGCCAGGGTCACTGCTAATGGCTGTGGGGACTGTGCCTTGCACAGAATTGATTCAACAAGGGTGATGAGTAAGGGGGCTGAAATCTATACCTACACTCTGCTCATCCCTCCTTGTAAGCCTGGAATAAGGCAGAATCGGAATGGAAGAAGTGTGCTTTCTCTTTTTTTTTCTTAAATTCACCCTTCTGTGAATTGGGGGGAACTCCTTCTAATTTTCAAAGGGCGTTCTATAAGCTAGCAGCAGCCCTGGGAACAGCTCGATGTAATGAAAAATGGGGTGAAGTTGAAAGGCATTTGGAAATAACTTTGCAATTTAGGGCAACTTATTTAACCTTTGGCATCTTGGGGTCTTCCATCTGTAAAACAGAGTGGCAACATGCCACAGAGATGCAAAGCTTAGACTCTGGAGTCAGAGCAGATCAACTAGGGCTTGAATTCCAATTCTGTTATGCTCTACCTGTGTAAAATCGGCATGCCATTTAAGCCACAATCTCATCATATTTATGGAGCTAATATTACCCCCAGCCTCATAAGGATGTTGTTGAGTTCCTGATGTTGTGAGTTAGTGCTAAATAAACAGTGGCTGCTATTTATCAACAATGATACGATAATAAATAAGAACTCACATTTTCCATGGCTTTGGAGGAAATTAAATCAGATGGTGCCTACTAAATAAGCCTTTGAACTGAAAAAACACTGTAATGGTGTTGAAAATGGGTTTTCTTCCTTTTAGTAACATATGTTCTCCATATCTTAATTTTCAAGAAATTTTGATGGTAAGCAAGGAGGAGAGCTATCGAAGATGTGACTTCAACAATTGTTCTAGAGGTTAGTCTTCTATTGCGAGTTGGAGACAAACTTGATACCTGTATATGGCAATAAAAGTGTAAATATACACTACACCAGGGAACAAACAATGTGGCTCTGAAAGCCCAGATCTAAAACTAGAATTTCAATAACCCAGTAATGTGAATAAATATTGGAAGTAATCCCATTAAATCTTTTCTCTGAAGTTATTATTCCCAATAAATGCATTTAAAAAAAAAAAACCAAAAACCTACCACCCTGAAAATCTTGTTTTCTGAGGTTGCCTTCAAGTAGCAGTAAGCTACCCATCTCCTATTACAGAAAGAAAAATGAGAACAGCCTGTAAACGCATTACTCAACACAGGGCCTGAAAGTACAAGCTGAGAGGCATCATTGCTTGATGGAAGTCAATTTGAAATAAGCAGTTACAGAGTTCTCTCTACAAGAGGAAGGGACTCCAGCCATAATTGTTCAGCAGTAACCTTGGAAAGGTATAGTTTTCTTCAAACTGTGCTATGATTTTGGCTTATCTCTTAAGGAGGAACTTTAGTTTTCGCATCCAGGGCATGGAAAGCCAAGCCCCTTGCAGCTCTTCAGCCAGCATCTTTAGTGTTTGTATAATCACATCACTGTGGTGAGTGTGTATCTATGTATACTTATGACTTTAAGTATAATTCTTCACGGGCAATTTATTTTTTAATATTGTTCTTTTTTTTGAGGGCATGCCTTTCCCATGGAGTTATAGCACGTTTGAAGGAAAAAAAAAAACCAAGAACGATAAACTCAGTATCACAGGGCATTTGCTTTCAGAAGTCAAACAGGGTAAAAAACTAGCAAGTTGTTGATCGGTGTTAATTTTCACATCTATTGGCAAAACCATAATTTTAGAATTGGCATTGCATATAGAGCACTTTTGCACATAAATCTTACCACTTGGAATAACTCCAAACGTTAAGTTTAAACATGAACATCTGGAAGAATTTGAGCCAGCTTGGGAGACATTATTTCACACAGTCTCCTTCATCAAAAAGAGCTTAGACCTCCTCTCCCTCAGCTTTAAGCTTTTCTCAATGAACTGAGTAATGGAATCTGGAGGGACACCTTTAAATCCAGCATTAGATGGAAATACCTTCCCCACTGATAAGCAAAAGGATATTTCTGGCAACAAAACCCATCAACTATAGGAAGTATATATCTTACTCAGTCAGCCTTCAATTAAATGCTAGTCAGTAACCCCTGAAGGCAACACCAAGGGCTTAGAGTAAAAGAAAAAGACCACAGAGGTACAGCAGAAGAGCCAGTCTCAGAAACTGGTCTGCTTAACACTTGGCCATGAGATTATTTGGAAATTTCTTAAGACATTCAAAACTTTGATACTTCCAAGACCTGGGGAAACTATTTGGCAAATTTACTATATAATTTAAAACTGATACAGTAAGCCAAGAGAACTGATTCTTCCACTTATTTTCAGCACTTGCTTACATATTTTACATAACCAATATAAGAGAAAATATATATTACATGAAAAGAAACAAAGTCATTAGCATAATACAAGCTTCAGTTTTATTGAAGGAGAAACTACGGGAGCAGTGAGATCTCAAACCAGGGGAGCTGAGGTGAGACTCTCCAGAGAGCATCTGATCACAGCTGCTTATAAAGACATATGGGGAACTTCCAAGTGTGTGTCTGTAATTGTGTGTGTGTGTGTGTGTGTGTATGGGGGGAGGGTTTCAAAGACTAGCTGACATTGAAGTTCCTTATTAAGGGGGGTCTTACAAAGTGAGGAACAGCTAAATATTGCTTAGTAGGATATGCTTGTCCACTCTGATTCGCTGTCTCTACTGGACCAAGTTTTGCTTATCTGCAATTCTGTAAGGGCCTTTCCATTGTTCCATTTTCTTGAAAAGGCCCTGCAGATCAATGGTTTTTGTTTTCTAGAAAATCCTTTCTCTGAAAGAGGTCACTCCCAGCAACACCCAAGACAGGCGGCCACTTTATTTTACTTAGCAATGGTATTTCACATCATAAAATCCCTAGAAATGATAAAATAAAGCCCATGAAGTAGGCATAAACATAGTCTTTAATGCTGGCCTGTATATATTTCTTTTCTCTTCCTCTCTCCCTCTTTCCTTTCCTTGTGGTTTTATGTATATATATTTCATAAATGTTTCCAATTTAGGCATGTTTAAGTATACAATTCAGTGGCATGGATTACATTTACAATGTTGTGCTACCATCACCACCATCCATTACCAAAACGCTTTCATCACACCAAACAGAAATCCTTCACCCCTTAAGCAATATTTCCCCATGCCCCCTCCCCCAGTCCCTGGTAACTTCTAATACAACTTTTGGATGAATTTGCTTATTCTACATATTTCATATAAGTGGAATCATACACTATTTGTCCATTTTGTCCAGTTTATTTGACTTAGCATAGTGTTTTCCAGGTTCATCCATGTTGTAGCAGGTGTCAGAACTTCATTTCTTTTTATGGTTGAATAATAACATTCCATATATTACATATTGATTATCTATTCATCTGTTGATACACAAAGTTGTTTCCACCTTTTAGTTAATGCAAATAATGCTGCTGTGAACACTGGTGCATAAATATCTGTTTGAATCCTTGTTTTCTATTCTTGGGATATATACTAGGAGTGGAATTTCCATATGTGTAATTCTACATTTAACTTTTTGAGGACACTCCAAGCAGATTTTCACAGCAACTGTACCATTTTACATTCCGACCAGCAATTCATGAGTGCTCCCATCTCTCTACATCTTCACTAACACTTCTTATTTTCTGTGCTTCTCTTTGCTTGTTTTAATAATAGGCATCCTAGAAGGTGCGAAATGCTGTCTCATTGTGGTTTTTTTGTTTGCTTGCTTGTTTTTAGGAGGTACCCGAAATTGAACCCAGGACCTCATACATGGGAAGCAGGCACTCAACCACCAAGCTACACCGGCTCCCTCAGGGTGGTTTTGATATTCACTTCCTACACACCTTCTTAAAACACTAGTTTCCTTATATCACCAATCTTGGTCCTTATACCCATAAATTTTGATAGGATAGTTTCCATTCGTTGTAAAAAAATTTCATCACCTGCCATTCATTCCTCAAATCATCAGTCTGGCTTCTACTGAAACACATTGTTTTGAAGGGCTCTCTCTCCATTAGATTATAAGATATTTAAGAGTTGAAAGAGTGCCTTCACTGCTTTCTATTCCCTAGTGCTTCCTACCATTCTTCCTGAGACACAGTTATCATAGAGCAAATATTTACTGCATGTCTCATATTGATCTGTACACCACTGTGTTCAATATATGATTAAATATTAAAATCACTTAAAGCATGTAAGCCCTCACAGAATTTTTGTAAAATATACAAAATTATTTTTACAGTGAAAACTTGGATATAAACTACATAGCCCTCATATAGGAATTGAAATAACTCTGGTATATCCAACTGACAGATTGATAGATGGCCAATAAGAAATCATGTTCCAGGAAGGAGATGTGGCTCAAGCAGTTGGGTGCCCGCCTACCACATGGGAGGTCCTGGGTTTGGTTCCCAGTGCCTCCTAAAGATGATGAGCAAGACAGTGAGCTGACGTGGCAAGCTGATGCAACAAGATGACACAACGAGATGAACAAAGAGACACAATGAGAAGACACAACGAAGAAACACAATGAAAGACACAACAAGTGGGAGCAGAGGTAGCTTAGGCCATTGGGCACCTCCCTCCCACATGGGAGGTCCTGGGTTTGGTTCCCAGTGCATAATGTTCCTACAGAATGTTTAAAGTTATTAAGAAAACATATGATACATTTAGTGAAATAAAGCAGGTTACAAAATGTATATATTTCATAATACCAAAACAACATCATTTCTTAGTGGTTAAAAACATAGGCTCTGGGGGAACGGGTGTAGCTCAGTGGTTGAGCACCTGCTTCCCTTGGACAAGGTCCCAGGTTCAATTCCTCGGACCTCCTAAAACAAACAAACAAACAAAAAACCATGGGTTCTGGAGCCTATTTGCCTGGTTTAGAATCCTGGCTCCAATTCCTATTGGATATATGACATTAAACAAGTTATTGCACCTTGTTATTGCACCAATTTCCTCACTTGTAAAATGGTATAACAGTAGTACTTATAAGATTGTTGTGAGGTTTAAATGGGTAATATTGAACATAGAAAGTATTTGAAATTGTACCTGGCACATCAAAATGCTCAGTAAGTATTAGTCATCAGTATATAGTTTTCAGTAGGAATGTATGCAGCAAATAGTTAACACTGGTTATTCCTGAATGGCAAAAATACGGCAATAATACCTTCGTTGTATTTTTTGTATTGCACTTCTGGACAGTGAATTTATATTTTTTTGAATTTTTTAAAAAAACAAAAAGCATTCCAGGTTTCTTTTAAAATATACAAAATGTTTACTAAAACTTACACAGGTAAGATGTACACAAAGGTAAGGAATCCAGCCTGAGGGCCTAAAAGCTGGAAGTAGTGGTATCAGAAGCAGCAGACTGCCTGTGAAATACATAGGCATTGCTCTCTAACAATACTATTTATAATTGAAAATAAGGATTTTCAATTTCTCAAACATATGTTAAGCTTGTATCACTTAAATAAATCAGATATACCTTTAAAAATCTCTTTACTAGAATACTAACTTCATCATTTATAGGAGTTGTCTATGGGGAGAGATTGGTCCCTTTTCCTTAAAGCTCATAAAAAATAAGGTTAATGACATCTTTCAAGTATCTCCCAAGACTGTAAGACTACAATAGGCAGTGGCAACGTGAATAAAACTTGCTTAGACAAAGTACACTGGGATTCCCAATCACTTCAACTTAGCATGAGAACCGTGAGTCTAATAGAATGAGATAATGAGCAAACGTCATTAGAAGCACTTAAGCATAAAATAGGCGAGGTGGTTTTTTTGGGGTATGTTTTTGTTTTTAAGGATGATGGGGAGGAGCAAAGAAAAGTGAGATTCCAGTGCTAAGTTTCACAGGAAAAGACAAACTAGGAAGTGAAATGCGAGATACAGAAAGTTTGATGTAATTTAGTAGCATTAAAACCACCAATTATTATTTTAGCATTTCTGGCAAGTCTGCACGTCGCCTCCAACTAAGCCCAGGTGAAATAAATTTGTTCATAAATGTAATCATAGTCTTGCCTACTTATTATTATCTTTTTTCTATGTGTATCTTCCCTCTGCTGGGTATATAGCTCTTTCAGGGAAAAGACTGTACCTTGTACCTCTACATATTTATAGCAGTGCCTGTATATTTTAAGGGCTTAATAATTGCTTGATGGATAATATTTACTCAGCAAACGAGCAATAAGTAAATGACTTCTTTTTTTGTAAGGAGCAAAGAGAGAGGACTAAAAAAAGGTCAAAAATAATGGAAGAAGAGAAAAAGAAGATTATGTCAGATAGGACTTTGTATCAATATCTGTAACTCTAATTGCTATGTAGTACATTAATGACTATAGTACGTCAATTCGTATAAGGTTTATTTCCAAAGCATCAACACAATAAAATTACTTAAGGTTGCCCTTACCATGTCATGGGCACTATTCCAAGGGATTTTAATTTATTAACTCCCATACTTCTCCCAGCAAACCCATGACGTAAGTGCTGTTATTAACTCTATTTTACAGGTGAAGAAACTGAGGAAAAGAGAGGTTGACTTGTCCAAGGACACAAAACTAAAATGAGAAGGAGTTGGATTTCAAATTCAGAGAGTTTGGCCCCAAGTCCGCCCTTTTAACAGGTATAGTCTTAATATTTCCTCTTTTTATATAAGTATTACCCTAGTATTTCTTTATTAAAATCCCATGAGCTAGATAGAATAAATATTACTATTCCCTAGTTGGCATGGAGAACTATCAAACAGCAGAACCTTGGTCTGATCACTCAGCCAAACCTTCATTTGGAATTAGTTTATTCACGGTTTCACAGCAACAGCATTCTCCTATCCCTAACTCCCAGGACTGTGGAATATTTCCCAGTAACATGCTGTACAGCTGAAAGGAAACGTAAACACAACTCACCAGCTTAAACAGTAGAGGCGTTGCTCATTGCATTTGCTTCCTATTACTGTACCCACCTATTTTTATTCTCCTTTTCCTATATAATAGGAAGAAAAAAAAATCATATATATACTCCCCCCCACCCCTTGCTGCCACTGGAGAAAAGTAACAAGCTTCCCTTTTTTTTTTTTTTTTTTAAAAGATTTTATTTATTTATTCATTTATCCCCCCCTTGCTGCTTGTGCTCGCTGGGTCAGCCAACCACGCCATGCCGGCGGGCTTGCCTTCACCAGGAGGCCCCGGGAACCGAACCCCGGGCCTCCCATATGGTAAACGGGAGCCCTACTGATTGAGCCACAGCCGCTTCCCGCTTCCCTTTCTTTTCATCCAGGAATAGATTATTGTCCATGAAAAGTCCTCTCTTTTAATAATCATTCATCAGTACTTTTACAGGTACCCACAAAGGGTCCCCTTTCCTTGCTGGCTTTTGGCATCAGTTTGTTGCTATTTCTTGTTCTTTGATATTTCTCCCACCTAACTGTTCCCTTTCCCACCTCTGCTTTCTGCAGCATTTATCCTTCAGCTATTATATGTTTCCAATTTTGGAGGCTGACAAGTAAAGGGACGGCATCATCCCTCAATGTGTTTCTCCAGCTTACTCATGAAACCACAAGCAGCCTGTTTCCCACATGAAATGTCTCGTCCAAGTTGAAAGATGAATAGCCATTAGGGAAACACATACTTTGTATAAATGTGAACCTTTGGACTCCCAGATTCTCCCTGTGCCTGTCAGCTTTAAGGAATTGTAGTTCTGCTTGACTTGTGAGAGGGCAGAGCAAGAGCCTTATCTATGTTTCTGCTATCAATATTTAAGAGCCATTTCTCTGTATTGAAAGCATCGTGAATATAATCCTGAGTCGGAGGTCGGTTCATTTCATTAATTAGGATTTGAGATGGTGTCCTGAAATGCTGTTTAATGTCTTTTCATTCCAAATGGGTCTGCACAATAAGCATATTTCCAGTATACGTGGTAAGTAGGTAATTTGCTTTTAAGGTTATGCATGTTATTCTCAGTATTTTAGATTATTTTTGTAAGGGAGAGAATGCAGTTTGGGCTTTTGTCTTCATCAAAGTTTGGAAAGACAAGAAGGGATACGTTTCTAGCATGCTTTCTAGATTTTTCTAAATAGTGCAAAAATGTTCTAAAGAAAATCTTTCTATTTTAAATGGAATACTGTAAACACTGAGACAGTAATTTTTAATGGAAATAGCCTAGGATTTCTGAAGACACTTGGATACTTTCCTCATCTCAGCCAATAGCTGAGATGGACAAAGCCATCCATTTTCTAAACCTCAGTTGTTTTCTTCTATAAAGAGGTTGTTCTAAATAGTTTTTAAGGTTCCGTCTAGCTCTAGTACTCTATGATTTATGCCCATGTACTTAAACAACACTGCTCCTGAAAAGCATGCAGTTATACAATTATAGAGATGAACACTCAAGAATCCACTTAATAGGTTTTCCTGACACAACCACTGTCCTGTACTACTAACATGCACATTCCCCTGAGATAAGTAAACTAGCCTGCAGACACTAATGGAAGTGACCCAAAAGAGTTTTCCAGCAGGAATTGAAGAAACTTGGCAAGAACCAACCAACCAAACAAACAAAAACTAGTGGTAACATATAGACTGAGGACATTTACATCTAATTCTGATTTACTAGTGGTTCTCACATCTCAAATCACTGATTATATATGATCAGCTTGTATATATATGTATATAAATTGAGATATACACACATTAATACACACACAGACATCTGGTAATTTTCCCTTCAGTAATGATAATAGTAGTTGTTAAGTAATCTATAACACTTGCTGTAGCAATTTGATATTGTTTATGAATTCCAAAAATAGATATTGGGTTATGTTTGTGAACTGGTCTGTTCTTCTGGGCATATTAGATTGTATTGGATTCAGAGGTTTCATTTTTACTTGATTAAATTATGATTAAGGCTTTGAATCAGCTACGTTTGTAGGACATTGAGTCCCTGCCCCGTTGGTGGGTGAGGACTCACAGAGGAAACTATACAGCAGAGGAGTTAATTGGAGTTTTAATGTTGGAGCCCTGGGAAGTAAACACACAGGAGAAGAACACAGAGGAATAGAGATGGCTCCTTAGACACAGAAGAGGCCCCAGGAAGAGAGAGAGCCTGATAGTCTACAGCTGACCTTGTGGAGAGAGCAGAGCAGCTGAGCCTGGAAAGGAACAAGCCCTGGGAGAGAGACAAGACTTATCCCAGCCTACAGCTGATATTGGAAGAAGCTGAGACCACAGAGCCTTAAGAGGAAGAGGAAGGCTGAACCCTCCCAGACATCGCATGCCATCTTGCTCCAACACCTGGCAACAGACATTGGTGAGGGAAGTAACTTATGCTTTATGGCCTGGTAACTGTGGGCTTCTACCCCAAATAAATACCCTTTATAAAAGGCAACCGGTTTCTGGTATTTTGCATCAGCACCCCTTTGGCTGACTAATACACTCGCTATGTGCTGACTAATACACTCGCTATGTGCTGTACACATTTTAAGCAATGTAAATCCTTCCAACAAACCTACAAAGTAAATAGTACTATTATCCCCATTATAAAAATGAAGAAAGAAAGAGGCTAAGCAATGTGCCCATGGTCATCGTTATTAAATAACAGAACTGGAATTTGAACCCAGCAGTCATCCTGGCTCCAGAATCCATGCGCTTAATAACAGGTGCATGTTTGGTTGTAGCCATCCATTTTCTCCTTTGCCTATCAGCTGCGACATTAACAGCACAGTTCTTTAGAAGGCTTGTTGGAATCAGGTGTACAACCCTAGATCACATAGTATAGCAAATTTTAGGAGCCTAAATTTCAACTTGATTTTCCTGGGCAGTATCCTTACTGTGACCTTGTTACTGGTCAAACATTTCAAATAAGTGGTTCCATATTGCCTGATGCTCTCTCTCCGAATATACACCGTGCTATGTATGTGAACCAAAGGAATTGATGTGTGTATACTAGATAGAAACCCACTACACAGAGCTTTCATAGGTTGTATGATATTGCTTTCACTTTCGTGGCAGTCATCATCCTAGTGGAATAACATAAAGGTTCAACAAAATCCACATACATTCAACTGCTCTCTAGGGTAGTAAAACCACCAAGCTGTTATTCCACCAAAGTAGTTCAGGGAGGCTCATTTAAATGGTGCACCCACCCCAAACAGTGACTTACAGCATAGGGAAATGATTTACTTGCCATGAAAACACAACTATTAATTATTCAATACCAGTAGCTAAAATCTCATGTTATTTACGAATATATTTGTGCAAACATGCACACACAGCTTTACAGCAAGTATGTAAACTTTCGAAGCAGAAATGCCTAAAAATCCTTGAAGATTACTTTCACCAAACTGAAATCTGGCCAGAAAATGCAAGTTAAAACCTTGAAATTGGTAAAAATGCCAAATAATCCATTTTTATTCGAATCTGCAGTGATTCAAGCACGGCACCAGCATCTAATGTCATCCAGCAGAGCAACAGAGATTTGGGGTGAGAATGACCAAAGGAAATGCTTGATTTTTTTTTTAATCACATAAATGATTAATGCTCAAATCCCTTCCTACACCAACCACAGATGGATCATCTAAATAGCTCACAGCATCTCCAAAAGGGATGAAAGTGGTCAGCACTGCACTCCTTAATTTGCCACCTTTCACTGATAAGGTTAATGGAATTAAGTTAAGCATAAAGATTATTGTAAACTGAATGCTGTATCCTTAGATGTCTGAGGTAATTTAATGCATTCCAATAAATATGAGGTTGGGAAACATAAAAGGGAGATTTATGGGACTAATTTAAACAGTATCTTTCCACATCTCTTGTGCATGCTACAGCATAGCCCTTGATGTTTGTCAACTCACAAATATTGTTGAAGGGAAGAGATGGGGGCCCCGACTTCTCTAAAGAAAGTGGAGTCAAATGCTTAATATGACATTGGTAAGAGCCAAATGAAACGAAAGAGTCATTTATCAGTAATTGATCTATGAAATATTTTTAAGTATCATTACAGAGAATGTACATGAATAGAAGATAATTCCAAGTATAGTAACCTAGTAATGATTATTTTTATTATGGACATAATTATCTGGCTAGGTTTACAAACCAAAACAAATGGTTATGCTTGCTTACTGAGTATTTTAATAGAGATATTTGTTTTAATTTTTCTTTACACACATGTATGTATTAACTAGAACACACTATAAATTTGATTTTGGTATTAGAATTACTATGTTTTAGCCAATGACATTATAATTATGTAAAGCAAAAGCTGAGGATGGTGATGATGATTGTATTAATAACAAGTATCATAGAAATTGTGATAAATACTTTCTCATGGCATCTTATGAAATTATTATAATAACTATGTATAAGAAAAAAATGAGTCTTAGAGAGGTTAAATAACTAAAGTCATACTGCTGGAAAATTAATGAAGAATTTAAATTTAGATTGTTCCAAAGCTTATTCTTTTGACTGTAGCACTATATCATGTTCCTTTATCTAAATAATATAACATGGTGCCCAAAACTCAAAGTCCTTTTTCTTTCTTATGTTTAGTATAGAGGGCAGATGATGACCTTGGCAAGAAAACCCTTTTCAATGCCTTTATTGTTGATGGTTTTAATAAAAGAGAAAAGGTCTTTGATGTTTCCCCTTTATGTGGTTTCTGGTATTTGGTCTATACCCATGATTTATATACAACCTCTTAGAAAATTAACCAAATGATAGAAAGTTTCTTTTTCATGCTATTAACTCCTTCTAATTTTGTACACATTTCTCTGTATAATCTGAAGAATAAAGAGAGAGGAAGTAAACACAGATACTACAAAAAAAAAAAAAGGGGGGGGGGAAAGGCAAGGAAATGCAATCTGACACCAAAACAAATTAATATGAAGACGAGAAAAAAATTCGACATCTGAAGATTTGGAATCTAAAGGAAATGATGACTATACAGGCAATCCATTTCCTATTAAGTGAGTTATTCTTTGTTACCTTTGCACATAGCCAACATTCAAAAAAGAACAAAAATTCATTATGGTCCAACTATGTTTTGATTTACTAGTAGCAATGTGCGGAATAAAGTGTTCATTTTTATTTAAGCAAGTTTTAGAAATAAGAGGTTGTCCAATCAAAGCATAGGTTAAAACATGAAGTATCTTGGTAGATGGATTAATAGTGTATGCATCTCACAAAACTGGAGTGTGTAGACTATAGTCCATAAGAGAAAAACCAGGGTTTTGCCAGAAAGCAAAGGGAGGGTTCCATTGTGCCTTTGAACTTCTCTCTAGCAATACATTTACCTGCGTGGTACCATGGAAACCCTTATCCCATAAGCTCACAGTTTCACTCTCATTTAAGTATCACTGGAAAAGCCACTATCTCTTTCCTCATAGATTAAGAAAGAATATTTTCTGCTGTAGCCCCAAGGTACGATTTTCAATGGTTAAATCTATTGTCTATTCCCCACGCCCGTGATTGGGGCAGCTTATGTTTAAAAAACTCCATAAGGTTGTAACATGTTCGCTGAGGTCCTTTTTTACCCAGAGCCTATACAGAGTAGCTGTATTTCGAGGAATTCATGAGACTATTCATATGTATGTAATACTTACCATGTGCCAGATACTAGGCAAGGTATTTTTCATCCCTTTAAAATCCTCACAACAATCACCCATATTAGGTGTCATTGGCCTAAGTTTCCTCATCTATAAAATGTGATATTTGCCAGGTATGATTGTTGTAAAGACAAGAATACTATTTCAAAAAAGATGTGGAGCCTAATACCTGGTACAAAGTGTGATTAACAAATACCAGTTGTTTTGGAAATAAATTAGAAATAGCATTTTTCTAGAATATGGCTCCCCAGCGCTCATTTAATTTTTATAACATCTGTACTGAGATATAATTTATATACCGTAAAATTCACCCTTCTAACATGGGCAACTCAGTGATTTCTAGTATATTCACAGAGTTGTGTAACCATCACCAATATGAATTTAACACATCTTCATCAACCCCCAAAAGAATCCCTGTACTCATTGGCTATCACTATCCAGTCACAGCTCTGAGCCCATAGCAATTACAAATCTACTTGTGGTTGCTACTGATTCTCTTATTCTGGAAATTTCATATAAATCTCATAATTTAAAATATCTCAAATCAAGGTTTAATAAATTAATAATAAACTAATATGTATTGAGTGCTAACTTGGGGTCAGCTACCTTAGAAAACACTTTTTAGGCATTAGTTCATCTAATCCTTACAACAAATATAGGGGATAGGTACTATTACTAGCCTTCCACAGATGCAGGTGAAAAAACTGAGGCACACGAGTTTAAGAAACTTTCCCTGTGCCCCACAGTAAATACATAGGAACCAGGATTGAACCCAAGGCCTTGGCAATATAGGTATAATTGTGAATTAACTCAATTATATTGGCTTAACCATAGTCAACCTCCCTTGCTCTCACCTGAATATTGTTTTAGCAGTGGCGTGAGGCACTCACAGCAGACTTTATTCAGGGTGTTTGGCTACACAGAGGCTCACAGCAGCCTCTTCTCAGATAATTAACCACAGTTCCACCCACAGAAAAGGTCCTTCCTTCAGATGAGTAAGGAACTGAGGGGAGGGCGCTTCAGAGTTATTAATTCATTGAGCACAAACTAATAAAATCTATATATTCCTCTTCCCTCTCTTCTTTCTTTTGATTGTTATTTCCCTGTTATTTCTATTCAATAAGAGAAAGTGTTCTATTCAAAATGGGTGTCTATTCAAAATGAGAAGGTGTTTTTCTCATTTCAGAACTAGGGAAAATGAGAGGGAGTTGGATTTTAACTTAAAGAAAATAAATTCAAATACAACAGAATTAAGTATATAAGGTCATAAGATGTATAAATCTAAACACCTGATAATTTGGTTTCAACGTGGTTTCTTTAGTTCACAGTATATGTTTCTTTCTCCTGGCAATTCAAAATGAAGATTCAGAGTGGTATGTGGCACATTCCCCTGTTCAAGAGCCTAGTTCATTAAATGGGGTTAGTAAACATTTAAGCAAAATATTTTAAAAAGATGAAAGTACTAATTTAAGCTCCCCCCACCCCCCCATTCCCTTAAATGTACAACCGACAAGTATGCCATTTTCTAAGTAGAATAACACACACCAGGAAGTAAACTTTGAAATGACTGTGAAGTTTGGTTTCTGGATGTTCTTGGCCTTTGCTCATAGGCATGCAATTATCTCAACACCTCACAAACCTGTCATGCAGTTTGTCATTCCTTCAATGAGAAATGGACTCAAGTATCATTATATAGTTAGATCCTCAGAAATTTCTGAGGGGCAAAAAGTGTAAATTTTATCATTTAAAATAGATTTTTTTCTTTCTCTAATAAAACCTAATATTCTGTGCATAACTAGAACGATACCTTGAGATCGTTTAACTCTTATAATGAAATTGCAAGGGTTGAACATACTTAACATCCAACTTAAGATTCAACCTAAAATTCAAAAATGTATTTTAAAAGTTCGTGTTGAAAAAAAAAAAAAAAAAAAAAGTTCATGTTGCACTTGTGTTTAATGCATCTGCCCAAGAAGGCACCACAAAATCTTTTATAGATATTCAGATGAATCTCTGTACTAGAAAAAAGAGGGAATGCAGCTAATCTTGGGCTTTCACTGGTTTGATTACCATTTCAACTTTAAATGGATGAACGGTAATTAGTGGGTGTGGAAAAACCAGTGCTGCTCAAGGAGCCCTTACTGAAACATAAAGTTTTGAAAGAAGCAAAGTATACTCCAAGAGACAATCACTTCAATCTTACACACCTCCCTGCAGCCGCTTTAAATGTAGCAGATGTGCTAAACAGCCAGTGGGAAGATGGTTAATATTTTTTAGGGTTCAAGGAGGAATAGATGTTCCAACACCTGACTGTCCATATTTTCCACATTGATTTATGGCAGTGTCTAATCCACAAAAGCATCCTGATTTGGGATTTTTTTTCATATCAGGAAAGTACCTACCACCTTAAGAGATAGTAAAATTAAATAAAAAAGAAGGTGTTAAAAGAAAAACTTTTCACCATCATTAAATTTAGCATCTCACAGCTTTACTGAGTGATTCAAGAATTGGGTAGTAGCCCATTCAGAAAGTGAAAGTGAGCTGTGCCCAGGGAGTGGAAAGAGGTGGCTTATATAGGGCAAATGCAGAAGCAAGTATGGCAATGTTCTGATTAGCTGACATTAAGTTTTCTTTTTACATATGAGTGGTTTTACAAAATGGGTAGCAGATATACACTGATTAGTATTGTATACTTGCCCATTTTGACAAGCTGTCTCTCCTAGCCCCAAACTGTTTTATCAGAGTTGTTTATCTGCAACCCTGTAGGGTGCATTCCATTTGCTCAGAAAGCCCCTGCAGGTCAGTGGTTTTTCTGTTCCAGAAAATCCCTTCTCTCAAAGTGGTCCCTCCCAGCAACACCCACTGAGGGTAGTTATTTCATTTTATTTAACAGAGAGATGAGTTTTTAATACAAATTAGAGAACAAACAAAAATAATATTTCTTTTAACAACAGACCATGATTCTTTAGTGATGTCTTTAAATAACAGACCATGCTTAAAAATTGCCCAAAAATTTAAAACAAAATTTAAATAAAAGAAAAAGTGATCGGATAGATTTGCTATACAAACGCACTATATGGTTCTTACATTATTATGGAATTTTTTTAGTATTTAATTTTTTTGTATTTTGAGCTCATATTATTGGACTTTTTAAGAAAATTTAGCTAAGGGGTTGTAGAGTTCTTAGTTTTCCTATTTTACAGATGAGAAAATAGTTGTGGCTTGTTGAGAGTCACACAGGGAGATTTTGATGGATTTTTTTTCCCCTCAGGAAATGTTGCATTTATATTTAACATATGTGTATGTATGTATATATGAATGTATGTATTAAAGTGGATTGTCACCCTTTGAAGATTTTATTAGTGGAATAATATGTTACCCAGCTAACCAGAACATATGCTTACCAAGAGTCAACTGTGATCATTCCCATTCCTGTTTATGTAATGACATAATTATATACTGCATAATTAGGTGAAATATGAGCATAAAAGAAAGGTATGTGTTCTTTCTATAAAACCCCATTGAATTATTGGATAAAACTCAGTAAAAGTAAGCTAAAGAAAACCAGTTGTTCAGGTGGGGCAATATTATAGAAATATCGAAGGGATCTTCTCTCAGATTGCTTTGTAAATGGCTCTATGTTCTTTCTCCACTCCACAGAAACCAAAATGTACAACTCTCTAATCTGCACTTGTAATAACTAGTCTTCATTGCAATTTTTAAAAACATACCAAGCACTCTCCTACATAGAAGCCATTTTTCTAGCTGTTCTCTCAACCTGGAAAAATTCCTTCCAGATACCCAGTTAGCTTCAAGTCTTGCTCAAATTTATGTGCTCAACGAGATCTACCATGGCAAATTACTTCATACTCTGGTGGTACTCCTGCTTTTCCTTACCATACCCTACTACTTTTTATTTTTCATGGCTCTTATATCCTTCTATATTAAGACAATTTATTAATCTATTGAATTATTACTACCCTGGTTGTGTGCAATAAGAGGGCTTTTTCTCTGAAGTGAATAAAAAAAGAGGAAGAGATAACTTAGCACAGCTTTAGGAGATCAGATACAACAATAAAGAAAACGCCACTTTTAAACTGTATTTAAGACTATTAAGAAAAAGAACCTGAGGTTTTCAGGAAGGGCAATGACAGGGCCAGAACAACATGTTTTTGTTGGGCTGTGTTGATCTCTGGAAAGTAGTTCCAGTGGACTGATACGAAGCCCAATTTGGGTATTTCTGAAGGAATGGGCCAAGCACCTGTGGATGAATATAGAATTTATTTTAGCTACACTCTCCTAGGTAACCCAAAGCTTTTTCTGTCTGCAACATATAAGTTATTATAGGTCTCTGAAGCCAGAGCTATTGCAATGAATGTGCCACACTAATAAAGGATGTTGCTTGTGTGGGAGGGTGTGGGAGGTATAGGGAGTGGGGCATACGGGCATCCCTATATTTTTTGTGTAACATTTGTGTAATCTAAGTATCTTAAAAAAATAAAAATATGTATTTAAAAAAGATAGTGTACATCACAGATTTTGCCATGAAATGAAAAAAAAAAAAAAGCATAAAGCAAAAAGTATACATTTAATTTTGAAGTGTCTCCAAACATCCGCTGCATTTTAGCTGCTAATTGAGGTTTTCATAATGTATTTATACTGAATATTGCTCATATATATATATATGAGTCGTACTGGGGATTGAACTCACAACCTTGTACATGGGAAGCAGGTGCTCAAACCACTGAGCTACATGTGCTTCCTACTCCTATTTATATTTTAATAAAGGGAACTGAATCCTTACATTTGCTATTAAAATTCCATGCCTTTTTTTTTAAGTAATTTAAAATATCTAATAAATCTGAATAGTAAGTAGGAGATTTTATTTGGATATGGGAACTACCTAGTTAGTCACTAGGGATTTAAGTCATGGCCTCTGCCCTCAGGAAGCTTATGGCTGTATGGAGTCAAATCCTACCTCTGCCACTTACTTATGATCTTAAGCAAGTTACTCATGTTTTTGAACATCAATTTCCTTACCTATGAAATGGGATTAATACTGCCTCCATAATAATAGGTGAAAAATGAGAGAAAAAAACAAAACAAAGTATCATGTATGGGATGCGGTACATATTAAAAGCTAAAAAGGTAGCTATCAGTATTTTTATTTTCCTGAAATGTGACTATTATAAGGATATAGCATGATATAATAAAGCCAATGAAGTAAAATTGAAGATAATTTCTTTTACCAATAGACCATGCTTACAAATGATCAAAAATGTTAAAACAAAACGTGAAAAGGAGTGATCAAATAGATTTGTTATACAACTCACTATATGGTCCTCATATTATAGAATTTTTTTAGCATTTAAAAAATTTGTATTTTTACTTCCTAGTATTATTATTTGACTTTTAAAGAAAATTTGGCTAGGGAGGGTTTAGAGTTAATAGTTTTCCTATTTTATTGATGAGAAAATATTTGTGGTTTTTGTGAGAGCCACACAGGGAGACCTGATGGATTTTTCTCTTCAGGAAATGTTGCATTTATATTTAATATATGTATGTAATTATGTATGTATATGTATGTATGTATTATAATGGATTGTAGCCCTATGAAGATTTTATAAGTGGAATATACTAGCTACATAGTAATTATCTATAGGAGAGAGGTAAATTCACATACAGAAAACCATTAAGTTATATTGCTATAACACAGAGATGGGTGTTATTGTTTAACAAATTACTGTTTTATGATCAATCTAAACATAAAAGCAGCTTCATTCCAGTAATTATCTTACTTTAAAAACTCACCAGAAACCTACTCTGTCAGTCCTTCAAATATGAAGTCACTTACAGCAGATGCACAGAAAATAATGTGCTATGGTTTAAGAACTAATGAAATTTTAAAAAACAACAATTCCATTGAGAAGACAGAAGGCAGTATATTTTAAAAAAAATATAGCAAGGGAAAATGTTAGCAGTTTTTAAATTAGTTCCCTATTGTTTCAATGAACAAATGTAGATGATGTTGCATTCATTATGCACACTTGATTTAGACATAAGCCTTTTCTGGTTACGAATCATTTATATTTCAGAGAAAAAAATCTGTAGTCAAAGACAACTGTATTTACCACAAATGACACTTAGTCTTTTGTCTTTTTTTTAAACCACCTTAATGCCATGCAATTTTCAAAAGAGGAGTACCGTACTGCCTAGTACAAAAAAAAAAAAAAAAAAATGAAAATGTATAACTACAGGGTGACTTCAATTTTCATAATGGAGATATTCCTAAACACACATTTAAAATCTAAAATTTATAAATATAATAAGGTGAAAATACTTTAAGAATATTTTGTATAAAGAAATTCTGTTGGATAAACAAAATATGGCATATACATACAATGGAACATTACTCAGCTGTAAGAAGGAATGAAGTATTGACTCATGCGACAACATGGATGAATCTCAAAGACCTTATTTTGAGCGAAGAAAGCCAGTCACTAAAGGACAAATATTGCATGATCTCACTGATATCACCATGGATAGTGAAAAGAACTCACTGAGGTAGAGTCTGAAAGATAGGTTACCAGAATACAGAAAGAGAGTAGAGAGTGATGAGCCGATGCTCAATCTGGGCAGATTCTATGATAAGGAAGATGGTGGTTGTGTGGCAGTGGACGGGGGCGATGATGGTGCAGTAATGCGAGTGTGGTCGACAGTGCTGGAGTGGGAGGGTAAGCAGGGTTGGGGGATGGATTATCCATGGACCTGGGGGGAGGGCTGGAGGAAGGAACAAGTGAAGTCTGGAGAGGTGGAGGTCTGTAGTTGAGAAGATAATCGTGGGAGCGTTCTTTCAGTATCTGTGGCAGGGAAGGGTCACTGGTGTAGGGTGTCCGTGTATGGAAGGCCCCACCTGGGGCATGCCTCTATGGAATATGAATGTGTTCATATGGTCATGGGATGTTATCTCAGTGGGTGGAGACCCACACAATAACCAATAAAATATTAAACTCCCATCCTGCGGAGTCCTGCTACCTTCTCTAATAGAGGGGCAAGAATCTTTAGAGAACATAGGCAGTGCCTATGTTAAGAAAACAGAGCAATATGCCAAGCTTTCACTATTAATGCTTGTACTTGTGATCCTTATTCTTGTAAAATTGAAACTTAGCCTAATAATATCTATTGCCTAAGAGTTACTTCCTGAAAACCGCCTTGTTACTCAAATGTGGCCTCTCTCTAAGCCAAACTCAGCAACCTGGGGATGAGCCTCCCTGGCATTGAGGGATTACTACCAAGCACCAACCAGCAATGCATTTGGAAAAAAGACCTTGATAGAAAGGGGGAAACATTAAATACAAAAGAGTTTTTCCGGCTAAGAGATTTCAAAATGAGTCGAGAGGTGGCTTCAGAGGCGGATCGCACTAACTGCCACAGTAAACGAAGCCTCAAACAGGGGTGCCCATGATGGCTCTAGAAACATCTAGACACTATAGGCAGGGAACACAACCCCAGGAAATCAGCACCCCATCGGTGAGCCTTACCCCTTGGAATATATGATAACCTATTTCCCAAATGTAACAAAGTTAGACTCATTTATAATTTCCATCCACATGGTTCTTCTACCCCTTTTATTTGGATCTATAATTAGCAATATACCCATTAAATACATGTCCCAGAGACTTAAATTTTCAGTCTGATCATATGCCGATTGAGCTCTGAATCTCAGCAGAGTAGTGGCCAACACTTACTTTCCAGTTCATTGGACTCTCCCAGGACAACAAAATGATGAAGATGGGCAGCCCCATCCCAAAGAACAAAGGGTGTCTACAACTGCAAGCAAAACAATTCCGTATATCTGCCCCATAAGATCTAAGCCCCTTCTCAATATGAAACAGAGCAGGCACCAGAATCTCCAAATCCTCAAGATTGAGGAATAAGGGGGGAATGCAACCATGGACCAAAGTAGACTTATTATTATTGTAGTAATGGAAGAACTTGTAACATTGATATAAAGATAGTAGCTACCAGAGGGTCTGAGGGGAGGGGGAGGGAAGAATAGGTAGAACATAGGGTATTTTTAGGGCATTGGAATTTTTCTGCATGATATTACAATGACGTATACAGGCCACTATATTTTGTCAAAACCTATAAAAACTGTACAGTGGAAAGTGTAAACCATAATGCAAACTAAAGACCTTGGTTAGTAGCAATGCTTCAATATATGCTCATCAATTGTAACAAATGTACACACTAATGGAAGATGTTATTAATAGGGGAAAATATGGAGGGGGTGGGGAAGGGCATAGGGGAATCCCCTATACTATTGAATGTAAAACTTCTTTAAAAATAAAGTTTATTATATGAAAAAAAAAAAAAGAGAAATTATGTTGAAAGCAGTGTACCTCATTATAAAGTTAATATCACTTCTACCTCTGTTCTAAAATTAAATTTCTTACATCAATTTTGCATCAAGCAAGACTCATCTATAGTCTTTGACAATTCAAATCCACAGGAATATCTAAAATGCAGAATAAGTAATTTCTTTCCCTTTTAATAGATGAAAAAGAAGTGTAGAAAGGCACAAAAATCCTCAGATGTAAGTACGTCATAAAGTTCATACAATGCATGTAATTCATTAAAAGAAAAGGTAATCTTGACATCCTGCTCAACCCAGCTAGGTTCTTTTTAATTCTATAGCCAATAATTTTGCTAAAAGATTAGTTTTGCTATTTTTATTCAATCTATTTCTTTCAAGCATTCTATCTTTAAAAAATTAAACCTAATTTTTCATTTACCCAAAGGTAACTTTAGAAGATTAAAATACTTCTCAGACAGCTCTAATAAAAAAAAAAATTAGTAGCAACATTCGAAGTTGCATCTCAGAGATGTTTCTTTCTTTTTCCAGAGTTGTTTCTAAGGTAAGGGAGTCTTCTTAGTATTTGAATTCACCTAAAATCAGTTCATAACCCTGAAACTTTTAAATACCCTGCCAAAAAGATGGGATTTAATGTTTCACTTACTCTATTTTTTTTTTTCCTGAATGAGAAAATACCAAAAGAAGATAGCAGAAACATGTTCTGTCTTCCTTAACCCTAATTATTCTTTCCTTAAATTCTGCTATCAATTATATTGACTTCAGTTGCAGGCATTTCTTTGTGCTTGTTCCTTTGTATACCAACATCTTTAATGGGGTCTTTTGCCAACACATTTTACTATCCTTTTAAAATATGGTCAAAGACAAACCCTATCACAATCCAATTTTCATTTCTAAGAAGATACTGGAATCACATACAGTTTAAAAGGGTGTCTTTCCTCACCTTTCACGTAGAGCAAACACATGAAAGTGAAAGCAATGACATTCTTCTTTTCAGTGATTTAATTACACTGTCTTATCCATGAGATTTTGTTCATCAATATTCGAGACACGGCCAGATAACATCTCATCTTTCTTATTCCAGAAGTACAATTTTAAAAGTAACTTTGATTATAGCTTATCTTCTAAAATTCTCCTCACAGTTTCCCACATCTCAATCCTGTTATAGGGCCACTAACAATTTAATTCTTTTTCATTATCTTAATGAAACCCTCCTCTTCTTTCCTCAGAAATGGATGCCTTTATGTTTTAGGGTGGGGAGGGGCAAAAATGTTTATGTTTTTACCTACCCCTTCGGTTGACTCAAGCTAGTAACAATCTTCACATTACCAATTTTTGTTGCAACTTAGAGAAAGACTATGTTTATAAGCATTTCAATTCCTGGTGACACCACAGGAGGCTCGAGTCCCTAAAAAAAGATACTCTGAACCTAAGTGTCCTTCAAGTCTTAGCGGCCCTCCATAAAATTAACTAAAAACCCTGAGAGAGAAATATACTCCCTAGCAGTGAAGTATTATCAGCTCCCAATACCTGGGTGTTTTGCTAGTTTTCCTTTTTTTTATTTTTTATTTTTATTTTTTTGACTTTTTAAGAGGAGGTTTTTGGCAACATCAAGGCTTTAACTAAAGGAATCAACAATTATATGGAAAACAGCAAGCATCCACTGTGTTTACGAAAACAGTGTCTATAAATATAAACTAAAAATAATCCCTTTCCAACACTAAGAATGTCCAAAAATTTGCCATCTGAGAATCAACAGAAAAGGAATCCACTTCTTTTTCATTCCCTATATTACAGGGGAGACTTTGCTAATGGTTAGCAAAGCTAAGGAGTACACTTCCATCACTGTCAGGGTATGCACTGAGGCTTCCCATCTCAAGAAGGAACTCCCCCAGGGCTCAAATATTTTAGGGCTCTGAAAATTCAAAGATGAATAATATATGGTCTTTGTCTTCAAGCAGTTTATATATAAAATTTCCATGCATATGGTATGTGCTAAACTGGTTTACAGAGGAGTTGTATTTAGCCTAAACAATGGCAGGAAGTTTTATTGGGGGAGATAATACTTTAAAGATAAGTAAGAGAGCCAAATCTAAGTAAAAGGGGAAGGATGGGTGCTTTAAGAGGGGAAAATGTAAGTAATACGCTCTTGGTGCTCAGCAATTCTCTGTATGTTTTTATAATTCTGTTTAGTGCGCATCTGTTTTTGTTTTTTTCCTAAGTGTATCTAAGTATACCTTTATCTCACTCTTTCAGGTCAGGGTCTAAATAACCACTCTTGAGAAGATTCATTTCTCTAAGTGCACAGAAGGATAGTGTGAGGAACTCTATCAAATGCCTTAGTGGTATTAGCCTGATCTATAAGTCAGATCTTTTGGGTAGCTTCAAAGGAATGATCACTTCTTTTTATGTGTCCTTATAAATTATTACTTTAATGATGCATTTTATGACACAAGATGCAGAAAACTGATGTCTAATGAATTTGGATCCTGCCAATCTCTCAGTTTTCAACTACTCCTCCCACCTGGCATCCAAGTTAGCAGGCAAGTAAAATATATTTATTGAATGGAAAGCAGTCCTTTGCTGATAAAAGCATATAGAAGTCATACGGTTAATAGATAACAATTTGTTGGAGAGGGAAGTCATGTTCAGGTAGAACACACAAAAAAGCAGATTTCTATAAATCAAACACAAGTCATTTAAATCAAGTATAACCATGAAAATAATAATAATTATTATTATTATCTTACGACCTCACACAAAACTGTGGCCTAAACATTTCTGTGCTGATCAGTCATAATGCTTTGGTTTACACATAGAATTTTATATTTCTATTTCAAGTTTTAAATGCTTTGTAGCATATTAAAGATTTGCTTGCCTCCTGTAGCCTTCAGATCTCTCAGCTTTAGGTCCAGCCATGCGCTGACTCAAGGAGCCTGAGGGATTTGGAGAGGTGCAAATCTTAGGCCCATCTTGGCCAGGTTTATTGGGAGCCTGCTGTGGCTCTGGTTTCTAGGCAGCTTCTTGCTTTGTTCCTTGTGACTCATTCTCTGCCTTATATGCCAATAAAGTTGGATTCCTATTCAGTCCACTCAGGTCTAAAAAACTCTTGACTGGAAACACACTTTTGAATTCCTGATCCCATTTGCTTTTAGTCCTCCACTCCAATCCTCTGTTGACCATGCTTACAGTGGAAGGTTGCCCCATAACAGATGGGCCTGACACTCTGCTCTACCGCACATTACCTACCACCCCAAATCCCCAAGGCCTCCACCAACTGCTCTTGAATGTCAAATCTACCTACCTGTTTCCTGCTGAAGCACCATAACCTCTCACCTGTTGCTTGAACTTCATCCCCTAGTCCCTCAGTGAATTGTCCTCTACCTGATGCATTTAGTCTCCCGAATCCAGTCATCATTAATCTGGTCTGTATAGAAACCAAACCCCAGTGAAATTGCATTCATCTACCCAGGACTCTCATTTCTCAATCAAACTGAGGTTTTAAATGTCAAATGAGTTATAGTATAGCACCTGAGTGATCGTGCTAACTTATTTCCTCATGTTTAGGAGATGAACTCTCTGCTTACATCAACATTTTAAAACACTGAATGAAGTGAGGGTCAAAAGTATGTAAATGCATGGTACAATTTACCACTTCAAATACAGAAGTCACACCTCCAATAATGTGCAACCTCCAATAACATATGTAACAACCAAAAATAATAGCTAACATTCACTAGACACCTGATACCATGCATTTTACAAATATTGTCTCATGTAATATCCATATCACTGTTGTCATTCCCACTTCACAGACAAAGGCTTAGTAAGATACCATAGCTTGTTCAATATCACAATGAAAAATGTTTGAGTTGCTCACTCAGGATAAGCAAAACAGCAATTTAGTGGGTTGGTGTTATATCCCTGCCACCCATTCTGTACTTTCCTCAAAAAAAAAAAAATTACTTTTTAAAATAAAATCTTTTTAATCTATATAGTTTTCATAATTTGCACATTGACTTCCCAGATTCTTTTCATAGTTCTGCACATGACAATGAGTCTGACCAACAGTGGCCCCAGGCCATGACAAGGTGCTAGGACATGGGCCTGCAGAGGCAATGACTCCCACATGTCTCCACCCAAACACCCCCTTCACGGTCAGACTTAGCAGCTGGGGGAGCAGAGCTGCTCAACCTTTCCATCAACTTGACTTTTCTACCCATGTCTACTTTGCACCAATATGGTCAGTGACTCCAACTCCTAGCTTACAAACCTTTACTTCCCCATTTCTGAATTCCATATTAAATTTCATTATTTCCATTGAATATGAAATGTATTTTTTCCAAACCATTTACTTTCCTTTCTTGAAAAAAGTTCATCTATCCGTGTCACTTTCATGATTTTTTTTTTTTTTGGCTAAATAAAGTAAATATTGGAGGCCTACCTCCAGTCTAGATCTTTGGGAGAATTAAAGGAAAAGTGCCCTCTCCTCAGGGTGAACTCAGTCACCAGGGCCAGAGCCTGGTCAGGGGCAGTGGCTTTATGTGAAATAAGGCTCCCTTTCCTCAGTGCAGACACAAACCTATTCAAGGGAGCACAGCTTGGGTGTGTTTATCGAATGCTGGATTCCAGCTGTCACCTATCCCCTCAGCTGAGCATGCCTGGACAGTGTAAAAATAGAAAATGGTACATTGCAAACACATTGCACTAAAATAAATAAATCAAGTTGCTATGATGAAGACAAATTTGGAAAACAGTGATTCAATAGCTACAATGGAATCTAAAATTCTCCAGTGATCTGAGATGGTGATCTCTGGTCTTAGTTTGCCAGGGATGCTGTCACAAAGTACCACAGAATAGTTGGCTTAAACAACAGAAATTGATCATCTCATGTTTCTGAAGGTCAGAAGTCCAAAATCAACATGTTGGCAGGGTAATGCTTCCTCTTAAAGGGGAGAATCTGTTGCATGCTTCACCCTTGGCTTCCAATGGGCAGGCCATAATCCATGGTGAACCCTGGTTTGTGGTATAAATTGATATCTACCTCTGTTGCAAGGCCATCCCTTACTCTCCCTGCCCCGCCCCCCCCTTCCCCCATTCTCCCTCCCTTCCTAGTAAATAAGCGGGAGTGTAACTTTCTCTTAAAGGATGGTTTAGTAGGTATTAAGAGTTCACTCTCTGTAATAAACAGGACTCATCTATTGCCCCCGCCCCCAGTTTTGTTTTTTTTTTTGTATCTTTTATCAGAATTTCATTTCATAGACAATCCATTACTTAACACAACAAGATTTTTTTTTTAACCTTTGTAAATGCAGTGAGAGTATAATTATTGTTATAACTAATTAAAACACAGACAGGGGAGGTAAGGCAGAGTTTCTAAGAATTTGAAGCATAAGTGCTATTTTATTCCTCCTTATTGGGCCTGTGGGCCATTCCTAAGTGTAAAACTATCACTGAACCCTTTAAATTTAAGTTGTTATTTACTTGCTAAAGATTAGGGCTCTTTAATTGAAACCATCAGTCTTGCACCTTAACCAGTTTATTTTTTTTTTTTATTTTATTTTTTTTAAGATTTTATTTATTTACTCATTTATCCCCCCCTTGCTGCTTGTGCTCGCTGGGTCAGCTAACCACGCCGTGCGGGCGGGCTTGCCTTCACCAGGAGGCCCCGGGAACCGAACCCAGGGCCTCCCATATGGTAAACGGGAGCCCTACTGATTGAGCCACAGCCGCTTCCCAACCAGTTTAGATTGTAATAAATTCACCTCTAAGTTATTAATAATAAACACATGATAAAATCTAATAATATGGTAGCGTATAAGCCCCCTGGTTTACTTTCTAAAAACAGATAACCAGAATTACAGAAGAATCATGTCTCTACATTTTAGAAGCAGAAACGCTTTTAAAGGGTAATTATTATTACACTATTTTCACAGTGTCCCTTTCATCACTTATCAAAAATAAAGGATCATAGATCAGAAGATAAGTGGCCCAATTAACAATTTTACAGGGCTGGAATGTACAACAGGATCCTTGCACAACAGGCTCCACAGCCTCTCAGTAACCCTGCCGTCTTTCTCCTCCAGGGTTGATGGCAAACATAACCAATAGATCATTGTACTCTCCTAACAAGTCTAGTTGGGAACGTCTCAACATTTTAGACCAAAAAGATACTATCAAGTAATTAGAGTTGGCACTTCAGGCTATTCTTTCCTTCTCTCTTTTTTTTAAGCACCTACACTTAGACAGCTAAATGAAAATCATATTGAATGCCTCCTTTATGGTGATATTAGGAAATTTCTAGAAGTGTTTGCTAAAATCTGCAGATTGTGAGCTACAAGGGAATCAAGCTCAGGGACAGAGTTTATACATGATTAGTGTTGTATAGTTTTCTACTTTGTCCTAATGAACTCACTGACTTTAGCAAGTTATTCTAAAGACAGCATGTCCTTACCATCCTGACAAACCCACAGAACTTCTGCTCCTTCCTCCTACGTGACAGTTTGGATTTCAGCATTCCATGACAAAATCAAAATTTTCTTTCTGCATATAGAGATCATAATTGGAACTGTGAATAAAAAGTTACAGGAGAAATTCCCTAAACTTCTGCAACAGAAACATATTGTGTTTTATTTCCGTCTAGATTTAGAGCATCCAATAAGCAAGAACTTCCGAGAAACACTATTTCTGTGGTGTGAGGAAATGTGGAGAATGCATGTGTACCATGCCAGTCTTCTCCTTGTAGCAATTTTGATAATATGAGCCTATCTTTGGTAAGCCTGATTCATAACTATTAACTAAACAGTGGATAATTCCAACAAGCCACACCTAAGTTTGACAGTGATGCATATAGAATCTAACCAAACACAGGATGTATGAAGAAAATGTACTTACAGAAAGACTAATAAAAAAATTCTGGAATGAAATATTTCTTAAACTGAGGGACAACCTAGGACCATAATTCATTTAGGTAGGTTTTTGTTCCCGCCACCTCTCAGTTTGCTGAGTAGTTCTTTTTAAAGACATATTGAAATAATTACCAGAGCAAAATAAATAGCCAACAAAAGGGAAAAGAGATGATTTTGCATTGCTGTTTCATTCACAGACAATAGAATGGAGGTGTCATACCATAAGAAACAAATAAGGGCATTAAATAAGTAGAGTTTGCAAAAGAAAGCATACAGGACAGGAAGATGTGACTTTAAAATTTGAAACAAATAAAAACGCTATAGCGGAGCAGCAATTGAGGATAAGGTAAGCACTGAAGTTTTGATGTATAGGAAGCAGGGAAGGTACCTGAAAGTGATTAATGGTGTTGTTTTAGAAACAGAAGAGCAGATTAAGAGCAGCTTTCTGAACTGATTGGAAAGGGTGATGAAGGAATGAAAGGTGCTTAGTGTGGGAATTGGGAGATGGTAAGATACAGGAATACCAAGCCAGGAAGATTTCCACAGAGAGGCCCAGATTGTAGAAATATGACGAAGTGATTTGATATAGGTTGGATAGCAGTCCAGATGTTAGGAAAGAAAAATATCTCAAAATTATCAGTCATCACTGAGAAAAGGGATGGGAATAATTTAACAGGAAAGATAAGTTGCAGGAAATTAAAAGTGAAGTAAGATATATTAGAAGATATAGGAGCTTAATGGAGGATTTTTCTTTAAAAATTGGAGGTAAATTTGAGAAATATTTTCCTTGCCAAATAGTAATCAAAGCTCCTGAAGTAAATTAAAACTTCTAGTACAATATGACAGTATAATTTCCTATAACCTGATGAATTCAATAAAGAGAGATTCTTAATTTTAAAATGTTGAAAACAGGGATTTATTTTGCTCTATGAAATGTTGCGGTCACTCCTCCATCAAATATTAGAGTGAATTCACCCTATATTTTCTCAGGTATTATAGAATATGCATCCAGAAAGTGTGCTACCTGGTTTGTATATTAATGTCTACTTTTAAACGATTTGCCCTTTCCACAATGGTTTCTCCTCTTTTCAGTTCAAATATAGAATAATGTAAGAACTTTGGACTGGAAGTCTTGGCTGGACTTTATTACTTTCATTGTGTGAACTTTGGTGAGTAATTTAAAGAGGTCAAGGTCCCCTTTTACTAGTTCAGCAAAAAAAAAAAAAAAAAAAAAAAAAAATAGGATTAATCTCTACCCAAAGAAATCCACAAGATCATTAAAATGGAAATATTGACACATTTGAAAATGGCTTAAAGTAACAAAAGCACCATAAACATCCATCCCCTACCCACCGATTTGCTCATTCATTCCACAAAGTACCTACTGTGGACCAGGAAGCTTCTGGATGATCCTGTCCCCTTCTGAGGAATTAGTATTAACAACATATATATTTCTGAAAGGCTCTGAGCATTCTCAATGTCCTAGGAAACAAGTTTGAAAGATATCTGCTTAAGGTCATTACAAAACAATACATGATTAAGGAAACTTAAATTGTTGTCTTTTGTTCAGTTTATTATACTATTGTTATTTTATGCCTTTTAATATAAAGAAAGTAACTTCATTTAGGGTTTCCTCATTGTACCACTTCAGGGGTGCTGTTCACATAGAATATAAGGTGCTCTTGATTTTGTACACTAAACTGTACTGTGCCAGTGTTTCTTAGTCGCATTGACTACTAATTCTTTAACAGGCATCTTTCCAACTTTATATTTTGAAATAAATCCAGACTTATAGGGAAGTTGCCAAAATTGAACAAAATATTCCCTTCACCTAGAACAAAAATGGAAAGTTTACTTCAGCTAAAGTGTGACTTCTGTTTGTCTGTATTTTAGGATCAATTTCTACTCAGAAGAATCTAAACAACTGTATAATGAAACGTTACTAAAATATGTTTGGCATAGAAAAATATTTTTGGGGTAAAGTTTGAGTATGGGGAAATAAAATGCTTAATTAATAGATTTGTCTTCAAGCATAGGGAATCAAACCTTTTCTCAGTAGAGCCCAGAAATTAAAAGAAAGGAGTTGGGAATGAGAGAGTATAGGGTCAGTTTCCATTTACCACTTACAAGTGGTATAACCTCGAGCATTTTCATTAAACACCCAGTGTCTTACTTGCCTTATCTCTAAAGTGAAAATAATAATATGTAATAATAATAATATGTATATTTTAGAGGTGTGATGAGGATTAAATGAGTTAATATTTACAAAGTTCTAAGAACAGTCTCTGGCATATAGTAAACATCATTAATGTGTGTTTTTTTTTTTTTAAGATTTATTTTTTTTCCCCCCCCCCCCCCAATTTTTTGCGCTTACTGTCTGCTCTCTGTGCCTGTTCATTGTGTGTTTGTCTTCTTTTTAGGAAGCACCGGGAATCCGAACCTGGGATCTCCCATGTGGGAGGGAGGCGCCCAATGACTTGAGCCACCTCTGCTCCCCATTTGTTGTATCTCTCATTGTGTTTCCTCGTCGTGTCTCTTCGTTGCATTACCTCATTGCATCAGCTCGCTGAAACAGCCCATGACATCAGCTCACTGTTTTGCTTGCCTTCTTTAGGAGGCACTGGGAACCAAACCCAGGACTTGTCATGTGGTAGGTGGGTACCCAACTGCTTGAGCCACATCTGCTTCCCCACCATTAATGTTTTGATAAAAATAATTTGACAGATAAATAACTCTCTCTCCCCATTACCTCCCCCCACCCCATTTGGTAATATAAGACCATGACAGCTCCTGAAACCTAAAATAATGAGAAAGATTAGTGGAAGGGGAGAAGAGCTCAGTGTGTGTCTGTGTGTCTGTGTGTGTGTATGTGCATGCTTGCATGTACTTAGGTATCAAATATTTTAATTCTAAATTTCCAGGGTTACACAAAGCAATACAATGAAGTTGTCCAGTTAAATCGGGTTTATGGCTAAAGGCATACATATATACCATATGGCAATCACTATTACCAAAGTAGTATTGAATAAGAAGAAAATAGAAGTAACTTTATTCAGAATACTTTTTTTCTCCACATCAAAAGGAATTTTGAGATCTTTTGACCTTCAAATCTCCTTTTATGATACTGGGGCTGGAGAGGGTTCAGATGTTTGGTTGAATCTTTGAATCATGAACCATAACCTGAAGTTTTTAAAATTATATCCTACAAAAATCTTAATATCTTGTTTCTTTCCCTTATAAAGTTAATTAAATCTTAAGATAAATTCAAATTGATCAGTTTTGGCAACAACAAGGTAAGTAAATACTTTGGGGAGATATCAGTGTCACAGATACAAACTACAAGAGTCCTACTCAGGAAGAAAACAAAACAGGGAAACAGAAATTAGAAGAAACTAGAAAAGAATTGTGGAAAACCAAAAAATAGGTGAGGGGAAACTATCAAAATTGCCAGAAAAGTTATAGGACCCCGCCTTGTACATTGAGATATATTGATGATGCTTTGAGTACGGTGAGGGCTCTACCAGGATTACCAATGGAAAGAAATTTTTCATGATAATGGAGACAAAATCAATAATAAGGCATGATGGAGACAGAAAGACTTCCTAAATGATATACACAATTATAGGGCTGAGTATTTCAAGTAAAAAGCCATATAGAAAAGAGCTTATTGTACAAGCAATAAAACTGGCGGAAAAAAAAAAACAAAAACCACAAAACAACCAACTACCCTTGATATTGCCTGAATGTTTTTGAATTTGCAAATAAGATAGATTTTTGTCAACTCTCTACAAGACCTTTTTTTTTTTTTTCAGCCTCTGTTGATTCTGTTGCATTCATAAAAGCCTTTCGAACATTTGTTTTTCATCAGACCTGCCTTTGATGTTACTGGGGTCTCCCAATTACATAAAACAGAAAAACGGAATCACTATTCCTATCATTGCAACTAAACTCCAGTTTACTTAAAAGCTCTCTGAGAATTCTAAATGTCGTACATTTATGAAAATCAATTGCTATAAGATGTAACTGCTAAGGAAACTGCTTCAGTTATTATTTACTGGAGTAAATTTACTGTATACCAAGGCCACTTAAACAATATTACACATGCTTTCCAAGCCAAAGAACTACCAATTTATTGATGGGGTTAAGAATCTTTGGATAATGACAGCTTACTTCTCTTTTGTACCCATTTTAAGTATCCCATTAAATATATTCCTAAACAACACAAAAAAATGTCTAGAGAGTGCAGACTGATTTCAAGCATTCATGTGAAAGGACTAAACACGGACAGACACTTTCTTCCAGGCAATGCCCAGACATCCAAATTAAAAAAATGGAGTCAACAGTCAAAATATATCAGGTTGGGGGATCCGGCCTGAATTGTGAGAGTGTCTGGTTCAAATGTTTACCGAATATTTTCTCAAAATCTTTCATTCTTCAGTTCCTTTGCCACTTATTATTTGCCAATTACTGACATATGTACAAATGAGAAGTAAAGACTCTTGATGAATTCAGGGAGGGAGTCAGATAAGCAATTAGCCCATAAGACAAAATACAAAAGAGGATGTCTTAACAGACCTCCAACTAACCCATGTGTACTTGGAAAACTTGCTACGTGGATACTGTTTTAGATAATACAAAACTCCCTAGGAGGGCCACAAGAGTCTGTTTCCACAAGATGAATATGTACCCAAGCCAACTTAGTTAAGCCAGTCATAATTATTTCTGTAGTTTTATAAATTAAGTAAAAATAATATCAACTGACAAAGGAAGCTCCATAAGGGCAAAGGCTTGTAATTCCCCAGTAAATAGAATAGATCCTGCTCAATATTTATTCCTTAAAGGAATATAATTTCTAAAGAATTTTTATTTATCCAAAAACCAAACTGAATGTTTTCGAAATAATCAACAAGTCTATATATACATTTATATTTTAAAGATTCATATATTTGGTCAGAAAATTGAGAAATTCTCAATTATATAAGCAGATTTCTTTACAGGCATATTTATTTCTCATTTAAAAATAAACTGAAAATGGATATTATAGACAAAACCAGTGTCGGTCAATAAATACGTGAGCAACATACATAATTAAAATTTTCCATTTACTCTTATTAAAAAGTAATAAGAAGCAGGTGAAATTAACTTTAAGAACATTTTGTTTAATGAAGCATACCCAGTGTATCATTTTAACATGTAATGAATATAAATTTATTAATGAGATATTTTGCATTTCTTTTTTATCATACCAAATCTTCAAGATCTAGTGTGTATATTACACTTACAGCTCCTCTCAGTTTGGACTAGCTACATTTCAAGTGCTCAACAGCCACATGTGGCAAGTGAATACTATACTGGACAGTATAGGAAAAGATAATATGAAAGTAATTTATGGAAGAAAGAGAAATATGTTATCACAATAATATGTGAATTTTCTTGTAATGTGAGGGGTTTGAGGTTCATTATGTTTTGCTATGGATGTCCAATTGCTCCAGCACCATTTGTTGAAAACATAATCCTCCCTCAATTGATTTGCTTTTGCACCGTTACCAAAAATCAGTTGGGAATATTGGTACAGATCCATTTCTGGGTTCTCTAATCTGTTCTATTGTTCCACGTTTTTTTTCCCCTACCAAGCCCGTGAAGTATTGAATACTGTAGTTATACAGTTAGCATTAAAATCAGGTAGTGTTATAAACATGTAATTTGTGACAAGAACTTCATAAAGGTGGGGGAATGGAGAGGTACAGGAACATAGTTTGTGTGTACTATTGAAGTTACATTTGTATCAAAAGAAAGAAGATATTGATAGATTTAGGATGTTAAATTTAAGCCCCATGGTAACTACAAAAGAAAACCAGAGAAGATACAAGCTCATAGAGACAGAAATTAGAGTACTGGTTATCAGGGGCAGGGAGCAAGGGGAATGGGGAGTTAATGTGTAATGGGTGTAGGGTTCCTGTTTGGGGAGATGAGCTGGTTTTAGTAATGGAGGGTAGAGAGGACACCACAACATTGTGATTGTGATTATTCCCACTGAATGGTATGCTTGAGAGTGGTTGAGATAGGGAAGTTTATGTTTTATAAAAGTTCCCACATTAAAAAAAAAAAAAAAGTAGAGCAAATAAAGAGCGACAATTAAATGTAATATATGATCCTGGACAGGATCTAACAAAGGAGGAGAAAAAGCTCGAAAAGGCATTATTGGAATAGATGGAAAAAAATGGAATATAGAGAGCAAGCTTTAAATCAATGTTAACTTTCTTGAATTTGATAACTGCACTTGACGTGATTACCTAAGTAAATATCCTCATTCTTAAGAAAGGTACCTGGCAGTATTAAGTGTTCAAGGAGCCTGATGTACACAGCCTATACTTAAGTTTTTAGAAACTGGACTATAGACAGATAAATGGATATAGATAAAGTGATACGGCAAACGTGGCAAGATGTAACTGGGGGGATAAGGATATGTTAGACTTCTACGCATGGCATTGGTATTATTCTTGTAACTGTCCTTCAAGTTTGAAAATACTTCAAAGTTAACGTTTTTTTTAAAAAAATCAAGTAGTGTGATTTCTCCTACTTTATTTTTCTTTTCAAAAGTGTTTTGGCTCTTCTAGGACCTGTGACTTTCCATATAAATTTTACAATAAACTTGCCTACAGAAAAATCTTGCTGTGATTTTAATAGTAATTGCATTAAATCTATAGATCAAATCGGGAAGAAATGACATTTTCACGATTCTGAGCATTCCAATCCACAAGTACACTATGTATCTCCATTCATTTAGGGCTTTGAATTCTTTCACCAGCCTTTTGTACATTGTAGCATATAGATCCCATGTATATTTTATGTGTATAACTACATAACTCACTTTCTTTGGACTCACTATAAATGGTATGGAGTTTTTTCATTTTGATTTCTGCATATTCACCTTTTAAAAAAATTATTTTAAAGAAAAAACAAATGTTACATAAAATTTGCATAAATGTTACATAAAAAACTGAGGGGATTTCCATATGTCCCACTCCTTCTCCCTCCCACACTTTCCCACATTAACAACATCCTTCATTATTGTGGTACATTTGTTACAATTAATGAATACATATTGAAGCATTGCCACTAACCATGGACTATAGTTTACATTATAGTTTACACTCTGTCCTGCACGATTTTGTAGGTTATGACAAAATATGTAATGGCCTGTATCCATCATTACAATGTCAGGCAGGACAATTTCAATGTCTCCAAATGCCTCCATATGACACCTATTCTTCCCTCTCCCTCCCGTCAGAACCTCTGGTGGCTACTGCCTTTATTTCAATGATAAAAGTTCTTCCATTGCTAGAATAACAATAAGTCTATAGTAGAATAATAGTAAGTCTACTTTAGTCCATGGTTCATTCCCCAATCTTGAGGATTTGGGGATGGTGATGCCCACTCTGCCTCTAATTGAGAGGGAGCTTAGATCTCATGGGGCAGATGGATGGAACTGTCCTGCTTGCAGTGGCAGATAGTCTCTGTTCCTTGGGACGGGCGTTTTCCATCATCATCACCTTGTTAGTTGTCCTGAGTGAATCCAATGAACTGGAGAGTAGGTGTCTAAGTGTTGAACCAGCCTTGAATACCTAAAATAAATACCACTAGCTCACGGAATATAACCTTTTTTATATATTGATGGATTTACTAATATTTAGTGGCATATTTTTGGATATAATTTCACTAGAGACAATGGTCTGTATTTGATTTTTTTGCACGTTGTCTTTGTCTGATTTTGGTATCAGGCAGGCATGATACCAACACATGGGGAATGTTGCCTTCTCTTCTATTTTCTCATAGAGATTGGGTAGAACTGGTGCTGATTCTTTAAATTTTGGGTAGAAAATACAATTTTTAATGGTTGTAAGGCTATTCAGAATGTCGATTTCATCTTGCTTGAATTTTGCAGTTTTGGATTTTCAAGGAATTGATCCAATTCTTATAATGGCATTTGTGTAAAGTTGTTCCTGTCCTTTGAATGGTTGCAGGATCCGTGTCAATCTTGCTGATATTTTATGTTTGTTATTGGTATTTTCAAAGAAAAATTTCGTTTCATTGATTTTTTTTTTCTGTTTTCAATTCCATTGATTTCTGGTCTTTTCTTTTTTCTTTCCTTCACTCTGCTTTCTTCGTGTTCATTTTGATCTTCTTTTTCTAGTCTCTTGAGGAAGGTGCTGACATTGATTGCAGACCTTTCTTTTTCTAATGTAAGCATTTAGTGCTATAAATTTTTGTTCATAGCTCAGCTTTAGCTATATCCCACATATTTGGATATGTTGTATTGCCATATTCATTTTTCAAGTAATCTTTTTTCCTTTGGGACTTCCTGTTTGATCCATGGCTTATTTGGAAGTGTATTGCTTAATTTCAACATATTGGAAGATTATCCTCTTGCTTTTCTGTTATCAATTTCTAGTTTGATTCCATTCTAGTCAGAGAACATACTCTGTATGATTTCAATTTTTAAAAGTTTGTTAATATTTATATCACACATAATTTGGTCTATCTTTGTGAATGTTCCATGACCATTTGAAAAATATAATGTGTCCTGTTGCTATTCGGGAAAATGTTCTAAATTTTTCCTTAGATACTGTTGCTTGAGTCTGTTGATCAATTCTTCTGTATCTTTGCTGATTTTCTTTCTAGTAGTTCTATCAATTGCTAAGAATGGCATGATGAAGTACCTAACTGTAATTATGGATTTATATGTTTATCCTTTAACCTCTACCAGTTCTACATCATGTATTTTGAGGCTTCTTTATTTGGTATACACACATTTAAGATCATTATGTCTTCTTAATGATTGCTCATTAAGTGATGAGGGATTTTTGAGTATATGCTAGACATTTTGGAAACGACATAGAGCCACGGATCTTATTTATTTTATATTTTATTATTATTTTTTAAAGTAGGCAGGCCCCAAATTGAGTTGAGGTTTATAGTGAGTGCTGGGTATGTGTTCAGCTTCCTGCTGGGCCCTGCTGACATCATCCTGAACTCAAACTTTTTTTTATTGAGGAAACATTCAAACAGCATAAAAATAACTGTTTTAAAGTGAACAATTCCATGGTATTTAGTACATTCACAATATTGTGCAACCATCACTTCTATCTAGTTCCAAAGCAATTTATCACCACAAAAAGAAACCCTATAACCATTAAACAGTCACTTCCCATTCCCTCCACCTTCAGTTGAACACTTTTGAAATAAAGCAAAGGAGTGGTTTAGAGTAAGCAGGTAGGTCAAAGGATTCAAGAATCTAGTGAGAGGAAAGTATTGTCACCATGGGAATAGATAGAAAAGATAGAAAATTTTGCACAGAGAAATCAGTGATTATGTTAGTTATCTTCAACGTTGAGCAGTTATAGGCCCAAGGTGTGATTGAAGAGAAATGACCAAGGTAAAACAAAGTATACAATCACTTATGATGAAATGGTTAAAAAACTGAGAGGGCAAGGTAGCATGCTGGTCTTACTATCTGAATTTCGAGGTGTTAAAGTCTCTCCCACTTTGAAGTAGGACTCCCTGGTCACAAAGTTTTCACAATGAATTAATGAGAGTGACAGCAAAGAAAATGGTTAGAGGTGGTATAACTGAAAGACATAGGACAAGGAACAAATGTCAAGTGGAAATGGTGAGCATGCACATCAGCTACCTCTCTACTTTCGATGACCCTGAGATCATACACAGTCTTGGCCTGAGAGGTTTCAGGAATACTGTATCTTTAAGGGAGAACCAAGATTCTGTTAAGGAAATGGATAAATATTCTTGAAGCAATTGAGAACATGAATTTTATATTTAATGCATCAAGTGGACTTTAGTGGATTACTTTGTTAATGAGTATAGTTCTCCAGACCTTACTGTATAAGCTTAACAACATTTAATGATACTGAAATCATACCATTTCCCCTTAATTTTGTAAGACACAGAGCAGACTAATTGAGTAATCTCTCTTTAAACTCTCTCTCTGTTTCAGCTGCCTAAATGCCTCAATATGGCACTACAACAGATGAGGTGTGCTTATTGGGGAAGGGGAAGTGATAGGGGAATTTATTTTGACCCTCTCTCTGGTTTGAAACCTCCAGGGATTTAAAAGAAAAGGAGACTCAAGATATGGCTTAGTTTTACAGTTAAGGCTGTGGGACAGCTGGGACTTGTCCTACATTTACTGAGAGCTCTAATTTACAAAAACTAGATCCCAGCATTTTGAAAGCAGATTTGAGACCTCTAAAGCTATTTCTTTTACAGTTGTTTCCATCTTTGGTTGCAGTTTATCATATTGGCCTGATTCTTTTTTTTTTTTTTTTTTTCTTCTTCCTACTCATGGGTTATTCTTAATCCCTTGAAATCAACCTCTTCTATTTATGTGATTGTAACCCCCAAAACATCCCCCAAATGTGTGTCTTGTACTTTATATAAATCATGCCAAATAATTAAGAAATGACTCAAGTCATTTAAAGCCGCATATTTCATCAAATTAGAAGTCAGCTATACTTTTTTTGTGATAGAGATTTAGAATTTTTTCTTCAAACAGAGGAAGAAGCAAAATCATATAAGAATGAAGAAGTGACAGAAGGCAGTGGGGGGAATTAACTATTTATGTGGTGCTATATTATATTACAGGTGCTATAATAGGAAGTCTGTGAAAGATATTTTATCTCATTTTACAGGCAGGGCAAGTTTATCTAGATACTTTCTGACTGGGCTGATGTTCTACTTCACATTGTCCTGAGTTGGAATTCCAGGTATTTTCCATGATGCCTCTTGACACAAATTTTAAAAATGTGCTAAATATTCAATTTCACATATGAGTAACTGGAAAGCTTAGGGGGAAAAAGGGACAGAAAATGGGTAAGAAAAGATACTCAGTAAATTTACTCCAACAACCCTTTATTGAGTATCAACTCTATGCCTGGCATTGTTCTAGCCACTGGAGATACGGTAGCATGGGAAAATGTTATCAACATATGTTACAGTCTTTTCAGGATTATTCCCTTTCATACATATTGTTTCCCTTTCTATTCACTGTTCCATTAAAACCATTTGTTGGGTTAAAGCCTAAAGCAGGGACTGACAACCTTTCAACGGTAGAATACTAAGTCTTCATTTATTCATTTCTGGGGAAAAGGAATAGTTGGATGCTGATCATCAATAAGGGATAAAGTTCCATATATCTCTCCATTTCCACCAATGGAGGTAGAGATTGGAATGAAGTTAACCTACAAAGCTTATTGATAGAGATCTGGCTGAGGATTATCTTAGACACTAGCAGCTAAAATTAGATAAGACAGAATTGGGATAAAGGGGAAAGAGTGGCTCTGTTCTCTCCATTCCAGTACAGCACTGGTCTCAAACACAACCTTAAAGGGTCAACTTTCATGAAATAAACACTCTTGGAAGACATTATACTCCTGAGGTAGAATTAACTAAGACCCAATCCTGAATTTTACGATTTAGTAGAGAATATTTTACCAAGAGTTAAAAACGGGATTAGTATAAAGTTGACTATGCTTCTAACCAAAGGGACTTAATCATATAACATTAAGTAGTACACGCACATCCATGCAAATAATGTTTTTCTCAGAACAAATGACAGAAGGAAAAAAAAGAGAAAGGCCAAGATGAGTGATAGTACATAGGTGTAGACACTTGCCATAGGTTGGATCTGATTAACATCATTCTTCTCAAGGGTATAAAAAGTTTAATTTACTTAAAAGGAGTTTTACAAATTACCAATTTAAATGCTTTATTTAATGTTAACTTTTATTAAAGTTAGAAAAAAGTTTGATGTGATAAAGCCCCATGTCACTATCAGTAAAACCATGCCAATTAGTCCAAACATTTATTACCATGCACTATTTTTTCTGTAACTCAGTGAAGTAAGTTCATTTTTAGAAAAATTCTTGACTTGAAGTTCAGAGATCTTTGAACCTTCTAAAAGTATGCAAAAATCTTACAGGTGTGTGTGCAAGTGTGTGTGCGGATGCATGAGTGCACATGTGCATGCACACATCTGGAGTGTGGACTCCGTGCTTACACCTAATTTTTAAAGGGATCCATGACCATCCACCAAGTAAAGACCTCTAATTTATAGCTTCTAAATTGAAAAGTATTTAAATATTGGCTAAATGGCTATGATTGTTAAGAATTTTGATCAAAAGGGTAGTTGTTTGTATTTTATTTTATTTTTACTAGATGAATAGAAGCCCTTATGCTGTCTTATGCCAAAAATGTATGTAGATGCAACAGAGATATGGGATAGAAAAGAATGAAAACCTAGAGTTTAAAAGTATCTTTTTGAATGGCACAATAAGGGTATACATTATTTTTTTCTTCTTCTAGACATTAAAGCGCATAATCTTATCTCATAAATAGAAATTCATTCATATTGCCTTAATAGAAGAGCAGCTGATAATGATAAGTTTGATGAAATGATAACATTATTAGATGCTGGAATTCCCAGGAGAACTTGGCAATCCAAGCAGCAGAATTAATATCAATGAAATATTCTAAAGAGTAAAGAAAAAGCCATAATTTATCATACTCTATTTAAGATTATATTATTATGTCTTATGTTACAATAAGATCAGATAATTCATACTTTGTTTACATACTTTTTTTCACTGAGTGCTAAAAATTCAAGGCACTATATTAGAAAATAAGAGAGTGGAGGGAGAGGATATACAAAGATGGATAATAATTAGCCCCTATTTCTAAGGGCCTTAAAATTGAAATTTAGAATAACCTATACATGTAAAAAATTATTGTACATATTTAACAGCATAAAACTAACTGATTTGTAGTTTCTAAATGGAAATGTATTTAAATATTAATTGCTATTTTTTATTACTCTAAGAAAAAACATGTTAGAATCCCCAGCCCCTGAAGAATTGGTGATAGAGGGGGTTGGGGTGGTTAACACAGGTCCTCGCAGATGACACACACAGGAAAACAAGGAGAGCAGAAGACACTTCTCTCTTCTCAAAGGGGCCACTAATGAGCCTGAGAATCAATCACCTGTCAGGAGAACATCTTCTGTGAATAGGCATGGTGAAGTTACTGAAATAAGGGATGGTTATGAGGTATAGTGAGTTTACTGGGCCTTAGGGAACGAAAGTCTCCTGTGAATTGGAGGAGCCAGAAAACTGAGGAGGAGAGAAAAGAATATAACAAATGTTGCTCTAGGTTTTGTTTTAATATCTGTGTTTAATGTTTTTGAAAAATTTAGGTAAATGGTTAATAAACTCATTTTGGAATATTGTTTTGGTGAATGTGACATCTTACAGAAATTGGATCTTGTAAGTCTCTAGATTATATTTGTATATATCAATTTACTGCAATATATAACAACCAGAAGAAAAATGACCACTAGTGTACAGGAAGGAGATAACAGTAGGTACTGGAATGGGCAAGGAGGACTTGAAATTAGGGTAAGTTTAAAATAAGGAAAAATATTTTTATAAAGATGGGTGAAAATCTGGATAGGAGAAGATGGCGTTGGTGTAGGAGGGCGCACACTGCAAGCACCCAGAGCAAGGCGGATTGGGGACGGGGTCCTGCCCCGGGGTCTGTGCTGTGCACGCCTGGAGTGAGAAGCTTGGGACATCTATCTGCGCGGATCGGCGGCGGGAACCGAACGGTGGAGATTCGTGAGTTTTGAGGCTGCCAGTGGAGGTTGGCACAGGCGGCTGAGCCCCGCGGTTAGGGAAAAAATAAAAAAAACGGCCATTTGGAGCCGCGGGCGGGGCGAAAAAGTTTTATTTTCTGGGGAGCTGGCTGCCTGGCGCCCCTTGGACCTTGTGTGAACAGAGCAAACGAGCTAATCAGCACCCGGTGAACCGGAGGGGGCATTTTGGTCAGGGAACGGAGCTGATTTCCCTAGCCACCCAGGGATATGACCCGGGCCACTGCAGAGCCAGGAGGAAAGGACACTTCCCAAAGAAGGGAGGGTTCGGTTGGAAGACAGGGAAGGGTATTTTATATTTTTAGACATTGATCTGGCTGCCTGCACCGCCCACTGGTTTGGGGAGCAGATAAGCCGACCTGAAGCAGCACCAGGCTGAGAGCAGACACGAATCTGCACTCAAACTGATTTACTGAGCAGCCCGTTGACGCTGGAGCTCGACGCCAGAAGGGGCGGAATCCGACATCTTTAGCACTCCTCATTGACTAACATCAGAGCTTCAGCTAACCTGGGGAGTCCGGAAAGCGGGACGTGCTTGATTAATTTCCATGGGCCCAGCTAGGGTCCCTTCCGTAAGGGGGTTGGTCTAGAGGAGGAATTATTTTGGGTCCTGCATTTGGCTAAAAAAAAAAAAAAAAAAAAAAAAAAAAA
>JAKSZT010047090.1:2734853-3228175 GCA_026826555.1 Tolypeutes matacus
AAATTCGTTACGAGTAATAACACTGAATGTTAATGGATTAAATTCACCAATCAAAAGACACAGATTGGCAGAATGGATAAGAAAATATGATCCATCTATATGCTGTCTACAAGAAACCCACCTTAGGCCCAGGGATTCAAGGAGGCTGAAAGTGAATGGCTGGAAAACCATTTTACAAGCTAACAATAGCCAAAAAAGGGCAGGAGTAGCTATTCTAATATCAGACAAAATAGACTTTAAATGCAAAACTATTGTAAGAGACAAAGATGGACACTACATATTAGTAAAAGGAGTAATCTCTCAAGAAGAGAGAACAATCATCAACATTTACGCACCTAATCGAGGTGCCTCAAAATACGTGCGGCAAACTCTGGAAAAACTAAGAGGAGAAATAAATTCCTCTAAAATTATAGCAGGGGACTTCAACACACCACTATCATCATTAGACAGAACATCTAGGCAGAGAATCAATAAAGAAACGAAGGCACTCAACAATACATTAGAAGATTTGGACTTAATAGATATATACAGAACACTACACCCAAATACAGAGGGATTTACATTCTTCTCCAGTGCACATGGAACATACTCCAAAATACACCACATGCTAGACCACAAAACAACACTCAATGAATTCAGAAAGATTGAGATTATACAAAGTAATTTCTCTGACCACAACGGAATGAAGTTGGAAATCAATAAGGGCCAGAGAAACAGGTTAGGCACAAGGATATGGAAGTTAAACAACACACTCTTAGACAAACAGTGGGTCAAAGAGGAAATTTCAAGAGAAATCAGTAACTACCTTGAAACTAATGAAAACAACAACACAACATATCAAAACCTATGGGATGCAGCGAAAGCAGTCCTGAGAGGGAAGTTCATAGCCATAAATTCATATATTAAAAAAGAAGAAAGAGCTAAAATTGAAGACCTAACTGCACACTTGGAGGAATTGGAAAAACAACAACAAACTAAACCTAAAGGAAGTAGAAAACAGGAAATAACCAAGATTAGAGCAGAACTAAATGAAATAGAGAATAAGAAAGCACTGGAAACAATAAACAAAACCAAAAGCTGGTTCTTCGAGAATATCAACAAAATTGACAAACCCTTAGCCAGACTAACAAAGAAAAAGAGAGAACAGATGCAAATACATAAAATAAGGAATGAGCAAGGTGATATCACTACTGACCCCACAGAAATAAAGAGTATCATAAGAGGATACTTTGAAAAATTATATGCCAACAAGAATGACAATTTAGAGGAAATGGACAAGTTTCTAGAAACCCACAAACAGCCGACATTGATGAAAGAAGAAATAGATGAACTCAACAGCCCAATTACAAGTAAAGAGATAGAATCAGTCATTAAAAACCTCCCAACTAAGAAGAGTCCAGGACCAGATGGCTTCACAGCTGAATTCTACCAAACATTCCAGAAAGAGCTAACACCAATTCTACTTAAGCTCTTCCAAAAAATAGAAGTAGAAGGAATATTACCTAACTCATTCTATGATGCCAACATTACCCTAATACCAAAACCAAATAAAGATACCACAAGAAAGGAAAATTACAGACCAATTTCTCTAATGAACCTAGATGCTAAAATCCTTAACAAAATACTTGCTAATCGCATTCAACAACATATCAAAAGGATTATACACCATGACCAAGTGGGTTTCATCCCAGGTATGCAAGGATGGTTCAATATAAGAAAATCAATCAATGTAATACACCACATAAACAAACTGAAAGAAAAAAATCACATGATCATCTCTATAGATGCAGAAAAAGCATTTGACAAAATACAGCACTCTTTCCTCATAAAAACACTACAAAAGATAGGAATAGATGGAAACTTTCTGAAAATGATAAAGGGTATATATGAAAAACACAAAGCTAACATCATTTTCAATGGTGAAATCCTAAAAGCCTTCCCTCTGAGATCGGGAACAAGACAAGGATGCCCACTATCACCACTCCTATTTAACATTGTCTTAGAAGTACTTGCATGAGCACGAGACAAGAAAAGGACATAAAAGGCATCCAGATTGGAAAAAAAGAAGTAAAAATTTCATTATTTGTAGATGACATGATCCTATACATAGAAAGCCCTGAGAAATCGACAACAAGGCTTCTAGAATTTATAAAGGAGTTCAGTAATGTTGCAGGCTATAAGATCAATGCTCAAAAATCAGTAGCATTTCTGTACACCAATAACCAGCAAACTAAGGAGGAAATCAGGGAAAAAATACCATTTACAATAGTAAACAAAAGAATCAAATACCTAGGAATAAATTTAACTAAAGATGTAAAGGACTTATATACAGAAAACTACACAATACTGTTAAAGGAAATCAAAGAAGACTTAAATAAATGGAAAAATATTCCCTGTTCATGGATGGGAAGATTAAACATCATCAAGATGTCTATCCTACCCAAACTAATCTACAGATTTAATGCAATCCCAATAAAAGTCAACACTATATTTTTTAAGGAACTGGTAAAACTAACCACAAAATATATTTGGAGAGGCAAGAGGCCCCGAATTGCCAAAGATATATTGAAAAAGAAAAATGAAGTTGGAGGTATCACATTACCTGACTTTAAAACATACTACAAAGCTACAGTGATCAAAACTGTGTGGTATTGGCACAAGGATAGACCTACTGACCAATGGAACCAGATTGAGAGTTCTGATATAGATCCTCGCATATACAGTCATCTGATATTTGACAAGGCCACGAAGCCCACTCAGTTGGGAGAGAGTGGCCTCTTTAACAAGTGGTGCTTGGAGAACTGGATATCCATATCCAAAAGAATGAGAGAAGAATACCATCTCACACCTTATACAAAAATCAACTCAAGATGGATCAAAGATCTAAATATAAGAGCCCAAACCATAAAAACCTTGGAAGATAATGTAGGGAAGCATCTACAGGACCTTGTAATAGGAAATGGTTTCATGAACTTCATAGCCAAAGCACGAGCAGCAAGAGAAAAAATTGATAAATGGGATCTCCTCAAAATTAAAAACTTCTGCACCTCTAAGGATGTTATTAAGAAAATAAAAAGGCAATCTACCCAATGGGAAAAAATATTCGGCAACCATATATCTGATAGGAGCCTAATATCCTGCATATATAAAGAAATCCTTCACCTCGAAAATAAAAGGACAAACAACCCATATAAAAAATGGGCAAGTGACCTGAAAAGACACTTCTCCAAGGAAGAAATACAAATGGCTAAAAAGCACATGAAAAAATGCTCAACATCACTTGCTATCAGGGAAATGCAAATCAAAACTACAATGAGATACCATCTTACACCCATCAGAATGGCAGCTATTAAAAAAACAGGAGACACTAAATGTTGGAGAGGATGTGGAGGAATAGGAACCCTCATCCACTGCTGCTGGGACTGCGGTATGGTCCAGCCACTGTGGAGGACAGTATGGCGGTTCCTCAGAAAACTAGCAATAGATCTTCCGTATGATCCAGCAATTCCACTGCTGGGTATATACCCAGAAGAACTGAAAACAAAAATACAAACAGATATATGCACACCAATGTTCATAGCGGCATTGTTCACCATTGCCAAAAGTTGGAATCAGCCCCGGTGCCCATCAACAGACGAATGGATAAGCAAAATGTGGTACATACATACAATGGAATATTACTCAGCTGTAAGAAGGAACAAAGTGCTAACACATGGAATAACGTGGATGAATCTTGAAGACCTTATGTTGAGTGAAGCAAGCCAGGCACTGAAGGATGAACAGTATATGACCTCACTGATCTGAACTGAGGAAAGTGAGCAGTCTCTGAGAACCATTGTCTGAAAGATAGGTTAACAAAGGAGAGTAAGAGAAGAGCAGGCTCTGAGCCATCTCCCATATGGACATAATCTATGGTAAAGGGATAGAGTATGGTTGCATGTTGGGGGATGGGGCAGATGAGTGGTGGTGTTCCTGGGTTTGGTGGTACAGCACTGGAGGGTGGGTGGATTAGGAAGTGCTGGTTCAAATCCCCAGGGCATGTAACTGTGAATCTTGACATTCCATGGGTTGGGAGAGGGGGGTATCATGGGCCCTGGGGGGCTGGGGAGAAGAGAACAGTCAAGATCTAATGGGTTGTTTGGTGGTCATGGGGAAGGTTTTTCATTACCTTACAGTAATGGACACAGGACATGGTAAATATCATCAAAATTATTAAACTGTATCATCTAAATTGTAAACTATACTGTAAATCACTGACAATGTTTAGTTGCTATATTTTGCTATCTGCATAACAGTTATAACAATGCTAACAACCAAAAAAAAAGGGGGGGGGAGTTAATATGAGGTGGGGAAGGGGGGGTGGTTTGGTATCTGGGAGTCTCCGGCACTCCGTGTGTGACTTTGCTGTGACCTAAAACTTCTTTGAAAATTAAATGAAAAATTGGGAGACAATGGGGATTGAGAGGAGGAAGGTGTCATGGCACACCAGACATCTGATAACACAGTGATAAAGGGAAGGAAAAAAGGGAAAAAAGAAAAGAGAAAGGAAAAAAAATGAATATATATATTTATATTTTAAAGGCATTTCCTTTGCTTTTTTGCCCATTTTTTGAATGTCCCAATCCACTAATTATATTTTATTTTGTTTTGTTCTTTGTTTGATTATTTTTTTTCCTTCTCTCTTTTTTTTTTTCCCCCTGAGTTTCCTTATGTTTGTCTCTTGCATGTAAGCTTATCACACTTGTTTCTTTTTCCTAGTAAGTGTATTTGTTTATTTTATGGACTAAATGTTCATGGAGGATTTGGATCACAGAAGGGTTACAATGGGTACTGCGGGGGATTATTGGGGTGGGGTGTCTGGGGGGGGTTTCGTGGGGATTGGTTCAACCGAATATACATGAAAGATATACAAAATCATTCAAAGGATCGGGGGACGGGGCATGGTCACGATGGGTGGATAATCACACAATAAATGAGGGAATCTGAATTCCTAGCCTGGAGAGCTCTGCCACAATCTCCAAGGGAGCAGCAATAGTCCTCTGAGTGTAGGGACAGTGCCTGTCAAAATAGGATGACCCACTGATGTTTTTTTGTTTTTGTTTTTGTTTTTATTGATGACTACCCTTGTGAGTCTTTGCTCTTGTAAATGAGACTTAGCCTGCAGTTGTGGGGTGCCTAAGGGTTGCCACCTGAGAGCCTCCTTGTTGCTCAAATGTGGCCTCTCTCTAAGCCAAACTCAGCATATGATTGCATTACCTTCCCCCCAACGTGGGACATGACTCCCGGGGATGAGCCTCCCTGGCAACGAGGGATTAATACCAAGTGCCAACTGGCAGCTTTGTGCAGTGACAGTATCGTAGCCAATGAGGTTTATCCGAGGCACGATTATTGCTAATTGAAAACTTTTCCCAAGTGCCAACTGGCAACACAACTGGAAAAAGACCTTGAATAAAAGGGGGAAATGGTAAAGACAAATGAGTTCAAGTGGCTAAGAGACTTCAAAGAGAGTCGGGATGTCATCCCAGAGGTAACTCTTACGCACACCTCAGTAGGAGCTCATAGAACATCTAAGTGCCTATCACCCCACTCAGTGGAGTTCCTGAGAGCTCCGGAGACACCCTGGTCCTATATAAGGGGGGATAGCCCCAGAGACTGATGCCTTATCAGTGGGTTCTATTTTGGAATCTGTGCTCCTGAGAGTGACACAATTAGACTCAAATAAGTCCTCCCTGCACATGGTTCACCAGTCCCTTCTATTCAAACCTACATGTGATGCTGGAGTTTTTTAGGTATACTTCCAGAGACTGGAGGCTCCCACCTACCTATGTGCCAGGTGTTCATGAAATCTAGGTGGAGCTGTAACTCCTACCCTACAGCTCAATGGACTCATCCAAGTCACCTGGTGAGGAGACAACAATGGGCAATAGCCATCCCAGGGAATGGAGATGGCCTGCATCTGCAGGCAGGATCATCCCACCCACCATATCCATGGGATATAAGCCCTCTCTCACTTGGAGTTGGAGTGGACATCACCATCCCAGTCGCCTCTGGATTGGGGGAAGAACTATGGACTAGAGTGGACTTGATGGTATTCTCTTGTTCACATATGGTGATTCTAGCAGTGCAAGAAATTATAACAATGAGGTGGAGCCAGTGGCCACTTGACACTTTTGGGGTAGGGAGGGGACGAGCAGTTGAAATACAGGGGCTTCATTGGGAGTTGGAGGTTGTCCTGAGTACTGTTGTGGCAACGGATGTAGGCCATTTTAAATCAGCACATACCACTACGAACTGAGTGGGAGAGAGTGTGGTCTACAGTGTAAACTGTGGTCTATGGTTGGTGGCAAGGCTCCAGGTTGTGTAAGTTCATTGAGGGTGGTGGGCCACACTGTGGGAGATGTTTGTGTGGGATGTGGTGGGAGGTGGGCAACATGGGAATCCCAGTGGGTTCCGTGTAATATTTTGGGTAATCTAAGCACCTCTTAAAATATATGTGTGTATATATATATATAAAAATAACATTTTTGTAAGCAAATACACATATATGCATATATATTTATATATCATTTTGCAAATGTTTGTATGTATTGTGAGAATTTTGATTTTTACCCATAATAAAAAAAAAATTTTGGATAGGATTCAAATAAGATGAAGAAAATGGGCAGGCCCTAGGGACAATCACTTAATAAAAGCATAAAATTTAGGATGCCATGCCATAAATGCATGCATGAAATTCTGTCATACCTACTGATCTCTTCTGAAAAAAAAAAAAAAAAACAACAACAGTAGGTGGGTGGGAGGCAGAAGTATTCCCAAGATGCCCTGTTTTGAACCATGTGGCCTCCAAATGTAACCATATCCCAAAGGAAGCTAAATAAAGTAGAAGTTGAGAGGATGTTTATTGCAATGCAGCTGCACCAAACTGGCAGCCACAGAATGCCATGGACAGTCTGATGACTCTGGTCAGGATCAGCTTAGTTTTCTTTCTCACTCCCCAAAGGCTATCAAGTGCAACCCACAAAGTCCTTCGAGGCTACAAGCCTTTGTTTAAGGAGGAGTTGCTAAGGAGAGGAGGTGTATCAAGGATCTATATGTAAGAGACTCTCCTTGTTCCACTCCTTCAGAAGGAAGTTGCTGACCTTGGCCCTCTGCATGTAGGAGTGAACAAGAGTATTTTTCCTTCTGTGGCTTTGAAATCACTCCATAGGGGAATAACTGAAGAGCCCACCAGTATTGGAAGAGAACTGAAAAGTTCAGCCATGGTTTAAGGAGCGTTCTGCCAGGTACGCCAATCAAAAAGGCTACCTGCAGTTCAACCTATTAGGCCTATTGCTCCAACTCTGCCCAAGGCACTGGGCTGGTAGTGTAGGAGCTCAACCAAGGAAAAACAATCACTTTTTTCTTGCCTAGGGAAGGAGGGAAAAGGATCATTTATTGAGAACCTAGTATATGCTGTGCACATTACATTTTTATATCATTCAGTCCTCAATGATACTCTAATTTAGGGAATATTATTCTCACTTTACAGGAAAGATGTACAATGAAGTACAAATTACATGTACTTTGGAATGAGATATACCTGAGTTTTAAGTGTGAATTAATCTCTGAATAGTTTTGAAAAAGATGTTTAAACTCTTTTAGCCTTAGTTTCTTCACTGAAAAAAACAGGGAAACATATTACCTTCTATTGTGAATGAGCATATATTCTGCTTTGTTTTGCAGCTTTCATATGAAATACAATAATAATAATGAGACAAGAAGAAAAACTTATTATTCTATTAACTGCATATTGTGTGCCAAATTGTATTATATGCTAAGACTTCTCCATACGCTGTCTCACTTAATACTCACAGCAACCAAGTCAGGAAGGTCCAGTTTATTTCCAGTATTTTACAGGGGAGGAAGCAAAAGCTCAGAGATGTGGGGAAACCCTGTCTACAGTCATGAAAGAATTCAGTGGCACCAGCCATATAATGCTGTCATCCTAGGGAGCCCTGCTTACATTTACTGAGTGCTTAAGTTATGTGAGACTCTATTATAATCATACTTCTTAACCCAATTTACTTCTCACAATATTCTTCTGAGAAAAGTACAGGCATTATCCTTGTTTTACAGATGCACAGAGATGTTTCACGATGAATAAATGGTAGGGCTGGAATTTGAACTCTAGAACCCGTCACTAATAGGCTGGGTTGAGGCCTATTCTGCCATTAACAGTTATGTGACCCTAGCATATCACTTATAACCTGCAGGCCTCAGTTTCTTTATCTTTGAAATGCGGGTGGTCTGATTTTATGAGTCGTTGACATTTAAGAGCTGACAGAGCTGATGGAGACCTATAATTCCACGAGGTTGCATTTATAAACTTGACACACTATCTAAGGTTGATCCTATACTCAGTCCTTCAAACGCAGCCACCCTTGAAACTCTCCCCTTTGCCTCATTGTCAAATCAATCTTCTTTTTTTCTTCCTTATTATTCATTCCTCTAAACTTCCTGAACACCAGCTAGGAGCAAGTTGCAGCCTCCAATGCTGCGTGTCTCTACCCACAAAGGCGCATACTCTCTAACTCTCTTGATTTTCCACTGCTCAGCGCAGCCCAACCCCTTCCTCATGGGACTTCACCTCCTGCCAGGATGCTTGCCTACGAGTAGCTTCCTTATCAAGTCTGGTTATGCATGAGTCCAAGCCACTCCTTGTTTCTATCAGCACCTTTTATAGCTCCAGGGTTTCCAAACTGGAGGCTTCTGTTTCTGAATTAGACCTGAACTAATGCAGCCAGTCAAGAGGATTGTCCTGCAAATTCCTCTGAGTCAGCAGAACAAATATTTTGTATAAATAGAAACTCTAATGAAATAGGGTGGAGAGTTGGTGTAAACAACAGGAGTCTGCCACTAGGAGGCTCTGGAAAATGCAGTTACCTACTTGAGATTCGGGGCTTCACCAAAGAGCAGGCACAGAGGCACTGAAAGAGGAGCACGGAAGTGTGTGTCTGTGCCTGTGCATGTGTGCGCATGCTCGCTGTTGAGAGAGCACAGAATTCGTGGGTGGAGCAAGAGTGAGGAAGAGGGGAATGATGTCAACAAAATGGCCTTCCTCTTTAGTTGGTGTGGCCTTGATAATTTTGATGGGGTTATAATTTGTTGATACACTCACTACCAAAAGGTGGTTTCTCCTTCATTCCCTAACCTCCACATCCAATGAATCCTTGCCCTTGCACCAACTGCCCCTCCAAATAGATCAGCAGCCTAGAACCTGAAAGAAAATGTTCCATGTCATATCCACACTTGGATCACATATATGAGGGCTTGTGCAATCTGTCTTCCTTTGCTATAACTCCATTTAATTTCCTAACTTTGAACAGAGATATCTGCAGAACGATGGAGACATTATCAATGAAGGAACATAACTTTTGGGGAACCCATTTAAGTAAAGGAAATTAAGTAAATATATATTATTTACTCTATATAAGGTATTATACCAAAAACTATGAAGTAGGTTACAATTTTCCAGAAGCTACCTGGTATGTGCAAAGCAGAGTATGGAATTATTGAGATTTAAAACCAGAAGGACCATCAGTGCTGCCTAAGGTAGAATAGATAGGATGGAGACAATAAAAAAATCAGGTTCCATAATCCTCCTTAACACTTTCAATAATATAAAAATATCTTTCTTAACCTCTCTCTTCAGATGAATTAAAGTTCTAAGTTTATCATACATTGATGACAAGTACAACCTGGCAATTTTGGTTTCTTATTCAATCCCTGTCTTAGGTCAGTATTCCTTCAAAGCAGAACCTGAGACAAGGGTACTTGCAAAAGTGATATATTGAGGTGTGAATGAAACAGGAGAGGGGAAAGGAAAAAAGTAAACAAGAATGTGATCTCAGGTAGAGTCCAATCCCAACATGACCCCACTTGGAGCTCTGGAGCATGAACTGTACCACCAAATTGGTCTCACCTTATAGCAAGGGGACTAGGCCTGTGTACCCCTATGCCAGTTAGTCACTGCCTTCAAGATGACCTGGGATGGCGGACATGTAGCCTTCTACATTATGGGCAAGGGCAATTCTCCAGAGAAGGAAGCAGCCAGGACTCCTAGCAGCTGGGGGATGGGTGCTTTGACCTCATAAAAAAGATTTGGTTAGAATACTACCAGCGTCCACTAGAGTCTGCAAAAAGAAACAATTTTTGTTTTGAAGGCTGCATACAGAGAGACATTTTTTACACATTCTTTAGTCTCATGCTATTCAAAATGTATCTGAATTCATGGTTTGTTAGTTAAAATGCTCAGTGGCCTACAGAGTATTGTGTGAAATGTGAACAGATGTGTCCATTTCTCCAAGGATTCCAAACTGGTACTTTATAAAACTTGAGCTAAGATTCATGCATATTTAGTAACAACTTGGTGACATGGATTTATGCTCCCTGGAGAATGGGAAGCAGAATCAAAAGTATTGTTATTAGAAATTGAACAAAGCTTTCAACACCAATTGCTATAAAAGAATGAATTTGCCTATGTTGACATCGTCCTCTACAAGTGACATTTTGCAGTTCAGTTATTAACAGTGGCTATAAGTCATTGGTAAATATATTAGTTATGAGATATCATCTTGCTTAGTACACTTTTACCTATATTTTGCAATTTTATTTGAACTATCTTAGGTTCTTGCCATAGTTATCCTCCCATTATAATGTATGTATTGGAGGAGAGACTTCTGTGTACTTTATGTAGAAGTTGCTAAAATATTGGTCACTATGACCAATTTTGCAATCAATTTCTGAGTCAAACAACAATTATTTTCTTAGACTAACATGGAGTTGCCATTATCCCTTTCTTTTCAGGAAAAGAATTCTTGTGCGTGTGTGTGTGTGCGTGTGTGTGCGTGGGAGGGAGGCACAATGGGTTCAGCTAAAACACTACATTGCCAGCCTTCCTTGGACCTAGGTATGCCCACGAGATTAAATTATGACTCATGAGATTGTTTTAGACCAAGTGCTCCCAGATACAGATCCTGGGCCTATGGTTTTGGGGAAATTGATGCATTAAGGAAGTTATCCTAGTATGAGAGTACTCCTAGTGTGAAAGTGGGGGAACCAGGACAAGGAAGTGACAAAGCCAAGCAAGGGTGAAATTTCAGCCTGATCCAGACAGGATCTCTGGAGCATAAATTATACATTAGAGAGTGTACCACCTCACTGAGGCAAAGTAGTTGAGCTTTTGGACTCTTATCCCACATGGCCACTGGCTATGGGCTACGTTGGCGTGGGTGAAGGTGGAGGTGGGCAGAAGTGGGAGTATAACCCCCCAGGCACTCTCCCCAACCCCAGCTTCATCTCCAGTGCTACAGATGTGAGCAGTTAGCAGCCAAGTATGCCTACACTGCTGGGACAGGTAAACAGAGGGGATAAAAAGAACCCCAGCAGATCTGGGCAGGCCAAATCTGCTACAGAGGTGTAAGCAAAAGTGTCCAGTGGGATTACAGGGAAGCCTTGTTTAAAAGGACCTGACTCAGTTGAGGCATACAGTTTTTGCACTCTGCTGTCCTTCCTTTTTTGTGCCACCTAGAAAGAGGCTACATGGCCAGCAGCCAGCACAGACCATAAGGTGACACTGAAGATGGAAGGCATCACAGAAAGACGGAAGGGTCGCAGGTCCCTGATGACCGTGACCCTGCCTGCTAGCCATGTGCTGCTTACAACCAGACCCCTTTCAGGTGAGAGAGCAATCTATCTATCCTACTCAACACACCACCATTTTGGGTTTTCTGTTACATGCAGCTAAACCCAATTCTAAATGGCACGGTCATTTCTTCCCACTCAAAACATAGACTGCAGAAGATGATCATTCTTTGTTGCACCTATTTAAATTTTCCTCCATAATGAAGGACATTGTCAAAATAGCACATTATTACTTTTAAAACAAAGGATGCATAAATATATGGCATTCATACTAGGTAAAAGCTCATAAGTTAATGCATATATGTGGCAGTTTCATCATAGATGTGCAAATTAAATCAGACTCTCTGCCATAATATCTGAATTCCTAGCCTGGAGAGCTCTGTCACAGTCTCCAAGGGAGCAACAATAGTCCTCTGAGTGTAGGGACAGTGCCTGTCAAAATAGGATGACCCACTGATGTTTTTTTTTTGTTGTTTGTTTGTTTGTTTGTTTTTTAATTGATGACTACCCTTGTGAGTCTTTGCTCTTGTAAATGAGACTTAGCCTGCAGTTGTGGGGTGCCTAAGGGTTGCCACCTGAGAGCCTCCTTGTTACTCAAATGTGGCCTCTCTCTAAGCCAAACTCAGCATATGATTGCATTACCTTCCCCCCAACGTGGGACATGACTCCCGGGGATGAGCCTCCCTGGCAACGAGGGATTAATACCAAGTGCCAAATGGCAGCTTTGCACAGTGGCAGTATCGTAGCCAATGAGGTTTATCTGAGGCATGATTATTGCTAATTGAAAACTTTTCCCAAGTGCCAACTGGCAACACAACTGGAAAAAGACCTTGAATAAAAGGGGGAAATGGTAAAGACAAATGAGTTCAAGTGGCTAAGAGACTTCAAAGAGAGTTGGGAGGTCATCCCAGAAGTAACTCTTACGCACACCTCAGTAGGAGCTCATAGAACATCTAAGTGCCTATCACCCCACTCAGTGGGGTTCCTGAGAGCTCCAGAGACACCCTGGTCCTATATAAGGGGGGATAGCCCCAGAGACTGATGCCTTATCAGTGGGTTCTATTTTGGAATCTGTGCTCCTGAGAGTGACAGAATTAGACTCAAATAAGTCCTCCCTGCACATGGTTCACCAGTACCTTCTATTCAAACCTATATGCGATGCTGGAGTTTTTAGGTATACTTCCAGAGACTGGAGGCTCCCACCTACCTATGTGCCAGGTGTTCATGAAATCTAGGTGGAGCTGCAACTCCTACCCTACAGCTCAATGGACTCATCCAAGTCACCTGGTGAGGAGACAACGATGGGAAATGGCCATCCCAGGGAATGGAGAGGGCCTGTATCTGCAAGCAGGATCATCCCACTCACCATATCCATGGGATATAAGCCCTCTCTCACTTGGAGGTGGAGTGGACATCACCATCCCAGTCCCCTCAGGATTGGGGGAAGAACTATGGACTAGAGTGGACTTGATGGTATTCTCTTGTTCACATATGGTGATTCTAGCAGTGCAAGAAATTATAACAATGAGGTGGAGCCAGTGGCCACTTGACACTTTTGGGGTAGGGAGGGGACGAGCAGTTGAAATACAGGGGCTTCTTTGGGAGTTGGAGGTTGTCCTGAGTACTGTTGTGGTAACGGATGTAGGCCATTTTAAATCAGCACACACCACTACGAACTGAGTGGGAGAGAGTGTGGTCTACAGTGTGAACTGTGGTCTATGGTTGGTGGCAAGGCTCCAGGATGTTTAAGTTCATTGAGGGTGGTGGGCCACACTGTGGGAGATGTTTGTGTGGGATGTGATGGGAGGTGTGTGAGGTGGGCAACGTGGGAATCCCAATGGGTTCCGTGTAATATTTTGGGTAATCTAAGCACCTCTTAAAATATATGTATATATATATATATAAACAACATTTTTGTAAGCAAATACACATATATGCATATATATTTATATATCATTTTGCAAATGTTTGTATGTATTGTGAGAATTTTGATTTTTACCCATAATAAAAAAAAAATAAAAAAAAAAAGATCTGTTCACTTGCTTTGAATTGAAAAGCACCACGTAACTTCCACTGCTGCATTTCTTGGAAAAGCACAGAATCTCTATTCTAAGTTGCTCTAGTCTTTCTGAATGTAAGGTATTCATTACCACTGGGATAAAAACAGAGGTCCAGGATCACATGATGTAGGCAGCTGGGATTTCTGCTCAAGGTCAGTCATTGGACCCTCTGCCAGCCAAATAGCGTTTATTGCCAAATTGACTGATGCCTGTAGCCGCCTTGAAATAAGGAGTACTGACTATGATTACATTTTATCCTTAAGAGATACTTAATACTCTAATACATGGGTGATATCTCATTAAAATTATAACAGAGAGAAAAAGCTGACTTCAGAAATAGTAAAGGAAAACTGGAGTTCAGCCTGAAGTTATCTAAAATAATCAGTATGAAACCGTGCAGATTTGAAATGCAATGAAAGACATGTACTTTCAAAGCATGGAAATTTTCAAACAGCAACTTGCATCAGTTGTTAAGTGGGGGATTTAATATAACTCTCAGAGTAATCAGCATTAGGTACTGAAATATGAAATTTAAGTTGGGTCTTCAGAATGACCAACTTAACAGAATATAAGGTCAATGTAGAAAAGTTACTGTACAAATCCAACATTTGAATGCCTACTTTAGAAACCTGACAAAGGGTAGTAGATAATGCAAAGTTTCTAAACCAAATGGTTCAGTAGCCAAATAAAGCAAATCAGCATATTGAAACTACTACTATCTTAGAAATTTATCACCTAAGTAAAGGAACACGTTACTCTTTAACGTTGTTCATTATTCTGAAGGAGGCACAATCACCTGTTAAAACATCTAAATAATAAGCAAACAAATATTCTGGGGTAATCATATTTATAACCCAACTTTTAGGGGAAAAAAAGACATAGTTCTGTTTATATAAATTTAATCTTTGAATAATTTCCCCCAAGCATTTGCCCTCCAAATACTTACTTTATGAAGAAATTATTTCTTTAAGTTCCTGGGCTATAGAAATCATTATAATCACAGAAGGTTACTGTGGCAGTTTGATATTATTTATGAATTCCAAAAAGAGAGATTATGTTTGTAAACTGGTCTACTCCTTTGGGAGTAATAATCTTTTGATTGTATTAGATTCAGCTGAGATGTCTGATTAAATTATGTTAAGATTAGGGCTTTGATTTAACCATGTCATTAGAGTGTGACTTAGCGTTGAGTCCCCACCCCCTTGGTGGGCTGATAAAAAAGACACAAGGAAGTAGATACACAGAGAAGAACACAGAGGAAGAGAGGCAGCTCATTAGACACAGCAGAGGCCCTGAGAATAGAGATGAGCCTGATAGTCTACAGCTGACCTTGTGAAGAGACCAGAGCAGCTGAGCCTGGAGAGAAATGAGTCCTGGAGAGAGACAATCCTTATACCAGCCTACAGCTGAGACCAGAAGAAGCTGGGACCACAGAGCCTTAAGAGGAAGAAGGAAGACTGAACCTTAACAGACATCACCTGCCATCTTGCTTCAACCCGTGGCAAATGACTTTGAGTAAGAAAGTACCTTTTATGGTACCTTGAGTTGGACTCTTTAGGGCCTTGTGACTGTAAACTTCTACCTCAAATAAATACCCTTTATAAAAGCCAATAGAGTTCTGGTACTTTGTACCAGTACCCCTTTTGCTGACTAATACAATTACCTATTTGCAACTACTGGAAGCAAAATATTTGTTGTGTATCTTTGAGTGTTATTGAGTACATACACACACACATATATAATACTAGTGATACAGTATATAATAAAATTTTCTTATGCTTATGATCCATTTCATCTTTTTCACATTTTTCCTGGCCAGTCCCTCTTGCTCTTCTCTCATGGTTTTGGGTAGGGCTTACCTCCAAGTTAGGGGCTCTAGGGGTGCGCATGTGATTGAACCTAGCCAATCAACACTGCATTCCTGGGCTATGTTGATTGAATCCAGGATACATAGGTGACTTCATGAGAGCTAATCCTAGGTGTTCTGTTGGAGAAAACACTTTTTATTTTCTCCTGAAATGGAAACTAACCATGGCTCCCACAATGAGAGAGATTGCCTATGAAATTCTGCAGAAAGGACAGTTGTGAGAAGGTGAGAGCAGTGCTGGGGCCAAGTAGGATCTCTAGAGCTCCTGACTCTTCTTGTGCCTGAAGCAAGCCATACCTCTGACCTTTTTAGTTTTTTGAGATAATAAAACTCCTTTTTGGCTTAAACTAGTTTGGTAGTGTTTTGGTCACTTATAAGTGAAATAGTCCTGGCCTACACTTCTGTATGTATATGTATTATAATGACCGAAGTACTTGAAAAATATAATTCCCTATGGCATGACAATGAAGCCAATATTTTTCTAAAAATACTGCATGTAAGTGTTTTTTGCTTGCTTGTTCTTTTGTTTTGTTTCAAACTCTCAGCACAACAGCTCCGTTCAACCTTTGTAAGAGCCTGCGTAGGACTGCCAACCCAGTAATTTCTGCATTTTCTCACACATTGCCTCTCCTTTCTGGCCAGGAAAAAAATAAGTAAATGTCCATCTGGCAATGTATTTTTTCACCTATATATGAACCAGAAGTACCAGTCGTTGCCAATGTGTATTCTCCAGGTGCAATAATTATCTTCTATTTACAGCTGAACCACTGATTACTGTGGAAAATATTGTCAGCAAATCATACCCCAAAATATATTGCTGTGAAAGGGAAAAATACAAAAACAGCACACAAAAAAGCCTAAACACAATCCAAAATAGAAGTCATACTGTGGACAGATTCATAGAAAGAGAAGGCTGTAGTTGTTTTCGTTCTATAACACAGACTGACTTTTGCTCTGATTTCTGATTCAAACTGGCGAATTTATGAAACAGTGATTTAATCATATACCAATAAAAGTAAGCAGAAAGGGAGAATGGGGGCAAAACAATTCAGCAATTGATATTATAGAATGAATCCTAATTTATCTAAGGAGATCAGTTCTACCATAATACATTTACAAGATGCAACAATGAACTAATATTTACATTGTAATTAATATGACCAGTTTGTAAGAAGCCAAAACAAGGCAAGGAAAATAGGCCCATGGAAAACAAAGTTTTGAGATTAAAATAATATTTATAGCGCTAACATAAGCATTTAAGGGAGGACTAGAATCTGAGTTTTTATACAGTCCTGTTTTAATTTCTACTGTTTTCTGAGAAGTTAAAAATGAGTTGTTCTGCAAAAATGCATGTAATCCAAATTTGCCTGTCAACTTGAATAGCCTATAATGAACGAAGGTAGACATATTTTTACATAGCAATGTAAAGGGCAAGAGTATATCTTAATATTTATATTTGCAGGAATGAAAATGTTATTTCCTAAGTAATTCCAAGAGGATATTTAAATCTATTAAATTCTACTAAATTAAATAAGGAAACAAAATTGTATTTATCTACTTAAACAGAGACTTCATTGCTTCCATAATTTAAAAATCCCCTTTGGTGACAATTACCCTAGGATGGGCTTAAGATCCAAAGGAAAAAAAGGCTCCTGATATGTGTGTGTGTGTCTATACACATACAGGTATAAATGTATATATGTATGTATGTAAACTCATGGTCAGGGGGTGGGGTGGGGCGGGGATTCAGAAGAGAAGGAGGAAAATTTCCTAGGGTCTAGGCAATCCACTGACGTCCGTAAGAAAAAATGCTGAAAGGACGGTCAGCAGTTTTGACAACTAAACTCAGCAAGTGCTGTCTCAACAGGTGCACACTCAAGCCCACCAACTCTCAGCTATTTGTCAAAGCCAAAGAAAAAGATAGCCAGTCCTTACACAGCTGTGCCTCTGGCTGCCACTATTAAAAAAAAAAAACTGAGGCTCAGCTATTTTAGGTCTGGGGTAGGCAATCAGCCAAAGTTCAGCAGTACCACAAGAGCATATGCTGGGAAAACAGACTTTAGAGTTGTACCAGGGCACCACCAGGTTCCTGCCTGTTGGCCTAGCCATCCAGACCCTTTCCTGTGGTCACCAAACCACTTTACGTTCCCAGCCCCTCCACTGTTTCCATTTTATGCATCGGTAATTTGTTTATAATATGTCCTTTATTTCATTAAGCCAATATGTCAGGGCCACTGGTACTGCTGTTCTGAAAAACAAGCAGCAAGCAAATGCTTGTAATAGCAAGAGTGGCAGGTAAAACAATCGATGCAGAGAGAAGGAAGAAACCAGCTATTGTGTTTTGCTAGTTTAAAGGGAGCAAGGTAAGGGAGCCAGGGAGTTTGCTATTCAGTGGTATGCATTAATTTATCCGTGTGGAATGCTGATACAAAAGGCCAATATATCTCAGAGTGGACATGTATGTACTTCTGCTATGTCCTAGCATAATCTCAATATGTTTGTGTCATTTCCAGATGGAAAGCTGTGTTCTAATGGAATAAATTATTCCACCTTAGATCTTGCTTTCTCCTATCTCTTTGTAATTTGTAAACTGAAGTAGTACATGCACATATTTACATTTTACTGTTAGGCACTGCTATCAAAACAGTAATAAAAGAACACAGTTTTCTTTTAAAATTATGTTTGGCTGTGAATGGACATGAGTTTTTATATATGAAATCAGATTTTGAAATATACAGTACATTATAAAATTAATAAGGAATCTAGGTCAAATGAAAACCAAGCAAAACATTGATCTTACAGAACTGTTTTATCTCCAAAAGAAGTCATTTGAAATGAGTGTTTAAATTATTTAAAGTAATTCCCTTGAAAAAGCATTTTGATGTGTTCTTATACACATGATTTCATATGACTAAAGCAAAGTAATAATAATACATAGTAAAATCATGGAAGGAAAATTGATATTTTATTTCCTGTTGTCATTTTTAACCCAAAAATTCCAGAGCCAAATTCAATATGGCAGATACAATTGCAAGGACTTCTTCTCAGGGAACCTGTGTTGTGTGGAGATCAGCCTGTTTATTGTCTCTCATTAATGACGGCGCTGTCTGCCCCAAAGAATCTATCTTATCCTCCTCTCAGGGCCAATAGTTGAAAATGTATTGTACTTTGTGGAAAGACATAAATAATAGAGGCAAATCTATAAAATTATATGGTTACTGTATCACTAAAAAAGCATTGTTTATCATTCTAAAAAACGTGTTACATCTGTATGCAAGCACTCAAACTCAGAACAAGTTTTAAAACAGAGTTCACAATCTCATGTCTAACACTTACTAGTTAGGTGACCTTCGGAAAATTACTTAAACTCTGTGTGCTTTAGGTTTTTCTTCTCTAAAATGGGGATGATTCCTTCCTCATGATCTGGTTGAGAGAATTAAATGAGACTTCCATAATACTTTACTCATAATGGGCTATACACATTCATACTCCCCCAGGGTTCTCTTATCCTTTCATTTTTATAATATTCTCTCCCGTAGCAAGCTATCATTTCAACTATTCTCTCCATGTGGATGATTCCCAAATATTTCTCTTTAGATCTCTTAGCTTCCCTTTCTTCATTTCAAAAACCTACCTTGCTTCTCTATGCAAAAATCCTGTCAACAATGACAAGATAATGTCTCAAAACAAACTTACAGGGGAGCAGATGTAGCTCAAGTGGTTGAGCGCCTGCTTCCCATTTACCTTCAGGTTCGATTCCTGGTACCTCCTAAAATCAAAACAAAGGAAAGAGCCAACTCTTGTTGGGGAGTGGATGTAGCTCAGCAGTTGAGCGTCTGCTTCCTATGTAAGAGGTGCTGGGTACAATACCCGATACTGCATAAGAAAAATACAAACAAATTTAAAAAACCTTACACTCTTCCCATCGCCCTCCAGTTTTGATCCTATTGTTAGTTTGATCCTTCTGTTAATGCTATCATCTCCCCAATTACTCAGGCTGATCAACTAGTTTTAAGACTCTCAAAGGATGTCTCATAAATGGGCTTTTGCTGTTATGTGAAAGAGGTTATGGGATTAAATGGGTTTGAATAACTGTGTTAGGAAAGGTTAAGCAGGTATCTTTACTGCAGAATCCCTTAGCTCCTTGCATGATGCACTATGAAACTCTAAGAAGCTTAGTAAGCAGCATGTATGAAACTTGGATGACTATAGAAAATGTTTCTTGGTGACTGGGAAGAAACACAGAGTACCTGCACTGAGTAGTTAATGTTCCATAGAGCACTATTTGGGGATTAATATCATGGCATCTGGTATCAGTAAGCCTTCTACTCCTCTATTACAATTTACCAACTACTTATGACTGAGTGGCTTTTATTTCCTTTCTCAATCCCTGACTCATCTTGAGCCACTTCCTCTATAGGTCTGGCCTGAACTACATGTTGGCTTTTCTTCCACTACCTTTCCTTATTCTGTTATCTCATCCTCCAAATGTTCTATCTTCTGTGGAATTTGAGATAACTTTTATGGTAAGAGATACAAAGATTTATACAGCATGATCTCTATTGTAATAGAATTTGTGGGAGATGGGTATAGGCCAGCAGAGTTCAAATATATGTACAATATCATAAGTACATACATGCCAGATAAGAGTTGTAAAATAAAGAAATTGCAGTCAATGCATATACGGGAAAGGTTACACTGCATTTTTTGTTGAAGTGTGAAAAAGTCTATTATTGGTCCAGGGACTTCTGAATGAAATATTCTAAAATATTCAACTACAACGAAGCTTATCTTCTTCCCACCTTATACTCAAAATAAATTTGCAATACTATTACCTTTCTGTAAGAATATGCTCATTGTAAAAAGTTTGGGAGAAAATGAACCTACAACTAGGAATACTGAAGAAATTCAGGGTGTAATCTTAACTACATATATCTACTGCTAATGCCGGGTGAAAATTTATTTTGGATTAATTAATTGGCTATCTGACTTGTCGCCAAATAATTTAAAAGATTTATCTTCCAGATATAGTTTTCTAAGAATAATGCTAATGACAATATTCTACAAGTGTAAGAATAAAAGAAGATATGATAGCTAAGTTTTAAGAATCTTAGGTTGTACATATGTTACTAGCATAAAAAAATTTTAAAAACCATGGAACTGTACAACACAATGGACTCTATCGTGAATGATGGACTAACAAATATGTATAACAAATTTGTTATAAATTTTTAACAAATGTAGCATACTAATGCAAGGTGTTAATAAGAGGGTGGTGTACGAGAACTCTGTATTTTATCCAGGCTTTTCCTGTAAACCTACATCTCTAATAAAAACCAATGTATAATCTCCTTTTCACATAATTTTTTCATTTCTATTTATCTTAATATACATGTGCAAGCTATATGATTGCTTTAAGTTGTTAAACTGAGCTTAACAAACTACAATTTATGTACAAAGAAACTCATTAAAATGGAATCTATTTCCTAATTTCCAAAGCTATCACCTATATGATTTGAACATTTATTTAACATCAAGGAATATTCAATTTCAATACTCACACACATTAGAATATTTATATGATTTACATTGCTTATAACCCAGAATATCCATCAATATTATTGGCAAGAGTAGAAATATGACTCAAGCGTATAAATATTTATTCTTGTAAGTGTAAAGTCCTGTATTAATTACAATAAACCTTCCATAAACATTTTAAAGCATCAACCATATACCAGAAAGCGATATCTATTGTGTATGCAAAGATAAATTATGCACATCTCTTGCCACCCGGAGATTCACATTCTGCATTCTGTGCCTAACAGTATGATAGTAAATGATAATAAAGGATAATAACTGATAGTTTTACAATAAGATAATATTAGATATACATATAAGGCACCCATAAGACTTCACTCAATTTTTTCCAAAGTTTGGCCATAGGTCCTCAAAGAAGAAACTTTGGAATCTGAGCCAATAAGAGGGGAAAGGGGCAAATAAAGGAATATGTAAAAATACAGAAGGATAGCATTTGCTATGAAAATAAAGTAGGATAGCTGGGATGGGATGTGTGTTGGTGGAGCAAAAGATGAGGTTAGATGGACACACATGGGTCAGAACATGAAGGGCATTTGAAATTTATCTATTTTATCCTCTATGCAGATGAGGATGGATGTTAACAATTTTTCAAGGCTGGGAATGATGATTTATAAGTATTAATTCCTAAGTCTTTAAAAATCTTCTTTATTGTTTTACTTTTATGCAAATACTGAAAAATGATAGAATTTTTAAATAAGCAGGCATATACATATTTTATATATTTATTTCTGTTGGCTTCGTTTTTGAAGGAGTTTTGGATGACTGAAAGGTTACAACTGTGGCAGGAGAGGACCATTGGTGTGGGGTGTCAGTGATGGGGGATGCATGGGAGGAGGGTCACCACGGGCATATCTATAAGGCATATAAATGTGTTCAAGTGCTCATGGGGCATTGTCACGGTGGGTAGAGAGCCACACAACAGCCAAAAGAATATTGAATTCCCATCCTGGGGAGCTCTGCCACATTCTCTAATGGGAAAGCAAGAATCCTCTGAGTACAGGGGCAGTGACTGGTGAAGGGGGATGGACCATTGACAGGCCCTTGATATTGATGACTGTACTTATGAACCTTTACTTCTGAAATTGAAAGTTAGCTTAGTATTATAGGTTGTCAAAGAGTTACCTCCTGAGAGCCTCCTTGTTGCTGAAATGTGGCCTCTCTCTAAGCCAAACTCAGCATATAAATGTATTACTGTCCCCCCAGCATGGGACATGACTCCCAGGGATGAGCCTCCCTGGCACTGAGGGATTACTAACAAGCACCAACTAGCAATGCAACTGGAAAAAGACCTTGACCAAAAGGGAGAATGGGTAAAGACAAATGAGTTAATATGGCTAAGAGACTTCAAAGCCAGTCGGGAGGTCAGGCCAGAGGTTATGTTTATGCATGTCTCAGCAGGATCCCATTGACTGCCAAAGTAAATATTGCCTCAAATATTGGGGCTACTGAGGGCTCTGGAGACACCCAGACACTAGAGACAGGGCTGACAGCTCAGGAGTTTGGCGCCCTGCCAGTGGGCCCTGCTTTGGAATTTATGCTCCCCAGTGTGACAGAGTCGGACTCAGTTGTGGTTTCCCTACACGTGGCTCTTCTGCCCCTTCTATTTGAACCTATAGTTAGTACAAGAGTTGATAGGTTTATGTACAAGAGATTTAAATCTTTGGGCTTTTCATGTGCCAGTCGGGCCCTGTATCTCAACAGAGTTGCAATACCTACTCTCCAGTTCATTGGACTCACACAGGACAACCAACAAAGAAAAGATGATGGATAACGACCATCCCAAGGAACAGAGTCTACAACTGCAAGCAAGATAGTCCCATCTGGGAAGGTGATGTGGCTCAAGCTATTGAGCTCCCACCTACCACATGGGAGGTCCCAGGTTCGGTTCCCGGTGCCTCCTAAAAAAAGGAAGATGAGCACACAATGAACAGACATAGCAAGTGCAAACAACGAGGGGGTAGAGAGAAATAAATAAATTAAAATAAATAAATAAGATATTCCCATCCATTTGCCCCATGGGATCTAAGCCTTCTCTCAATTAGAGGTGGAGTAGACATTACCATCCCAGAATCCTCAGGATTGGGGAATGAACGATGGACTAGAGTAGACTTACTATCATTCTACTATAGACTTATTGTTTTTCTAGCAATGGAAGAAATTATATCATTGATGTGGAGGCAGTGGCCTCCGGAGTTTCTGAGGGGAGGGAGAGGGAAAAATAGGTGTAATATGGGGACATTTTTGGGATATTGGAATTTTCCTGAATGACGTTGTAATGACAGATAAAGGGCATTATATATCTTGTCATAGCTCAAAAAATTGTGCAGGACAGAGTTTAAACTATAATGTAATCTATAATCCATACTTAGTGGCAATGCTCCAATATGTGTTCATCAATTGTAACAAATGTACCACACTAATGAAGGATGTTGTTAATGTGAGAAAGTGTGGGAGGGGGAGGGAGTGGGGCATATGGGAATCCCCTAAATTTTTAATGTAAACTTTATGTAATCTAAGTATCTTTAAAAAACCTTTTTTAAAAAGATTTAGAAAATCTTGTTTTACTTTTCTGCAAATACTGAAAATTGATAGAATTTTAAAATAAGCAGACATATACATATTTTTTATATTTATATGAGCAATATAGCCCTTTCTATACATATACATGTGTAATTACATATATAATTATTGAATAAGCTGAAATAAAATGAATTAATCACTCTTTATGATGCTTTGGGAATTGTGAAAGAAATATAAGACAATACCTGGGCTCTCTTATGCCACAGAAATTTTCTGACCATTACAAGTATATAGCATTGTGGTAGGATGTGAACATCATAGGCTAGGAGACATCTGGGCTTAACTTTATATCTAACTAGCTATAACAATTGGAGTCTCACTAGTCACATCTGTAGAATGAGGGGTTGGAAAAGATTCTCCAGATCCTTTCCAGCTCTGATGGTCTATAGGGTATTGAACTGTTCAAATAGTAAGACTGTAGACCAAATACCAGGTTTCTTTAAAACCTCTCTCTCTCTCATCTAGCATATTCTTTATAAATCTTCAATTTTCTTAACCCATTTCTTAATCTCTCCTTTTTCCTCCTTTCCAGGTCCCCTTCATTTTTTCCTAGATAATGAGTCTCTTTACTCTCTTCCAGGTCTTTTGCCCTCTGCTGCTTTGTGGTTACATAATCACTAATTATACCTGTTGGGTATCAAGTCATGTCCCCCACATAAGGCATGTCCAGAACCCAACCCCTGGTCCTGTGGGTGTGAACCCATTTGTAAATAGGACCTTTGAAGATGTTATTAGTTAAGGGGTGTTCACACTGAACGAGGGTGGTGGGCCTTCATCCAATATGGCTGAAGCTCTTATATAAACTAAGGAAACTGGACACAGAAAAACGAACCACAAGGAGCAGCAAGAAGCTGGAAGTCAACGGAACCTGTTAGAGAAAGAAATGCCTCCACGTGCGTTGGTACGTAACCAAAAAGCCAAGGGGCCCCCAGATTGGCAGCCAATCAGAAGATACTGACCCAGCAAGGAAGCAAGCCTGCTAGCCTCTGAACCGGTGAGCCAGTCAATTCCAGTTGTTAAGCCAAGACATTGTATGATATTTGTTTTAGCAGCCTGGCATCTAAAATACTCCCATACACAAAGGACAATTTGCATTACAATCACTCTATCATCAATCTTTAGTAACTCAGGGGAAAGATAATGACGCTCAAGCCACTTAATCCTAATACCAGTGGGGATTGGGGAGAATTGAACAAGCAAATAAAAAAGACTGATCTGATTGGGTCAGAGGAAGAATGGGACGTGAACAACAAAGCCCTGGTTCATTTTCTTTTTTTCCCATTCTCCACCCAGATGTCAATCTCTTTTTGCTCTCAAAACTATTTTTTTAATATGGTTCCTTATCCTCCATCTGTAATATTTGATATTTGAATTGATACACCATTTCCCATTTTTTCCTACTGGATATATGATTATTTTTTGCTACTAGAGCAACAACAAAAAGATGATTAACTGTAATCATAGAGTTAGAATGAGCTCTTTGCCTCAGATGCTTGTAGTTAATAATTTCTTTATTGAAAAAAGCATTAACTAATTCCTTCATGTGCTATGTCCTGTGATCATATTTAGGTCTGGGGAAAATATAAGAACAATAAAATGACAGTACCACCACAATACAGATAAATCAAACACACTGTCCTACCCTCAAGATACTTATATTCAAATATGAAAGCAAATGAACTGACAAGCTATAGTAAAAATGCTGTTCATTTTGATCCAATTATGCCATGGAAACACTTTGAAAGGACATGGAACCATGACTGGTGGAGGGAAGGGAGGCTGGGAGAAGGAGTTTGAAATGGATTTCTTATGGAGATTAAATGGAAACCAAGCTTTAATTAATGAAATTATTGGTCAGGAGAAGAAGGGTGAAGGAAGAGCAATTTTAGAAGACAGCCATCACAACATGAGAGTATGGTAGCTTGGGGGGCCTGTATCATGGAGTTGACATCAGTTTATAGTAGGGACAGGTATTTTCCAATTTATTAGTTAAGGCTAATTTTAAACCCTTCACCTATAATTATCTGCTTGAATGAATGAAACAGACTCATCTGTAGTAAACAGTGTCTTTCAATGCAAGGAATTTTTAAGTGAATGTGAATTTTATACAGCTTATAAATTCCTTTAGTAACCTAAACTCATTCAATATTTTTCACAAGATGAAAACTATAATCAAGGTTCAAGGCTTTATTTCCGCTAACAAAGAACAGTCCTTCACAATGGAATTGCAAATACCCTAATTAGTGATTATTCTAATTGTTCTTCTCTGTTGGAGGACACTGCTTCCTCTTGTTTCCAGCCTTGATAAACAAACTGATATCACCATCCCTTTAGTCCAGGGCATGAATTATTTTATATTGATGAAAATATTATCATCACAAAGCCTGTCTCTCATTCCAAACCTGGTCTTCAGATACGACTTATGAATGACACCCTCCCAACCATGCTGAATTTCACATCACAATGATGTCTGTGTGTCGTGTTTCTGAGAGCTCAATTCCTAGCTATACAACCTTCAAGAAGCCTAATTTTGGTTCCATCAGAAAGACTAAACATGCACTCTAATTTTTGTCTTTAAACTTAAATTTGAATAATTGAGTAAGCATTGAACAGATATTTTTTCTATACATGTAAGCTTTCTGATATCTAGAGGAAATAAGTACAAATATATACAGTATAAAACCTATACCTTTCTGAGTCAGAAATCAGAGTCAACATTGATATTTTTTCTCTCCTACCCTTCTCTCTCTCTTCTTTACTTAGTCAAATTCCATTTCTAAGTTTTGCCAATTAGCTATTTAAATATTTCTCGAATGTATTCTTTCTTTTCCATTCCTATCCCCTAGTAAAGCTCTTATTTGGAATGTAACCACAACCTTATTACACCTGCTTTTAGATTGGTGGGTCTCAATGTAATCTGCACTTGGAGTGTTTTTAAGTTCTGATGTACTTAGTCTGGAAGCTGGGACCTGGATAGCCATGGTTTTTAAAACTTTTCTGGACAATTCTAACGTGCAGCCTAAAACCAGGGCTCTAAGTCAGTGGCTCTCAATGTGTGATCCCTGGACCAGGGACAATAGCATCACTGTGGAAACTTGTAAGAATGCAAATTATTGCCACCCCGCCCCCCCCTCCATTGGATCACAAATTCTGGGAGTGAAGCCCAACAATCTGTTTTGAGAATCATCAGATGATTCTGATGGAGGCCCCAGTTTGAGAACCACTGCTATGGTGTTGTACTCCCACACCCCTTTCCAATTCATGATCCTTTAGAGTCACCTCTAAATACCAGGGCTGAAAACACAAATACTAGATTGTAATAATTCCCTGCTCAAAATTATATACAGGCCTCTAAACTCCTTAGCATAGCCTCTAAGTCCTTGGTGTGCTCTTCATGATTTGACCCCACCTTGTATTTCTGGCCATGCCATATATTTGGGTTTAAGATCTGATCAATGCACTACCAATTTAGTTTCCTAAATACACTCTACTTACCCCAAGTCATTGCAAGTTATGCCTTCTGCTCCAAAATATGCCTAATATTCTTTCTCCATTAAGCCTCAGCCTAATTCATTTTACCTTTTTGAAAAATTTTCTTTGATTCCCTCGCAGACCAAGGTATTCCTTCTTCCATGCTGCCCTTGAAACTTGTATAAACCTACATCAAATCAATCTCCTCTTTGTACTGGACTTGGTATTTACACAGTTGACACCTTCCCTTTTCTTCACCTTATTGGCTCTAACATTTATTATGTAGCCTGACATTCAGTATATGTGAATGAATGAACGAATGAATGAACGAATATGCCCCTAAACATTTTTGGAACTGCCGTTGGATCATATGATATATCTCTTCTAAGCAAGGCAGTTGAAACACATACAGCAGCACAGATCCTAACGAAGCAAGAAGGCAGTAAGTTTTTCTTTATGGGAAAACCCTTAAACTGTCATAGTACTTTATAACTTGCAAGTGTTTTCGTAGATATTATCCGTCATCCAGGGAGGAAGCCTGAATTTTCTTTTAAAATTTCATGATACAAAATACACGTTAACAACAAATGCTTTGTTTTGTTATTTTACCACTCTCATTGCTACAGCTATTACTAGGTGTAGAGCAAATATTGGAAACCTATTTGAATATACTGATTAGAACTCGCCACTTCTCTTTCTGCCACTCATACAAACCCAAAACTAAGCAAGGATAAGATCAGAGGTCATACATGCCAGGACCCATCCATCCAGTCATCATTTATTAAACACCAATTACCAGTGACTTTGATTTGCAAAAATGAAAAATAACTGTAGTCACCATGTAAAGAAACTCACAGCCTTTTGGGAGACAGACCTATAAACAAGTGAATACAGGGCAAGAATCAAGTCTGATAAAAGAAAAATAGGCACAATACTCTGAGAGTTAAGAGGAAGGAAAGCCAAACTACCAGTGTTCCTCCATCTAAAGAAGGCTTTCTTTCCTGCTCTACAAAAATACCCATGTTGGAACTAGTTTGAAAGATATCACTTCACCTTTTTGGACTTCTTTCCCTTTGTTTAAAGAAAAATTCTTGATCCTCAAAGCATAACAAACATGTTTGATTTCATTCTATGAACAAATCCATTAACTAAGACTGTGAAAGCATTCACATCCATTCCAATTAACATTAACTGACACTCTCGCAATGAATAAGATGTCAAAAATCATGCTGATAATAGCAGTCAGTGAAATAAATGCTCTGTTCTTGGGCTGCATGCATATTTGTACTTACTAATTCACGCCTAATAACAAGAAATAACACTAAACTCAAAATAGAGAAAGGAGCAGATGCTATAAGATAATATTTCTGACTAATGCCCAGTAATACACAGCAATTTAACTTCAAATTACTGAATCTCTCATCCCTGGAAATTAGGTATACAGATTTTCCAGTTAATGAACATTTTGTTTAGACATATAAACATACTGAGATCTAAAATTTCATCAGAATTTTCAAATTTAGGTTAGAGAGGAAATAAGCTCTAATAATTTGAAAACCTTCAGTTTAAATTCTGGTTTATTTAGCAATGATCTGTGCTTATTTTTTAATTATTTCTAAGCAATAGGTTCTTTTCTGATGCAAACATTACAATAAGAAATTCAAAGGTCATGTTAAAACCATACCCACTAAGAGAGTAACTCACATCTCTGAAGTTAACTATTGTAAGTGGGTAATATCCTTATCTTGCGGAAGTTAACTATTTTAAGTGGGTAATATTCTTATCTTGTAAGGAAAATGACCGCACCCCTGTGTTCTTCCTTCCATAACACACACACACTCCATGAAAAAATATTCCCTAAATGTGTCTCAATGAATTTTATCCACAGAATTAAAAGCCAGATGTTCTTCTCTCCCTCTATGTACAAACTCCTCACTTCTATTTTTCTCTGCATGGAAGTTTATATTTGGAAGAACTCTGAAGCAAATGTAAGCATACCAGATATATAAATATTTGAATATTTATAAAATTGATTTGGGGGCAGATGTGGCTCAAATGGTTGGGTGTCCGGCTCCCACATGGAGGGACCTGGGTTTGATCCTCGTGACCTTCTGGTAAAAGAAAAAAAAATTAATTTAGTTTTGGTTTTTGATAAAAGAGACTACACTCACAGTGCATGTATACAATTTTAATGGTTGCCAATGACAGGAAAGATTATTTGGCAAATTCATCAATTAGTAATCTTTTTGTACCTCTACTAGAAAGTCTATGTTTTTATGTGTTGTAAGTAAAATAATCTAGTTTCAAAAAGGGAATTTGTGTTTGGGAATATTTTAATATGAATAATTCAAATACATATGTAAAATTCTAATGCCTTGTATTCTGGGACTCCAGGATGAACTGATAGCATCTGTTACTTTTAGAACTCTGGTTGTATGTGAGGATAATTTTTTTATTTTTTTATTTTTTTATTTTTTTAGGAGGTACCAGGGACTGAATCCAGGACCTCGTACATGGGAAGCAGGTACTCAAACACTGAGCTTCATCTGCTCCCAAATGTGAGTTGGCTTTTTCATTTGTTTGTTTTGTTTTTAGGAGGTAACAGGGATCAAACCTGAGACCTCATACATGGGAAACAGGTGCTCAACCACTTGAGCTATATCCGCTCCCCTTTATTTTTTGAGGTTATCTGAGATTTGTTCTACACCATATTATTAAAAAAAAAATAGATGCCTTTATCAAAATGGTTTGTAAACACAAGAAATTTATGGATAAGCAATCATTTCATCGCATTTGGATACTGATTAATTCATTCAATGCACTTTTATTCAGCTTCTTCCTAATACAGGGTAACATTCTAAAATCTTTGGGAATATAAACACATATGAGACAAAAGTTGCAACATCCAATAAGATGTAATCTAGTAGTAGAGATAATACAACTTATATAGACTCAGTTACCTCATCTGTCAAGTGAGAACGGTAATAAATTCCTTCACCACAGTTTTTATAAGAATTAAATTATGTATGACATGCTATCATCATTATTGTCATTATCATTTACTACAAAAATATTGGATATATGTAAATTAATTGTTCAGTAGTAGAACTTGACTGCTAGATGTCATGTACTAGAACTCAACTCTTCTCCATTTCTCATAGTCTGTGCTTTCAATTTTCATAATTGCATACCACATTCCTGCAGTCTGAGCCCTAGGCAATACCCTGCCTGTTATATTATCTTATTTTTAATATATGAAGAGCAAATATTGGCTCTGAAATCTATTTTAGTCGAAAAATAAGTATGTACTTGTTAAACAATAATCATGGAGCTCTCAATATAAAATGTGGCACAGATAAAAGCAATGAGCCAGTTTCAGGGCTTTTGCTTGGTTAAAAATTTCCAAGTCAAAATAGATTATCATGATTTCCCATAAAGATCCTTTTTAATACAAATAATGTACTCACTGATAAAATATTAAAGGGAAATTACTATCTTAGTTTGCAGAAACTATATTTGATTTAAAAATAGGGTCAGAAGGCCAATACTTCAGTAAATCAATGTGGTCACTCAAGCTAGGTTTTCCCATAAAATATCTATGAGCACCAGTTCTATGGATTTCTGTTTTGCTCTGGACATTGGAAGTGTTCAAGGCACAAATATTTGAAAATTCATTATTACATGAATAGGATGTTAACATAAAGCACAAAATATAGTTCATATTCACTGGTCAAAAATACTTATGCACATCATTTTCAATGCAAACAAGTCCATAGAATAAGATATGCATAGGTTGTTAGACTAACTTGGTAGATTCTATTTTTTATTCTAAGAGACCCTTCAATTCCATATGTCTGAGTCATTCCTTAGACATTTCTCACCTTGAGTTCTGGCTATACGTAATGGGGCTGAATGCATGTGCACACGTGCTTACCCCGAAACTAACTTTCTTTTTTTATAAATAAGCTCTATTCCAGATTAAAGCAGATGAACGCTTTCTCATCGTTGTGGCCAGCTCTCAGGATGGAAAATGAACTCAGGAAGATAGCTCTCTGAAATACGATACTCCCTGAAATGGACATTCCATTTTAAGCTCCCTTCAGGGAACCTCCAACAATAGCTCAAGCAGAAGCAAACACTTGTCTTCCAGGCAAGTGGAGCTGACCATTCACTTTCTGGGGAATCTGTCCTCAGACACCCAGCCCCAGGAGACTCACAGCTCCTGTGCCCACATCAAAGACTGGCAAACCTAGCACGCACACCCCGTAGGAACAGAGTGAGCCTCTCAGTTGTGACCTGCCCTGCCTTTCCACCACTTCTCATTTCTTTGACCTCGCCAAAGATTTCAGCTTTACAGCCCCCCTCTGAGGAATCCCCATAAGTCGGGATTCTTTCTTAAGTTCTGACATTTTTTTTTTGAGATTAAGAAAAAATTAGAGAAAAAAAATCACAGAGATAAACCAAAACACCACCAATGACATGAATAACCTAGAGTAAGCAACAAACATTTTAGTCTGCAGTTGATAACATTTACAAGCATGGAGCATTCATGACAAAATAAAAGTACTAAGGAATAGCCCAAAATACCATTCTTTTATGGTGTGTGTAAGTGCACACGCACGTGGGAATAAAAGAAAACATGTTTAAGTACATAGCACTAGACATAGAAACCATTTTCAGTCTGGATGCCTGAGTTCCATAGACAAAGTGGTTTGATGACCAGATAAGAGTCAGAAAAATTTTTATGGTATTTAGGCATTCATTTGTGCACCTACAAGTTGTTAGGCACAAGGAACTCATAGATAACAAGGGAAAACCCTCCTCTCCAGTAGCAAGGTGCATGAACTCAAGAAGCAACTAGGGCTTGAATCCTTGATAATAGGGGAAATAATTGCTTGGACAAAAATAACTACAGCAAGTTTGCAATATGAACACAAGGGCACCATGTTTTGACTTTCAACAGTTAGGAATGCTTTTTAGTGACATTCCATAAGCAAATATTAAAGTAATGAGTATTAATTGTTAGAGGCAGAGATGTGGTGATAGTGCTGCTCTTGAGAATATTCCAAGAAGTGGAAACAAGTCATAGCCATGAAATCACATGACTCACTTGTGAACCACAAGTAATTTTATGGCTAGAGAGAAATATGCACGGTAGAAACAGCAGAGGAAGAAGTTAGAGACATGAACAGATTCCATATCGTGAAGGGCTTGTGTGTACGGTCTTGGATTTACCCTGCCAGCTAGAAAATTCTCAAAAGGAGGTTAAGGTAGAGATTCACGATCTGATTGGTATTTTAGAAACATGACTGGGGCAACAACTAGAAAGAGAGTTGTTCAAGACCAGGTTAGGAGAAATGCATGTGGTTCAAGTGATTTGGCTCCCGTCTACCATATAGGAGGTCCAGGGTTCGATCCCTGGGGCATCCTGGGGAAAGGTAAGCTGGCCCGAGCAGAGAGCTGGACCTCAAGGAGAGCTGGCGCAGCAAGATGACACAACAAAAAGAGACACAGAGGAGAGACAATAAGAAGAGAGCAATTGCTGCACAAGAGATCGAGCGCCTCTCTCCCACTCTGGAAGGTCCCAGGATTGGTTCCTGGTGTCGCCTAAAGAGAAGACAAGCAGACACAGAAGAATACACAGAAATCATCTCTTGATCTATTTATCTGTTCATACAACTTGCTATCTAACTGTATATTTATCTTTGGAAAGTATTATATAAATTAGCTATTCATTAATAACAATAAGTTATAAAAATATAAAGAACAAAAATTATTCCCAACACTTTGCCACTTACCAAGCAATTTCATACATCCCCTTAGTGCCAATAATAAATCACCTCGTGAAGTGCCATTGTTACTCCCAATTTATTCATGAGGACAATTAATCTCAGGTATGCTCAGCTCATTGCCAGCGCATGGTAGGTACTCAATAAATATTAACAAAATAAATAATGCCTTGAAAAAGATGACTTGGCTTGGTAGGTAGTCATGTTTAAAGCCCAAGTTATCTAAGTCCTTGTTTAATTACCAATCCTGCCAGTCTCGTGGGCCACAATAACTTTCAAAATTCCAGCCCTTTTTGATCATAAACAACCTGAAGCACAATGCCTCAGAAGGTAGGGCATTTAGAACAAGGCCTAAATCATCATGACATTTTGTTCAATAAGTGATGCACGTTCCTGTATAATAGAAATGGATTGCATTCTAGTGGGTTAGCATTAAAACACCCTTTGTCTGTTCCCTGAGTGATGGATTTATTAATTTACAAGACTTATCCGTTGATTAAATCTGATGATGATACACCAGACTTCAGGACACCGGGGGCTTATTAAGAGATTTAATGATGCAACTTAATTTTCTTTTGCAATAATGTGGTGGAGATTCACAGGAAGTTGCAAAGAAATATACAGGGATGTCTTGTGCAACCTTCACCCTACCTCCCCCAATGTCAACACCTTGCGTGACTACAGTACCATCTCAAATCTGGGAAATCAATGTCAGTACTGTATAATCCACAGAGCTTAATCAGATTTCACTAGTTATACATGCAGTCATATGTATGTATGTGTGTGTAGTTCTATGCAATTTTATGAAATGTATAGCTTTGTGTAAATAGCACCATATTCAAGATACAGAACAGGTCAATCACCACAAGATTCCCCTGTGGCACCCCTTTACAGCTCGCCCCGCCACAGTTCCTAACCTCTGGCAACCAACAATCTTTTCTCAATCTCTATAGTTTTGTTATTTCAAGAATGCTGTATAAATGGACGAATACAGCAAGCTACCTTTTGAGTTGGATTTTTCCCCATTCGGCATGGTGTCCTTGAGCTCCATCCCCGTTGTTACAAGTATCAATAGTTCATTCCATTTTATTGCTGAGCAGTATACCATGGTATGGCTGCATCACAGGGTAACACACACACGTTGATGGGCATTTGGGCTGTTTCCAGTTTCTGGCTCTTATGGATAAGGCTGGTATGAACATTTGTGCACAGGTTTTTGAGCTAACTTAAGTTTTCATTTTCTGGGATAAATGACCAAGAGAGCAATTTCTGGGTATTATGGTGATTGCATGATTAATTTCTGAAGAAACTGCCAAAATATTTTCTAGAATTGCTTGCCATTTTACATTCCAACCAGTAATGTATGAGAAACCCAGTTTCTCTGTATCCGTGTCAGCATTTGGGGTTGTCATTGTTTTTTATTTTAACCATTCTGATAGACATGCAGTGACTATCTCATCATGCTTTTAATATGTATTTCTCTAATGGTTAGAGCTGTTGAACATATTTTCATCCGCTTATTTGCCATCTGAATATCATCTTCAGAGCAGTTTCTCCTCCAGTATAGGATTACTCCATTTTCTAAGTGAATTGTTTGGGTTCTTAGTGTTGAGGTTTGAGCATTCTTTATACATTTTAGATACCAATCCTCTATGGGATATATGGTTTGCAATATTTTCTGACAGTCTGTAGCATATTTTATCATGCTCTTAAAAGGGATTCTGCAGAGCAAACGTCTGGAATTCTGATAAGCTTTGCTATATCAATGCTGTTGATGTCACATTTAAAAATGTTTCACCAAGCCTTAGGTCATGAAGATTTTCTCTTAGTTTGTGTTTTCCCCCTAAATATTTCATGTTTTTATATTTAAGTCCATGAACCATTTTGGGTTAAATTTGTATACTCTGTGAAACTTCGATCGAGGGTCATTTCTTTCTTTCCCGTTATTTATTTTTGCATATCGGTGTTCAACTAAACCATTACCATTTGTGGGAAACACTATACTTTCTTCATTTAATTGAAATTACACCTTTGTCAAAAATCTATTGGCTATATTTGAGTGGGTCAATTTCTAGGTTCCCTTTTCTCTCTTTAATCTCTGAGTCTAGCTCTCTGCCAGCACAACATATCCTTGATCACTGTAGCTCTATAGTAAGCCACAACACTGGGTAGAGCAATTCCTCACACTTTCTTCTTCTTTTTCAAAATTGTTCTTCTCATCTAAACCCTTTTCCATTCCATATACATTTTAGAATTAGCTTGTCTATATCAACCACAAAACCTTGCTGGAATTTCAACAGGATTTGCATTAAACCTATAAATTTTGGAGGCATTGACATCATTTACTATATTGAGATTCCCAATCCATGAACACAGTAAGTCTCCCTACTTATTCTTTGCTCTCTTTAATCAGCATTTTGTAATTTTCAGCATATAGAGCCCATACAAATTTTGTTCCATATTGACTCAGTATTTCATTTCATTTGGAACAATTGTAAATAGTATTGTATTTTCAATGTTGTTTTCCACCTTCATTGTGCTGACATTGGCCAGCACCTGTCACCAAGTGTGGGGCAGGTGATAGGTAGGCTAATGCTACTGATTTAGATATTCATTTTCAAAGCTTTCACAATAACAATAGGATTTACAGAGATTGATTTTTAAGTCCATCATTTTTTGTGACTAGTGCTATATTTAGGTTAAGTATGCATTTCTTTATCCAAATATAACTCATGAAAAAAAATTTCTTTAAAAAAAATTATAGTTTTTTTGAGACCAAGATAGACTACACCTAGCCTACCTTTGATTTGGATACATTTATATTAAATGAATATAAATATAATATTCATTTTTCTCACCGGTTTCTTATGTAGCTATTTTGGGTAGAGACACTGGGAACTGCTTCCCAAGAGAAACATCTCTCTCAGATGAAATTTCAGGGAGAAATATGATATCTGTTCTTATTCTTTTCTTTGAAAAACAAACATCTTTAAACTAATATTTCCATAAGTTGCTTTATATGTTTTTTATCTCCTGTGGGGAAGGCAAATTGTAAAGATCATAAATAATATTTGATAAGATATTTCAACCAAATAAAAATCTGCACACTGATGTGTGTTAGTGTAATGGCCTATAAGGCAGCAAGTATATAATCATTTTTGCATTAGAAAAATATTAAGTCAAAATTATATTAAAGGGAAGTGGCTGTGGCTCAATCAGTAGGGCTCCCGTTTACCATATGGGAGGCCCCAGGTTCGGTTCCCGGGCCTCCTGGTGAAGGCAAGCCCGCCCGCACGGCGTGGTTAGCTGACCCAGCGAGCACAAGCAGCAAGTGGGGGATAAATGAATAAATAAATAAAATCTTTAAAAAAATTATATTAAATGTAATAGTGCATGCCTTAAATAGATCCTGTTTAGAAAAATGACTAAATCTGAAAGTTGTCCTTTCAATATAAAACGGAGAAGCTGTTATTAACAATATGTTTTTTATGCAATATATTTTTCATTGAAAAAGTCTTCTTCCCCTTTATCAGAGGGATTATCTTTATTTTGCCTCTGAGTGACTCCCTTCTCGTCCCCAGGTCAAATAATTAATTTCTCTAAAGCACTTTAAAATGATACTACTATTTCATCTTTACCCCCAAATGCATCTCTCAAGCTCTTTGAGGTTATAAAGCACACAGATCTTTTCTCCATGAGATAGATTTGCACAGATATGAACAAAAAGTACTTAACAGATTATTCAGGGATGTTCACAGATAGCAAGTGGGAAAAGGAAAAAAAAAAAAAAAGAGCAGAGGTAAGAGACAGAAGAAAAGGAATAGACTAGTATAGAATCAAGGAAGAGGATCTTAGGTGTGAAGGAGGCAGTTAACCTTGACAAATACCATTGCGAGATTACAGAGATGGACAAAGAAAAATGGCTTAAAAACAGTAACAACCAAAACCAAACAACAAAAAGACCCTAAAGTGAGTGAAAGGGAGTAGGAGAAAATCAAAGAAGGAATTAAAACCCAAGGCAAAAAGCAAATCCCATTATATATTATCTACTTAAAGCATTAATCCAAACTAAAGAGCGTTTCACCATATGAAATTTTCCTAAAATGCAATCAAATTATCATTATTATAGGATGTTCTCACATGTCAATGACTATAATTATATTCCACATTAAAGTATTAAAAGCCAATAAAGTCACTCAAAAATATTTATGGAGCAACCTCATATGTGTCTGGTTCTAGGGAAACAATGGTGAGCAGAAACAATTGAGGTACCTGGGTTCATGGAGCTTACCCCATAGTCTGAGGAATGGGTATTAATTAGTCATGTACATACACAGGAAATCACAATAGTGCTATGGGTTATGGAGAGATATTACATAGGAAGGAAATGTGCTCTACTCAAGGAATTCCAGCCTCTTCCCAGAGGGCGTGACTTATAACTGGGAAATGGTGTTATCTAGGTGAAAAAGAGAAGAGAAGAGGGTCTAGGTAGAGGTAGCATGCACAAACGACCAATTGGAGAAAGAAGCAAGGCCTCATCAACAAGTAGAAATAAAGCCAGCAAAGTGGTGAGGCAGAGGAAACATGATGGGAGATGAGACTGGGAAAATAGAACTTGTCAGGCATTATAAGAGTCAGGTAGTATATTTTGCTTTGTTTTGTCCTGTTTTGCTTTCCTAGTAGCCATAGGCAGCTACTAAAATGATGGAAATGGGTGGTGATATCATCAAATTTAGCTGACCAAATGGATTTGAGAGAATGGATCAGAGGGATTGGGGAAGAGGGGATGCAGAGAAACCAGATGGGAAAACGGCTGCTGTATTCCTAGTGGGAGAAAGTAGAGTGGACTAGGGAAATGGTAGAGGAAAGGGGATCAAAAGATATTAGGAGATGAAACCCACAGTGGTTGGCAAAAGTTTAGACATGAGGGAGTGAGAGAGAGAGAAGGGGTTGAAGGATGAAACAGGTTTCTGGCTTGTGAAACAGGCGGGAGGGTGGCACCTTTTGCTAGTATGGGGAACAAAGAGGAAGGACTAGGTTTCATGAGGGCGGAGGCAATGTTTAGTTTTGGGTGTTTTGAGTGGAGTTGCCTTTATCTCACCCAAATGGAGATGCCAACAAGGCCGTTGAAATTACAGTTTGGGAATTCGTTAGAGAAATCTGAGTTAGAGGTTGAGACCAAGGACCCACCAGGGTTGCTGGCCAGCCAGAACGCTCCCGACCCCAGAAGGAAGCAAGCCTTCTAGCCTCCTGAAACTGTGAGAAAATAAATTCCATTGTTCAAGCCAACTCCTGTGTGGTATTTATCAAAACAGCCTGGGAAAATAAGACAGGGAGAAAGCTTGGTTAGTTAGCCATAAATAGGTGTTAAGAAAGCCATGGCATGGGCCTAAATGCCCTAGGAAGAGATTATATAGTGGGAAGAGAATCAAGCTGCGACTGAGTCCTGAGGAACTGTAATACTTAATGGCTGCAAAGCAGACTGAACACAAACACCCAAATAAATGGGAACAAGCCAAGAGGGGGGCAGTACACAGATCCTAAAGGAAGAAGGCTTTTCAGAGAGAAAAGATGGTCAATATTGGCCATTACTATGACTTCAAGAAAATGAAACTTTGCCCATTGGTGTTAATGGCATGAAATTCTTTACTTCACTTTAACTCAGCAGGGTGAAACTTGAATAGAAAATAATAATAGAAGCTTAAAATACCCAGCTCAACTGATAGATATAAAGAAGATGAAGATAATGTTTTATTTTGGCATTTTTGCCATATTAAAATTTATAACCCCATTTTCATTATAAAAAAGAAATTCTAAAAAGAAACCACTACTATAATTACCCCTGGTGCTTAATGAGAAAATAACATAACTAATAGCTTCTTAAAGAATAAATAAACTATCATTAAAATTGTCTATTATAATTTGGGAGTGACATTTTTCCCCTTTTCTTTTCTAAACTGTGTTGGAATGTTCTTTACATTTTTAATGTAAAATGGCTTTGTTTTAATATTTTTAAAATGATTTTATAAATATTAGTGAAGCCAATTGATTTTATTTGTAAATCACTTAATTTCTAGTTAACGTATGTGGGGGGGCATGCACAATAATAATATTGAAAGAACTAATCTAATTAATTTTTTTCACCACACTAAGCTATAAAGGTTTTTTATCCATAGAAAAATGTAATACTCCCACAAATTAGGAAAATAGAATAAATAGACTGCAAGGTTGAATTAAATGAAAAAATCTCTCCTAACTATTCCCTATTTTTATATCATTTAGAGCAGTAAATTATTAAAACTGTGTTCATGCATTTAATATTATAGAACAGGGCTATATTTAGTTGAAGCAAATTTCCATTGTTTGATTGGAAATCAGCATATTGGGTCTCTGAAAATATATCTACAAAGTACGATTTATTTATATAGCTTACACAAAGGTCAATGGCCATAGAGTTAAGTAAGATGCATTTAAATAGCAGTTAAAATGTATCATCTCCTGATATTTCTATTTGCTAGTCAGTTGTTGGACTAAACGATCTTTACCATGGAAAACAGATGTGATCATCAATATGTTTTTTTCTTTAAAAGATTTATTTAGTATTTCTCTCCCCCCACCCCTGTTGTTTTGCGTTCACTTTCTTCTTTCTGTATATTCTTTTGTGTCTGCTTGTCTTCTCTTTAGGCAGCACGGGGAACTGATCCTGGGACCTTCCAGAGTGAGAGAGAGACGCTCAATCTCTTGCACCACCTCAGCTCCCTGGTCTGCTGCGCCTCTTATTGTCTCTCCTCTGTGTCTCTTTTTGTGGCGTCATCTTGCTGTGCCAACACTCTGTGCAGGCCAGCACTGCTGCATTGGCCAGAACTCCTGCGTGGGCCAGCTCTCTGCATGGACCAACTCTCTGCTCAGGCCAGCTCACCACGTGGGCCAACTTGCCTTTCACCAACAGGCCCCGGGAATCGAACCCTGGACCTCCTATATAGTAGACGGGAGCCCAATCTCTTGAGCCACATCCATGTCCCCCAACAGGCTTTTGAATTAAAAATAAATTATCATCTTTAGTCAGCATTTTGAGGGTTTATGACTGCCCTTTGATGCCCACCTTCATCCACAGAATTTGACAATAGTACCTATGATAATCATTAAATATCACCTTAATCTATGGAAATTATTTTTATTTCAGTACTAAAGCTTGTTGATGTGGGCCCAGCTCTCCATTTTCTGTTCACATAGCACAGTCATCCATGCATAATTGAAATAAAATCAGAGAGAACAACCAGGGAGCGCACTCTGAGGACGCTTACTGTAGATGATTGCCAACAAAGCCAGGGTTGTACTAGTTCTTTTCTTTGATTGTTTTCAAGTTCACACAGTAAGAAGACTTAGAGAGGAGCAAACTAATGAAATAAGTGACCTTTGACGGATATGATCATAGCCAGGCCTCCTAAGAGGGCCAGAGGATGGACATGAGGTTATTTGAGACATCTTAACTTCTAATGTAAGACAGTATAATGTGCCAAATTCCATAGTGTTTGAGTAAACAAACCAAATGTTTTGAGGGGATTTTACAAAGAAATTATAAGTTATAATATATAAAGAAATTATATGAAAATTATAATAATAATGGAAATTATTTAGCTCTTATTAGAAGATATTATCATTTCTGCTATTTTATATTTTGTCCTACCTTCTCTAGAGTTCTGTCCGACCCTCTTTTCTGCCTATCAAAATCCAAGAAGTTGTAGAGGAACTGGTTAAGAACCTGGAATCAATCTGCCGTAACTCCAATCCTAGCTCTACCACTTCCCAGCCAAGCTACCTTAGGCAAATTACTTACCTCCCTGTACCTCAATATGCTCATCTATTAACTGTGGGTGATTATAGTCCCCTATTCTCCTAGAGTTACTAGGGGAATTAACTGAAATGTGTGTGAAGAGCCCAAAACAGTGCCTGACACTTAGTACAGGCTTAATGAATGCTACATATTCTCTGGGAACAATTAGGTATAACTAGAATCATTTTGTGCACATATTAAGTACCGTCAGTAACTCTGGATAGTAGGATAAACTAGTTAATCCTTGTCTTTACATCACTGTCCTTTCCACTCCTTCTCTAATTCACATCCTTTTATATACAAACTCTAAAATATATTTATAAAGGTGGATTCTTCAATGAAGATGTACATAATCACACCACCCACAGGCAATTATTAAGGCTGCTTTGAACTATGCTTTATAACTCTCTTGACGAATTATAGTAGTTGTATGTAAAAGCATATGGTGTGTGTTTTCTTATCTGACTTACAGTATGAGAAGGTTACAAAAGGCAGAGGAACACAGCAGGTATTCAACAATGTTTAGTCACAAGCAAGTAGAAACTTACCAGAGTAAAAGAGTTACTCATTATCATGTTAATACCCTATCTAGTCCTTCTACCTCCAAAAGCTAATTGATACGCACATTATACTCATCCATGACTAGACTGAAATTACTCGAACGCCTTCTATCTCTCCAGTATACAACTGTGTTTTTATTTAAACTAAATCATCAATATGTTTTGTTTTTGTTTTTGTCTTTTTACCATTTTTGCAGATTGGAGAATAATCAGTTTTATTAATGATTCAAGAAAGTTTAGACATTTCTTCAACAAGCATCTATATTCACTAAAATAGCATTAAATAAAGTGCAAACTTACCTTGTCATAGCTATGCAATTCTGTATTCTCTAAAGGATGATTTTTCATATTGCTTAACAACTCCGACTGAGCAATTGAAATTCAGACTATGATAAATGTTTTACACTGAAGGCTCATTTCATTATACAGTAGTCAGTTGAAATGGGGTTTCCTAAGAAGGTATTTTTAGGAAGTTCAGAGTACAGGAAAAAGCTGACTACATTATACAATTTAAATATTTATTGAAGCTTTTCTACTAAGGCAACATTTTGGTGATATTGTACAGAAACGGCAATATGGGGGAGGAAATTAGGACTAAAGAGATGGGAGAGGCTTTGGAAACGAAAACATCTAGTGCTGCAAGTGAGCTCCTCATTCACAAAGTCACTAAATTGGAGATTGAAAAGAACACTCCTCTTTACAGAAATATGTCCCTTAGGTTTTCATCACACTATCTAGGTGCTGCTTCTTTGGTTTTTTGGAGTGTTCTCATCTTCCTTTATTGAATTTTTAATCTCCTTTTCTTCATACTCTATCATCTTCCTGGCTAGTCTCATTCACTCCATGGCTCACACATTTAAATCCCCAATCATGACTTCTGTTCTAGGCAGATGATCCCCAAAGCCACAGTACCCACACAATTCAAAACACAACAAAATAAAAACCTTAGCATGCACATCCCAGTCCTTCTCATGATTCCAGCTTCCTTTCCAATCTTCTCCATAGTAAATGGTAATATTATCCACCCTAATATATATGTCATAGAAGACCACATACAATTCAACACCAATTCCTATTGATTCTATCTCAGAAATATATCTTGAATTCATCCACTTCTTTCATCTACACTGTCACCATTCTAGTCCACGTCACTTTCTTTTCTACTGGACTAGCTTCAGAATCAGTAGACCTACACCACTCTTAACCGCTCCTTAATCCCTTCACAAAACAGAGTACAAATCTGAGTAACACATAAATAAGTTCATATCACTGGCCTATCTGAAACCCTTGAAAGCCTGCCCATGGATCTTCTTATAATGACAAAAATCATTTATGTGACCTCCAAGGCTCTGAATGGTTGGCTCCTGGCCCACCACTTCAGCTGCATGCCTGTTCCCTTCTTTCCTTCCTTCCCTATAGTCTAGAAAAGTTGAATTTCTTTTAGTCTTTACTTCATACCATGTGCCACCTTCACACATGTTGTTCCTTTGAATGGAACGTATTTTTTCCCCCTCTCTTTTCCCTTGGACAACCCCAGCCCTATTCTTCATTGTTTGCTTTTGAATGTCATTTTCTTACAAATCCCTCCCCCAATTTCTAAGACTGGTATATGTCTCACTGTTATATTCTTATAATAATTTGTGCTTTATTCTATAGCCCTCATCCCAAACACATTTTTAATATTGTATTTAATATGCATATTCTTCCCTAAATTCTAATCTTCAAGAATCAGCTTCAAGAATCAAGAACAGTATCTCCAGAACACAGCACAGTACCTGACACTCAACATGTATTTGGATGAATGAATGAATGAATGCATAATGGATGGTACATAATAAATTCTATCATCAAACAATGGTCACCGGAACCTACGCAATACAAACTATATGGAATCAGTCCTGGATTTATTTCTGGATTTTTTTTTTTGAGAGCAAACCTTTTCCCAGACATTTAGAGAAAAGCACTGCAAAGTCCATAGGCTTGAACGAAGTGAACCTCTGTGATAACACTTGGTGCTCTCTGACACAGACCATTAGAGACGGGGTGTGACACCTAATCCAAAGGAATCCTCTAGCTCTCCAGCAGCTGTTCAGATGGCTCCTACCCTGCCCTTCAGCCTCTACTAAATCAGGATTCCCCAGCTGAGTTTCCCGAAAGCTCTTCAGTTAACCACCTACATGCCAACATCACTTTCATCTAGTTACACCCTTTGCAGTTTAATCTCCCCTTTTCCCTCCCAGTTATTTTCTAATGTGTGGGAGCTATTGGGCTTAGTCACTTTCACAGATGATTTTATCACTTCCCTAAGTATTTCCATTACATTCTGTCTACTTAGTCACCACTTTATTTCTAATGCTGCCCTCTTGAAATTAGCATAAAAATGAATTACTCAAAGCGACTTTGAAGAAAAAACTTGGGAAATTCTGATTCAGTGATTCTTCTGTTCCTTATTTCTTTAATTTGACCTCACACAGTTTCCCAGGCTGAAATTTGCACTTGTAACAGTATGCTGACTCCCGTGCCCTTTAAGGAAGCACTTAGCTAAGGCTAAGGTAGTATTGCTGCTGTAATATGATAGAGGAGGAGACAAGCTGAGTGCAAATAAATGTGTGTGCCAGGAATAAGCAAAAAGCTACTGGTGTTTATGCCCTTTTATAGTCTTGATTCGATGAGAGTCTTAGCCAAACACAGAGGTTGGGGGGAGGGGGGTGTCAAATTTACAACAAAACACAAAAAATGCCATGGAGAGTGTGAAAACAGGTGGCCATCCCTTTCATCTGCCGGAAATTGGGCATAATGTGGTATACTATGATGCTAATTATACTCAATTAGCACACTGGAATTTTTTTTAAAAAATCAAATATTTTCATCATGGTGGAAAGAAAACATCTAAAATTAACAAAAAGACAGCGTTATTTTAGCATGTGTAAAATAATCATTGTTGCTATGCTCACGTATGGGTTTAGGATGTATTAACTAGAGAACTAAAAGCATGGCAATTCAAACATCTTTTTTAACATTTCTTAACAAAATGTACTAACCCTCTTCAAAATCCATTCATCTACCTGCATTACTCTTCATTATATGGGTAAGCATTGGCTTTGATAATGCCTTTTAATATTTCCAACAATATTCTCTCTTAAAATAAATACATTAGATAAAATACATAAAATAATGAATAGAGATGGAGGCAAATGTCTGCCTCAGAGTCTGTTACTGTTAACAGCAACAAAATGACTCAAGATTTTTAAACTAGCCTGAGATATATTTCAGCTTTCAAAACTGATTTATAAAAAATTGATTTTCCAACATTCTAAATTGATGGGAAATTATTTTCTTAAAATTATATGGAATCCAAAGATTGATTTAACAGATCTTTCTGGAAGGCTCATTTTAGAACAATGACAACAGCAGCAGCAGTGTTTTATTAACATAGCAAAGAAATCACAGTTTCATTCTAGTTAAAAGATAATTGTCGATTCTCTCCCACCTTCTATTAGTGAAGTATGGGGTGTATAATGACAGAGTGAAAGTGAGGCACTGCGGCAGAAGGCAAAAGAATAAAGAGACCAGGAAGGAATTGATTGCCAAAGTCAATCTAGATTGCTAGGAACACTTATTTTCTGAAGGCTTAATATCATTACATATATTATGTAAAGTCACCTAAAGGGATTATAGGACCCCAGACAATTGCTGTCAGTATTCCATCACCTATTTCCATCCCACGATACTTTGTGGAAGTGATATCAGATTAACATAACGATTGGGTGCAGAGGTGAACAGAGGTGCTCTCTTAAAATGGCAGCCTAAGTGGAAGATGTGAGTGATGAGAGAACCTTTGGTTTTCTTAATGGCCAAGAGGTGGATGTTGTGTGGCCATGAGATGAGAATTCTTTTAAGCATGAGCCAGCAGGTCCATTCCTTTCCTCATCCTTCCCTACCTGCTACCTGTTCAGAAATTCAGGTTCCACTAAAACAGGGGAGCCAAGGCTTTTTTGTTTTGGATTTTTTGGTTTGGTTTGGTTTGGTTTCTTCTTTTGCCATATTCGTAGCAGTAGACTTGAATGGGGAAAGAGGAAGGTCATGCTCCTGTGTCTGAATCACTGGGGAAGCTATCTAGTTTAGAGAGGCACACTCAATGTTATATTATGCTCTAATATTTGGGAAAAACAAGCTTTTCATTCTACAAATTTCAGGAAAAAATACCAAATCATTTTAACAGCTAAGCTTCAAACTATACTTTGCACGAGTGATTCACAAATAGCCAAGGTATCCTTCCCTTCATGAGGGTATATCGGAATCTTTGAAATACACGTTCACTAAAATACTAAACAGAAGGGAGTATGACATTTTACAAAGAGAAAGATTTTAGAGACCACACTCTGAGTGACATCAGTAGACAAACCCATCCAAAGTGAGCAAAATAATAAACTATACTATGACATTATCATTTTTAACTTTCATATCTGTTACAATTCAACTTGAGAATTTCAAATATCTGTTAATGAAGTATTACTCTGTTAACATTTTATAGAGTAAAACCCCTAGGAAGTTTAACTGTTAGATATTTTCAATTCAGGAAAAGGTGGAAAAGCAGAAAGTGTTTCCTTACTTGCTTGTTTTTTTGAAGATCAGTATGCTTCAGGGAACATACTCGCGAAAGAGAAATATTTTCATGGAATTCTGCTAGGGAAGTGGATGCATTTAATTAAAAGAATCTCTTCTTTCCCATGCTTCAGCTCATGACCTTCCCAACAAATGGTTCCAATAGGAAACAAATGCCCTGGTAACAACACACAAACCTCCTAGGACTTTAGTAGGACTTGGTGAGAAAGAAAACTTACCTCCTCTGAATCCAGTCAAAACCTGAATGTACTGTATAAAAATAAACCAAGGTCATCATTATCCCTTCTCCTTGTGATTTGGCTTGCCTTCAAATAACATACCCTGTGTATCTGAAATAACTGCACTGCCTCCATTAGCAGCTGAGTTTGACATCACTTTAAACAATTGTCTTTTCAGAATGAAAGACAGAAATATCCAATTCCTACCATCTTAAATTCTTTTAACTTGCTAATATGCATGAAATAAAAGGTTGCCTTTGAGAAATAACATGTGCTTCAAAGAAATATAACTAGCATTAGTTTTATTTTAAAATGCAACAGGGAAAAGAATCTCTTCATAAAGAGGGAATTTCCCGTGAAGCCACCAAAGCTTAAGCTTTGAAGCCCCTCAATTGTATGGGCCCCTCCTAAGGCCCTACCTAATTCTATACTCAATATTTTTCTTAAAAGAGGTCCCCAATTGTATAACTTCAGTCCTCTTATAACTTGGGTTTGCGCCTTCCCTCATGATTTGTTATGTTGTGGGACAGCGGGCATGCATTAGCCTTGTCAATTCCTTTTAAAAATACTGTGCATTTAAAATAAAAAATAAAATAGGAATTGAAAATAACTTAGATTTAAAGGAAGTTTAATTTCCAATTAATTTCAATTAATAGCTTAAGAAACCTACGATTTTGAGACTTTCACGTGTACATATAAACATGTCCACTCACACCAAAATACCAGCACTTGGAAAAGAAAAATAATAGTTAAATGAAAAATATGATAAACCATTTTTAACAAGTTAGGGACCGAATAAAGTAGAAGGTGGATGGGGAAGGAGTGTTTAGGAAATCACTTCTTTAACTCTAGAGATAAAGTCCCAATGATAGATAATAAAATATAAAATTTAAACACACCCCTGGCTTTTCCACGACAACGAAGATTTTAATCTCTTTTATTAAATCACACAGTGGTTCAGAACCTGACATTTTGTTTCACATGAAGCAAATGCCTTGGACTACATGTATTTCAAATGAATACTTCAGGATTAAAGGGGTATTAATATCTGCTCAAATTATGAATCTGGGTTTCAGTACTCTAGCTCGAATAGTGTCCAACTAACAACTTGTTTTCTGAAATAAGTTAAATTTCCATAAAACACTTTGCAGTTTTCTTTTTAGTTCATACTAAATTTCCATGGCATTCTCTATTATATTTCTCACAATGTTATGCCACGTACAGGACACCAAAAGCTTCTTATTAAATTATAAAACATATCATATATTTAGATCAGCAGCCTCTTTTTTCATAGGGCTGAGGTATCTTTTAAGACTCCACAAGTGAAATTTTAAAATGATTTTATTAGACCCTACGATGTTTTACACCATTTAAAAAAATTAAAATGAAATGTATATATGCAACAAACTATGTGATTATTTGCAATGCATTTTTGAGTGACTCTAAAAGTAAACAATACTGTGTTAACTGGGGAACACAATTAACTTAAAGGATAACTATTTTGTTTAAAAAATAGCCAAATGAAACATTATTGCATCCTGTTGTCTTTTTCAAAATAAGGTGATTTTAAAAACTAGAACAGAATGTCAATAGATCCAAATAGTTATATACTATCAACTAGCAAAATTTAATGTATAATGTAACCCTGTGAGTATCTCTACTTTCTCTTAACAAACCAATTGCCATGTAGCATAAGCTTTACCTGGTAATTTTAAAATGCACTATAATAAAATCATAATGGCATATACCAAAAGAGGGTTAGATTTCTTCAAATTCCAATTACTAAATTTAAAACTTATTTAAATATCTATGACAAAGCAGAGAGTGGTTTGTCTTGCTTCATTTCAGAACTGCATCTTCACTGTTCTTCCAAAATTGAGTTATGCACTGGTGTATGAGTTTGATTTGTGTAGGCAGAAAAAATTTATATACATAAAATCACCAGTCAGTGATTCTGGCAGTATTTATAAAATAATGATCTGAAAGAAATAGGAATAGCAATTGAAAGAGAGTGGATGCGTGTATTGCAAAGAACCAATATGTGCTATATATATGCTTGTAAAGAAGGTAATGCTATAAATGTTATATTCTGAAATGTCATAGCATCTAATGTAAGTCAATAAATGAACAAATTTATTACCACCAATTTTTCTCAAAGGCAAAACTTCTGTTCTTACTCTTTCTCCAGAAGTTGTGAAGTTACTTATTTAGAGAGATTTATTTTTCTCATTCTTAATTATAGGCATTTCCTTCATATCTATTTCAGAATGACAGTAATCAACAAGTCAGAGACAGAAAAAAAAAAAAAAAAAAAAGACAATCTCTATCCATGTCTTTGGGACACACTGTCCTCATCACATATTTTTATATACACTTTTTACTACTGCATGACAGTCAACTTTTAAATTTTTCAATAGTCATCATGACTTTCTCAAAAAGAAACATAATAGTTGTATTTTATATAAAAGCCAAAGTTAAAAGCTTTCCTGAAAAGCTAGGTCATCATACACATGAAACGATCGCATTTAGTAACTTTACTGCAAAATAATGACTGGAAATCCCACTTGTCTTTACGTTATTTTCTCAACAAGAGAGTGTCTGGTCATTTGCCAGCAAAGATCATATCATCATTTGAAAAATTTCTCATGAAATGCAACAGAAATGAACATTCAAAATATTAAATGAAATATGAGAAAGGAGCTTCTAGTTAAATCTTTTACCAGTACCTTTCTAAACTGCCATTTCTCCGTCACAATTCATTTTATTCTTTATTTATCCCCCGTGATCAGCCTGATAAAAATTTTTTTAACGTCAAGGCCTCCACCTCATTCCCAACTATTATAAAATTCAGAGGTATCAAATAAGCAAGAGAACTCAGACACACACCTATTTCACAGCAATCAAAATGGCCTGTTAAAAATATTCAAGACTAGTTATGCATGTGGTCTCTTACAATAAGAAAGATGTGTTTGAGTCTACTTGCACCAAGAAACCAAATTCTACTTCATTTCTATTGAGGTTTCCCTAATGAGAAACATGTACACCTGCACATATATCGGTCTATGATATTTATAAGACAAAATTTATGCTTGTTCATAAATTAGTAATTTAAAAGTCAATCTGCCTTATCACAACCTAAAAGTTATGCCACAGTAAATGATATTTTTAGTTACTTTGTACTTACAACACTCCTCTACTTCTTCCCACCAAAGCATTTGGGAAAAAAAGTATATATCAAGGCAGCAATAAAAATCGTGGTAAAAATTTCTCCCAACTTTATTGCTCCAATAGACTGAGGACCGATGAGAAACCAATAAACTTCAGCAGCCTTGAAAAAAAAATTACACTTCAGTTTTTCCTGTTCATTTCTCTCTGAAGGTAATTGCCTCCAAGTTCTGAGTCCTGTAGGGGAAAAGTGAGTGATCCTAACGCAGAGTGAGTCAACAGTATCTGATGCCAGGATTCTGTAGAGGCCCCTGGATATTTCAAATTCCAGGACCTGCGCAGAAGCAAGTGACTCGCCTTTTCTCTCAAGTTGGTTTCCCATAATAGGACTGCTCATGGACACTACATATAAGGTTGTGATTCCAGCATGGCAAGTGCTGTGAATTCAAATAATGATCAACTGTGTACTGAAGAACATTCAAACCAGAATAGCACAGTAGACAGAGTGTTTGCTCTCCATGCCTTCTAAACACAAAAACTCTACAGTACAAAACTGCAAGCAATACTTTCTGTAACTTCTAAGCAAACTGCTCAAATAAAAGAGCATAAAATCCTGATAGAGAATTGACTTTTAAATGGCTGTCTTCTTTTTTCCTCTCAATGACACTAGAAACATCATTCTACTGATGTGAAATGAAATGCCCAGAACAAATCTATGCACTCGTTACATATCCACTGTCTACGAAAGTGAATTTCTACCCTTGCGATCCAATAAAAAATCATGTATTGATAATGCCAACAGTCTGAGTAAGAGAAGCAACAGCAGAAGGTAACAGCTGAGCTCTGAAGGCAGAATGTGTGTAGGTCTCTTGGGACAAGTTTTCTGCTAAAATAAAGAGCACACTTACAATGGAAGAAAGAAATCCTCCTAAAATGGCAATTTTCCATCATAGGTTATGATAAAACTTATTTACTAACAAATTACTTTTTCCTCAACTTCTTTGGTGGCAATCTCTTCATCAGTGAGTTAATGCTCAATTATTTAAAGGTTTTCAACAGAGGCTTCTTTCTGTATTAAATGAACACAGTTGGCAATATGTCATTCAGCATGCTGTAAATCATGCTTTGCCATTAGAAGGCTTTTTTTCTTTACGATGTTTTTAAGGCAACAGGTGAGTCCAATATTATAGGAAACGTTGGTAACTCATTTTAGAAAGATATTTCTTTTCCAGTGATGATAATCCCTACTAAAATTATTTGTTTGCAGATATTTATGGTATCATTTTTAAAGTGACACACTTGTTTTTCTATGCTGAACGTTCAATCACTTGGCAGAGAAATAAATTATAGCTAAAAATAGAAAAAAACTGACAGTGAGTCAATCTACAATGTTTACCTTAATAGTTAATTATACATTTGTTTAGAATATTATATTACCATTTTCCCCAACAAAACCTAAATGAAATATAACATAAACCCTAGTTCTTAATTTAAGATAATTATATGTAAATTACTATTATCCAAAAATATATTTAAAATGTACTTATTCATATTTCACCTCCTATCCTCTCCCTAGTTTTGTTGTCTAAATATGCATATAAGCAAAAATTTCCATTTGTTCAGAAAGTAAATCTTTTTGTACCAACATGGATACATGTCTGCAGGTTAGCATCAATGGCTTTGTGCTCTCCGGGCCACAATATCACCTAAAGTATAATTTCCTTTATACTTTGCGCGTGAGTTTTCTAGAGCTATAAACCCAGGTATATTTCAAGACACATATATAGTGTATCAGTGATTGGTAAAGTGTGGTCCATGACCCAGAGCAACACCCAAGACCCGGAAAATCACAAACTCTGGGGGGTCAGACCCAGCACTCGGTGTTTTTACAGGTGATTCTAAAGCATGTTCAAGTTTGAGAAACCCTGAAGTTCATGATTCTGTAAACAACTATGACTCCTGTCTTAGGTAATATCTAAAGGACTAAAGACTGAATCTGAATGCCCTCAGCTATACCTTAATTATATTTCAGTATTAATCAATAATCAGTAATTTACTGGTTACGTGGAATAAATTCTGCATTATGGGGATGAGGTATATTTCTCTTAAGTTTTATAATCTAGGGGGAAGACACACTTAAGGTAAGTGGAAAAAGTGAAAGGTACATGAAAGAAACATTAGCCCAAACGACTCAATGAATTCAAGTACAGACCTTGCCACCATTTTCCTGTGGCCCTTAGTCATTTATCTTTTTTCAGGCCTCACAATAAATGTATCTGGTGGTTCTTAGGAGCCCCATTATAAAGGTGGTGACTGGTGAATGAACTTGTTTGAGTTCCCCTGAGTTAGAACTGGCAGAGCAGAGATTTTATTTAAAAACTTTTAACTTTTTTATTTTGAAATAATTATTCATTCTCAGGAAATTGCAAGAACAGCATACAGAGCTCCCATGTACCCTCTACCAAATTCCCCTAAAGGTTACATCTTACCTAACTATGGTACACTATTAAAACCAGGAAATTGACAGTGATGCAATGTGTTTGTATATTGCTGTGTCATTTTATGACTCAAGGTATAGAACTATTCCACCACCAGAAAGATCTTCCTCATGCTACCACTTAAGGAGTCATGCTGGCCACCCTTCCCCCACCATCTCTAAGACCTGACAAACACTAAGTTGTTCTTTATAATTCTATCATTTCAAGAATCTTAGAAAAACAGAATCATATAGCATGGTGCCATTTTAAGATTGACTTTTTTCACTCTGCATAATGCCCTTGAGATCCAATCAAGTTGTTGCCCCGTATCAATGGCTTGTTTTCTTTTCTTGCTGAGTTAATTTGCCTGACACCACCCTCTTGCTTCTCTCCTTTGATGGCATGAACCTTAGATCTTCTGTAACCATCCCAAAGGCCATGGAGGATTTCTTCATTTCTTCAGATTACTGTATTTCTTATTTGGATTGGATGGTTTCAATTGTTCTATCTTACAGAGCAGAGATTTTTGTCCTTCCTACCCTACTTTCTGCTCTTGAGTCCATCCACTGAATTTAGTTTTGATTATTGTATTTTTCATTTTTAAAATTTCATTTGCTTCTATATATAGATTTTTTGCTAAGAATTTCTATTTTTTGTTTCAAGAATGTTTGTAATTTCTTCTTGAAGCAATTTTTAAATGATGGCTGCTTTAATATCCTTGCAAGATAATTCTATCGTCTGTATAATTATGGAATAGTTACTTGTTGATTGTCTTTTCTCATTTAACTTCAGATTTTCTCATATAATGGGCATTTATATGAGACATTTTGTGTATTTTGTTTTGAGACTCTGGATATTATTTCAACCTTCTGTTTTAGCAGGCCTTGTTTGACACTGCTCTGGTGGAAGAATTGGCGGGGTGTGACATTTTACTGTCAGGTAGGCACGGGAGTCCAGGTTCTCCTCCCAGGCTATGTTGATAATTATATTGTGTGGGTGTGATTTAAAATTGTTTTGACATTATTTTAATTCCCATTAAAATATTAAATGACTATCTCAAACCTGTTGCTTCTGAGTTCACTGTGAAATTTTCAGACTCACCCCCACCCCCACTGGAGAAAAAAAAGCTACAACTCATGAAAATGATAACACATATGAATTCATACTTCCAGAGACAATGAAATCTAGATAACTTGCAAAATGATTTGATTTCAGTGCTAGTTACTACATACTGGTGCTTGCAATAGGATCAAGACAGAGAATACTTATTAAATGTAAATAAAACCCAAACCTCTTTTATCTGTGTTGTGAAAATAATGGCCACCAAATTTGTATACTGATGAACCCTAACCATTTTGGGAGTTAAATATATAGAAATGAATGAAGGCTTTTGAGTATTTCTTAATAAAACAAAGGTATTATAAGTACAAATAAATTAAAGGCATTGATTTCAGTGCGTTGAGAATCATTAACATAATTTAACACTTGCATCTTGTATGCTGTATTGGTCAAGACTGTGACATGAAATAGGTGATAAACTCCAAGGCACTTAACTGAAAAAAAAAATTTAGTGAAAGAAATCTGGGCAGAGGTATATGCAGGGTGATAAGAAGAAATAAGCAATGTTGAGTCACTACGTACTAGCAAAAATCCCAATTTTGTTTTGAACTCCAGGTTTGATGGAACCAGGTCTGATTGAAGCAGCAGTAGAAAAACCCAGCCACTACCTGGACCTTAGTGAGGCAGGTAGGAAGCGGGAATTCAATACCTGAACCTCTCTTTCCACCTGCCCTCTGATACCCTGTTGGTATCTCCTCGTTTACTAAAAGCTACAACATAAGAGGTCCTGGTGATACACATGATGAGGTAAGCCTCCTGGGGCAAAGAGCAGTGCAGAGGATGGTAGAAAATAAATGTGGTGGTGAGACCAATGATTCAAGTGGAGAATTATTAGTATGTGGGCTCAGCATGACCATATCAGTCTCAGAACACTCAGAACTAGTGTGACATCCCAGTGGAAAATGTGAAGAGATATGAAGAGATCATCTGCAATCTAGCCTTGCCTTCATTTTCAACCCTACATTACACACTCTGAATTCTTATTCATTCTCCTACCTTAAAGCTCAGATTTCAGATATACATCATGTTTTTATACCATACTGCTTTTCTCCTTTGTTGAATTTGTAATAAATAAACTAGATATGTTTAATGAGTTTCATCTGCTAGAATGCAAAATCCATGGGAAACTTCAGAAGAGAAGTTGTCTTCTTCCCTTTTTATTACTTATTGCCTTCAACTTTGTTGTGTGAATGGCATGTCCTCTGCTTGTAATTTCTTCTTTTTTTCCTCTCACTGTATATTGCCAGCATCTTCATCCTTCTGGGCTGCATTTAAATTTACCTTCTCAATGAAGATATTTTTGAGCTTCCTCTCACACTCATTTGGAGTTGGATCAAATAATACGAATGTACCTTCACTACTAAGTTGTAAACTTCTTGATGTTAAGGATTGGTTATAATTTATATTGATATCTTGGTAACAATTTTATAGAGTCTCAGTGGTGTGAGTTGGAAAAATAAAAGTTAAGAGGGAGAAGGAGAGAAATCTAAGTTCCAGATGGTTATAAAACTATAAATAAAGGCTTAATCCTTTGAGTTTGGCAAGCCAAATCTTCTTTTAAAGGATATGTTAGAAGAGATTCTGAGCCCTGGCACTATGGGATGACAAAGGGATCAAAATCTCATTTAAAACAGTGGCACCAGGTCATGGAATGGATAGGCAGCATTCATTTATCAAACATTTACTGAAGTCAGACTTTACACATTAAGGATACAAGGTAAGAACTCTATTTTTCCCTGGAACCAAGTGTATTAAACTTGAAGTTTACTAAAATAAAAATTCACATTTTGATTAAATTAATTTATGAACTTGAATAGGGTTGAAATGTTCTGTCTGAGAGAGGCACCTAGTAAAGGGACCAGGTTTTAAAGATACCACCACAGGCACTACTTACCATAAAAGACTGTCATTTGAGTTAAATAAAGCATTGTGTTTAAAAAGCTGCACACAATGGACAGGTGTAGCTCAGTGGCTAAGCGCATGCTTTACATGTATGAGGTCCCAGGTTCAATCCCTGGTCCCTCACACACATACACACACACACACACAAAGCTACATGCATTGTTGGTGGGAATGTAAAATGGTACAGTCACTATGGTAAACAGGCAGTTCCTCAAAAAGTTAAATATACAATTACCATATAACTTAGCCTTTCTACTCTTAGGTATACACCCCAAAGAATTTTTAGCAGACTCAAACAGATAATTGAACACCAAAGTGCATAGCAGGTAGCATTGTTAACAAGAGCCAATAGGTGTGAACAACCCAGGTGTCCATCAACAGTTGAACGGATAAACAAAATGGGGTATATCCAAACAATGGAATACTATTCAGCCATAAAAAGGAATGACACTCTGATGCATGCTACAACATGGATGAACCTTGAAAATATTGTGCTGTGTGAAATAAGCCAGACAAAAAAGGACAAATACTGTATGGTTCCACTTACATAAAATATGTAGAATAAGCAAGCTATAGAGACAGAAAGTAGATTAGAGTTACCAGGAGCTGGGGAAAAGGAGAGTTATTGCTTAAAGGGCAAAGATTTTCTGTTTTCAGTGATGACAAGGTTTTAGTAATGGAAGGTGGTAATGGTAGTACATTTTAAAAGTAATTAATGCAACTTAATTGCATACTTAAAATGGCAAAAATTTCTATATACCATACCATACTTTTTTAAAAAGCTGCTCTCTACATGAGAAACTTGTAAATTCAGTAAAATCAAGAAGTCCTCTGGTGAGGAATGATGTTCTATAGACCTCTATTGGAGAATAATGAAATTTTCAGGGATCAAGATGCTGAAATAGCCTTACCTCATACAAAGGGCTTCCTCCCTTTTATTAAAACCATCATTGGCAAGAGGCTTGGAACTCCATGTACAGAATGAACCGAAAGAGATTTTTCCAAGAAAGAGAAATACCTCAGATTTTTTTATATTACTGTATTAATTGAAAAATACTTTATATTACTATAATAATTGGAAAAAATGCTGGAAAATAACTATTAGATAAACAAGATTTCTAATGCTGTGCTTTCTTGAATCGAATTGCCTAAACGAATAGAGTACCTACTCCTGGAGAAGCTAAAACCTTCCAGACACATGAAAAAAGTGCTAACTATATGGAAATATGGGATTCTATCCCGAGTTATAAATTTAAAGCAAAGAAACGATGGTTCCAAGAACCTAAATTCAGATAAACTTTTCCACAAGGTTCTTGGTCTTACACATTCTGGTAAATGCCTTTTAGTGACAAAAATATTATCTTTATTAATTTTTAGTGTGTATACCAATAGGAAGTAGAAGTTGAATAGGAAATGTAATTTGGGAGGAAACATATATGAGTGGGAAAAATAAGACCCATGATAAAAGATATAGTCAATTTTTGAAAACAAAAATTGAAAAGGCATTTTCAGCAAGAGAATAAAAAGTATTCAATTATCATGAAGTTAAGATATAAGCTCAAGGTTTAGCAATCATATTCTGTAAGAACCAGATGGTAATTATTTCAGGATTTGGGGGCTATTTAGTTTCTATTGCAACTACCCAGTTCTGCCCTGAGAGTGTAAAATTAGACATAGACAATGTATAAATGAATTTGTGTAATGATATTCCAATAAAAATTTACTTACAAAACTAGGCAGTACGTTTCCACTTCTGGGTGGATGCAGCAAACATATTTTCCCATATTTTTCCCATTTAAGTGCCACTAAAAATTCTATACATTATATATAAAACAAAACTAAGCCTCTGAAGGTAGAGAGAAGAAAGCAGTCAAGCTAGGGGTATCAAGGCACAAGGAATGATATGGTGGTGAGTTCTCTGGGCTTTCTTTTTTACCTCATATATTCCAGACTTGGAGCAAAAGAGGCCAGAAACCAGGAAACCTCAAGAGGTTCAGGCAAAAACAAACAAACAAACAACAACAACAACAACAAAAAAAAAACAAGAAAAGCTTGTTCTCTCTAGCCAAAGGACCAGGATAGGGACAGCTTAGTAAAACAGAAACAGAAGCCTAGTAAAACTGCTGTACTTCAGCTAAACAGCACCAAAAACCACAGCCCATTCCCATGCATGCCAAGAAATGCCAATTGGGGAGCCTAGACTTCCATACTTGCAAGGCTTGTCATGTGGTGATTCAAGCTGCCCTGCAGGTTGGTGTCAAAGAAAACTGAGTAGGAAGCCAGGACTTTAATTTTGGCCTGATAGTAATGAGCCCTCCTTGTCCACGGTGTCAGCAGAGGCCAAGTCGGGGCCTGGATTTCCACTCCCACCTAGCATTAACGATGTACCCTTCCCCTTGCCTGTGAGATAATGAGAGGAGGCCTAGTAGAGTCAGGCCTTTCACCACTGTCCAAACCCATGGTGTCATGAGATGGAAAAATAAGGAGGAATTTCCATACCTCCCAGACAGGTAGGTTTCAGTGGAGTTGTAATGGGAAGTCAGAATTCCCACCTCACCCAGCAATAAAGAGAGTCACACCCCTGCGTGCCAATGGAGCCCAAGTGGAGAACCCTGCAACAGTGAGGTTGTATCCTAGCTTCCCCTGCTGGAGCACAATCAGAAGATATGAGTTAAAACAGAACAATAGCATAAGAAACCAGCTAAAAAGGAATACATTTCAGACCATCGACATAATATCCAAAACGCCCAGGTTTCAAGTGAACATCATTAATCATACCAAGAAGTAGAAAGATCTCAAAATAATTGAAAAAAGAAAATTAATACTTTCCAACACTAAGGTAACACAGACATTAGAATTCTCTGGTGAAGATTTTGGGGAAGTCATCATTAAACTGCTTCAAGGAGCAATTATGAACATGCTGTAGATAACATCAAAGAAAAAGTAAGACTCAGCAAAGAAATAGAAAATATATAGAAGAACAAAGGCAAAATTTAAAAACAAAAAATGCAATAACCCAAATAAAAAAAAAAACACCAAACTCAATAGATGGGCTCAACAGCAAGATGGAAGGGACAGAGGAAAGAATCAGTGAATGAAAAGATAAAATAGAAATTAACCAATCTGAACAACAGAGATACAGAATTATAAAAATTGAATAGAGCTTCAGGGACCTGTGCAACTTTACCAAAAGAACTAACATTTATTTCATTGGAGTCCAGGAAGGAATGGAGAAATAAGGTGGTGCAGAACAAGTACACAAGAAACAATAGCTGAAAATTTCCTAAATTTAGCAAAAGACATAAATCTAAAAATTCAAAAAGCTCAGTGAACCCCAAACAGGATAATCAGAAAGAAATCCACAATTGGACACATCATACTCAAACATCTGAAAAATGAGACAAAGAAAAAATACCTGAAAGCAGTAAGAGAGAAACGACATGTTACCTATAGGTAAAAAACAAACATGTTTGTTAGTGTACAAAACATGTTACCTATAGGTTTCTTATAAGAAATGATGGAGACGTGAAAGAAGTGGCACAATATATTTCATATGCTGAAAGAGAAGAACTTTCAACCCAGAATCCTGTGTCAAGCCAAAAACATCCTTTACAATGAAGGAGAAATCAAGACATTTTCAGATGAAGGAAAACTAACAGAATTTGTGACCAAAAGACCTACCCTCAAAGAATGGCTAACAGGAATTTTCTAACAGAAAACAATCAGAAGGAAGAAAGAACAAGGTAAGCAAAAAATATGAATAAATATCAGAATTTCTTTCCCCTCTCGAGTTTTCTAAATTATCTTTGATGTTTGAAACAAAACTCCTAAGACTGTCTGATATAGTTCTAAATATATATAAAGGAAATATATAAAACAACTACATTATAATCCAGGGAGGGTAAAGGGACATGATTTTCTACATGTCACATAAGAATAGACATATGGACCCATGGAATAGAAGCGAGAGTCCAGAAATAAACCCAAACATCTATGGCCAACTGATTTTCAACAAGGGTGCCAAAGCCATTCAATGAGGAAAGAACAGTCTCTTCATAAATGGTGCTGTAGTAATGGAAATGCACTTGAAAAAAAGGAAGTTGGGTCCATACTTCACAACATGTACAAATTTAACTCGAAATAAGAATAAAATCCAAAAAGCTCTTAGAAGAAAATATAGGGTCATAAATATTTATGACCTTGGATTCAGAAATGGATTTTAGATATGACAAAAAACAGGCAACAAAAGAAAAAATAAACAAAATGGGGCTTCCTCAAAACTGAAAACCTTTGTGCCTCCAAGGACATTGTCAAGAAAGTAAATAGACAACCTACAGAATGGGTGAACGTATCAGCAAATCATGTCTGATAAAGTTTTAGTATCTATAATGTATTAAAAAAAATTAAAACTTAACAACAAAAAGATAAAAAACCCAACTTTAAAAATGGGCAAAGAACTTGGTTAGATAGTACTCTAAAGAAGTTATGCAAATGGCCAACAAATGCATAAAAATATGTTCAATATCATTAATCATTAGGGAAATGCAAATCAAACCACAATGAGGTACCAATTCACAGCCACTAAGATGATTATTATTAAAAGAAAAGAAAAGGAAAACAAAAAAAGTTGGCCAGAATGTAGAGAAATTGGAACCCTTATAACGCTAGTGGCGGGAATATAAAATGGTACAGTCACTGTGGAAATTACTGGGTGATTCCTCAGAAAGTTAAACATCAAATTAATTTATGAACAAACATTTCCACTCCTATATATAGACTCTCAATATTTGAACAGTGGTTCTCAAACAAATACACATACATGCACGCTCATAATAGAAGTATTCACAATAGCCAAAGGGCGGAATCTGCTCACATGTCCATCAACAGAAAAGTGGATAAAATAATTGGGAGGTACACATACAATGGGGTATTGTTCAGCAAGAAAAAGGAATGAAGTACTGACACATGTTACATACAATGTGAATGAACCTCTAAAACATCATGCTAAGTGAAAGAAGCCAAGCACAAAAGGTCATATATTGTATGATTCCATTTTGATGAAATATTCAGATTAAGTAAATACTTAGAAGCAGAAAACAAATTGGTGGTTGTTAGGGCCTGGGGGAGGGGGGATAGGGGAATCACAGAATAATGGGTACAGGGTTTCCTTTTGGCATGATAAAAATTTTTGGGAACTAGATATAGGTGTTGGTTGCACAACACTGTGACTGCAATATATGCCAATGAATTTTTTCACTCTAAAATGGTTAATTTTATAAGAATTTCACCTCAATATGAAATATTCATAAAAATTAGTAATAAATCTACAGGACAATATCCCTCATGAACAGCAACACAAAAATCCTTAGCAAAATATCAGCACATAACATTCAGCAATATATAAATAAAATCAAGTGTTCTTTGTTCCAGGGATAAAGAGTTGGTTCAATATCTGAACAATCAATGTAATCTACCATATTAACAGACTAAAAAAGAAATATCACACAGTCATATCTACGGAAACAGCAAAAACACTTGACAGAAGTGGGTACATTCATGATAAAAAAAAAAAAACTCAGAAAAATAGGAATAAAGAACATCAATAAAAAAACACAGCTAATATCACACTTAATGAAAGATTGAATACTATCCCCTAATATTGGGAACAAGTCAAGGATGTATGTTCTCACAACTCTTATTCCACATAGTGCTGGAAGTTCAAGCCAGTTCAATGAGGTAAGAAAAAGAAATAACAGCCACACAGATAGGAAAGGAAGAAACCGTATTTGCAGATGACATGATCATCTATGTAGAAAATCCTCCTAGAATAAGTGAGTTAGTTCATCAAGGTAGCAGGATACAAGTTAAAATACAAAAATCAAGTGTATTTCTACATATTAGCATTGAACATGTAGACAAAAAATTTAAAATACTATATTCTTTACTTTCTCAAAAATTATGAAATAGGTGTGAATCTAACAAAACATGTACAGGATTTGTATGCTGAAAACAACAAATTGCTGCAGAAAGAAATCAAAGAACATCTAAATAAATGGAGTAACATACCTTATTTAAGGATTGGAAAACTCAATATGGTACAGATGTCAATTTTATCCATATCCATATACAGGTTTAACATAATCCCAATAAAAATTCCAGCAGGTTTGTGTTTTTGTTTTTTTTGATATTATACAAGATCATTCTAAAATGTACCCAGAAAGGCAATAAAACTAGAATAGCTAAAACAATGTTCAAAGGGTGAATAAAGTAGGAGAAATCAGGCTACCACATTTCAAGACTATATGGCTATAGTAATCAAAATAGTGTGGTACTGGCAGTGGGATAGACACAGAGTTCAATGGAACACAACATATAACTCAGAAATAGAACCACACAAATATGCCCATACAACTGACTTTGACATAGGTGCAAAAGGAATTAAGTGATAGCCTATTCAACAAATGTGCTAGAGTAAGTGGACTTCCATGGGTGGGGAAAGATGAACTTTGACTTAAATCTCACACCTCAGACAAAATTAATTCAAAATATATTATGGACCTATACGTAAAACAAGAAAATATAGAGAGTTTCAGAAAAAGAAACATTTAGGAAAAATCCTTTGGAGTTACGGCTAGACAGAGGTTTTGTATTTGACACCAAAAGCATAATTCATAAAAGGAAAAATTCTAAACTGTATTTCAAGAAAATTAAAAAAACTTTTGCTCCATGAAAAGGCTGCTAAGAGGATGAACAAACAAGCTACACACTCGGAGGGTATGCAAATAAGAACTGTGGGTATCCTTTAAAAAATATTTAGAGTCCTGGAAAAAGAGGCTCGAATGCCAAACTGTTATAACTTAATATTCAAAACTTTTCACAATGCATTTATTGAAAGCCCGGACAATGTGGCACGAATTGCGTAGTGGGAACGCGGGTTCAAGGAACAACAGAAACTTTCAGCAAAAAGAATTCCTTTATTACTTGCACAGAATAAAGAGGGCAGAAAGGGCAAATAACCTCTGCCACTGACTCAGCACAAAGTCCTAAAGAACCTAAGAAGTCCCACCATGGCCGGTCTCCTGGGGAGGACAAAAACTGCTCAGGGTCGGGGTTGGGTAGCTCGGCACACCCCCACTTCATGCCAGAGAGACCCAACTAGACTGTTTGTGTGAGGTTTCTATCTACCTGGGGGGTGGGGGCGGGAAGGGGTCCCTGCCACTGAGAAATCCTGTTCCAATAAACATCTGGGCTGTATGTTCCCAGTTTCTGGGTTTAAGGTCTGGCTGGGTCTTCTCATTAGGCTTAACATCTCTCCTAGTCTGTGTGTGGAACAGCATGCAATAGAAAAGGAGGTGGGGGTCACAGAAGGCCAGGGGATGGCCACGGAGTATGTTTGTGACTTCCCCAAAGAAGGAGGGGGTAAGTGAGGGCTGGGCAATGGCTGCTTAACAGATGACTGTGATTTCCCTAACAGACCAAGTTATTACTGTTTAAGAAAGAATAATTGAAACAATATAAATCGATTTGGATAACGTTTATATTGCAACTTCAGCAAACTTGTAGGATCAAGACAAAATCCTTTCATTTCTTTCTCAAAAAAAAAAAAAAAAAAAAGGAAAAGGAAAAAATTCCTCATATGTCACAATAATTACTTTGCTCTTTATCACCACCGCTTTCTTTTGTCCCTAGCATAGCTCGGTTTTCATCCTGATGAGGTTTTTGTGAAGGTTGAGTAGGTCATCCTAAGAAAGGATTGATAAGATTAGAAGAGTAGGAAATCAAATTTGTGGGGCCTGAAAGTTTTGCAAATTTTTCAAGGGTATGGCTACCTGAAAGCTTTACTAGTATTTGCAAAGGGTACGATGAAATGGACGCGTCCTGAAGCATAAGCTTCATTAGCTTCTTGACAAACTTGCCCTTGGAGAGGAAAGAAATTTCAAGATGAGTTGTGCAGTCAATGAGGCTGTATGTGCTATTGTGTTCTAATATGTTCTGAGAGAGAGAGAAATTGAAGCTTCAATTGTGTGGCATCGTATTTTGAACACCTTCCTACACATCATTTCATGAATGTAACACCAATAAATTGTCCACATGAAAGAGGTTAAAATGGGAAAGTTTTGTTGTAAATATGCTACCACAATAAACATTATTTTAAAAATAAAGACATGAAAAGGCACAAATTATAATCATATTTAATTTGGGTAAAAAGTTTTCCTGAGCCTCTGAAGCAATATACTTAAACTCACTGAAGCTTGAAAGTGGGAGCCTGTTATGGAAACCACACAAAGTATTTTATCTGACTTTAAATGAGGTTTCAAAAATTGAATTTAGGGGAGGATTGAGAAAAAAAAAAAAAAAAACAACAGCTTTACATTGGTTTATATGCCAAGGTTTCATTCTATTTAAAAAACAAAGTGTTTAAAAATTATAAAGTCTAGTTACTTGAAAAATAGCCTTTGTATTTTATTAAAGATTACTTAAAATAGTCTTAAAATGTGTTGGATTCATGTGCTGTCTCAAAAATTAAAGCATCCATAATTACTTAAATATTTTTTGAAGAACTGAAAACTTCATGATGACTTTTTCAGGGTTGATCTAATTAAAAAAAAAAAAAAAAACAAAGCTATTTGGGATATTGAGAAATCTCAAGAATTATTGAACCCAAGTTTATGCATGAGTATCACAAATGATCCTTTCTCATTATTAGATTTGCTTTCAAAGTTACATACGTCTCTGTTCACATTAATATATAATGTATTTTTTAGGACCTTAATCTTCTGAGGTAATCTTTCAGAAAACTTAATAAGGCAATATGTCTAGAAATAGACAATGAGAATATTTTGAAAACATTGAAATTATTGAAAAACAGTATTTCAATAATTGAAAAATATTTCATTTCAATATTTTGAAAATATTGGAATTACTGAGAATATTTTGAAAATATTCCCTATTTTCAAAAGAACAAACTGCTTCACTGTCACTGCTACTCTTCTACTTCTACTACATGAGAACATTTTACAGATATATTAGAACTTTAGGGTAACAATTTCAGAAAAATTGATCGTTTGGGAAACACTAATATTTTTATTAGAATGAAACTATGAAAGATGATGGTAAATAGGAATATGACTTGAATTCAAATAATCAATTTATTGGATATCCTGTGAAAATTTCAAAATCTTTCTTAGCCTTGTTCCTGAAAGGGAGGTTGACTAAAATATATATATATATATATATCTTTGGATTCAGACAAAGGTAAGAGCAGCAGTTTAATCCATTAGTAAAAATAAACTGTATTAGTCCTCACTTATGCCTATAGCTTACCCCCCCCACTTTTTTTTCCCAAATGTCCTTCAGAAATCGAGAAGAGAACAGGTAATTTATGGTTACAATCAAGTGAAGTTGAATGTGAACTAGTTAGAGGATGATTTTGACATGGATTGATGTAGGGTTGTGACTGTTTTTCTTTATTGCCCCCCACCCCAAACTATATTATGCCCTCTCTTTCCTACTCTGTGCCGAGGAGGCTGACTGCTGTAGATTACATCTCTTAAGCTCCCTTGCTGACTGACCTCCAGTTAGGTTTGGCCAAACAGAGGTAGAGACAAGCTATAAAAGATGGGAAGGGAGAGAGAGTCCAGGTTATTTCTTCCCCCCATTCACTTCCTCTTTCTTTGGGTCTTATTTCTTACTGTTGTAGCTCATCTCCCTGACTATACAGTTAAGAATCTTCTCTTCAATGGCTCCATCCATTGGTGTTAGAAAAACCTACTTCCTTCAATTGCCATATCAGGCTTGGGGAGGGTAACAGGTAGTCTCTTGGTGCCTCCATATTCCTTTTTGGTTCCTTTAAACCTGCCAACACCTCTGAAAGTTGTCCCTTTATTGTAGTTTATTGAACTACAATTCTATTTTTGGTCAAGGTCATGACTAATATAGTGAGATAGGAAAAAAATCAATAGCTTCTCCCTTTGAAATAATAAAGTATAGAATGAAAACGAATGGGACTCATAGTTACTTTAATAAAGTGTGGCTGTGTATGATTTGGTTGTATAAACAAATTCTACATTTTCGTGGCTATTTATCTGGGATTTTGAATTTTAAATACTTATTAGAATTTAAGATTAAAATTTGGCTCTACCATGCTGATTGGCACATAGAGTGCACACTGAAGAAATAAGGGTAGAAGCAACACGGGATATCTTGGCATCTAGACCAAGAATTATGGTGACAACGTCCTCTACTTAATGGGAAAAGTCCTAAAATTGTGCATTTGGGTGTTTATGTCATTCCACACACATACATCCTCCCCTTTTTATAGTTCTAGGTCCACAAAACTAAGCTAAAATTGGTTACTACTAATACATAATGTTTGGGTAATATTCTTTTGTTCCTATGCAAGCACATGACTGCTTAAAGGCTTTATTATAATATTGTAAATACGCATGGATCTCCAAATTGCCTGAATCTAAATTGTCTTATTGTTTTTCTGGTCCCAGTGCCCAAAATTAGCACATTTATCCATTGCATTAAACTAAAAAGATACTTAAAAGAAAAATAAACTTAAGAAAGATATGCCTTTAAAGAAGGTGCAACATTTCAACAATATGCATCACTGTGGAGAGAGGAGCCAGAGACAGTCAAAGATGTTTTGTTCCCATATCAACAAAGTTGCAAACTTCATATAAATATCTTAGTTATCAAGTCTGTTTCTTTCTGTCTTATAACTTGTAAAGGTGTATTAATCGGAAGGTTTGAAATCATGTAAATAATTGAAGGGGGGGGGAGATGACTTTGTGCCTTCCCAATTTATCTAAGATAATGCCTTTATGGTTTCAATTAGAATGCATTCTTTGTTCAATTTTAAATTTAGAGCATCCAGCCCTTTCTAATTAATTTGTCATCCATTTTATGATACAGGGATTACTGATTAATACTAGAATATAAGCAAGGTCCAGTCTTCATTTTACAACATGTACCATAAAATGCTAGGCTAAAGAAGAGTAATTTAAAAAAACATGCTGACGCATGACTTTAATGTAATTAAAATAAGTTTTGCATTCATGAAAAATTATAGCACTCTATCAATCCCTCTATAAACAATTATAACCTTATCATTTAAAATTATTTCAATATCATATATATACGGTTTTAGTTGTAGTGATTGTTTTTTTTAATGTGCTTCTCTTTTAAAACTGTACTTTTGGGCCCTTTGACAGTTTCCCTTAATTCGTGTAATTACACGCATATCAAACAATAATACCATTATAGGTATAGCACAAATATGAAAACACAATCTAATCACATTACAAATCACTGTTACAAAGAAAGCATGATGAAAGGAATTAAAAAAAAAAAAAGACCTAATAAATGCAGAGATTGTGTTAATGGGTTGGAAGGGTCAACCGAGTAAAGATGTCAATTCTTTCCAAACTGATCTATAGGTTTAATATAATTCCTTTCAAAATGCCAAGGTATTTCTGTAGATACAGATAAGTTTATCCTAAAAATTAAATGGAAAGGCACGAGCCTTATAATAGCTAGAACAACCTTGACAAAGATGAATAATGTGGGAGGAGTCATTCTCTCCAATATTAGGGCTTACCATATAGCTATAGTAATCAAGACAGGTGGAATTGGTAGAGAGAGACACACACAGATCAATGCAACGGAATAGAAAACGCAGAAATAGACCAACACAAATCAGGGCCAACTAACTTTTGACAAAGGTGCAAAAACGATTCAATGGAGGAAGGATAGCCTTTCCAACAAATGGTATGAGATTAAGTGGACATATATGTGTCAAAAAAATGAACCATGACATAAGCCGCATACCTTATATACACTATTAACTCAAAATGGATCACAAACTTAAAAATATAAAACTATAAATATTTTAGAAAAAAAATCAGAAAATATTTGTGACCTAGGCAAAGAGCTTTTATACTTGACAACAAAGTCACAATCTATAAAAACAAAAGCTGATAAATTGGACCTCATGAAAATTAAAAATTTTTGCTCAGCAAAAGACCCTGTTAAGAGAATGAAATACAAGCTGGGAGAAAATGTTTCCAAGCCACATATCCAAGTAAAATCTAGTATCTAGACTATATAAAGAAACAATGAAACTAATTTTTAAAAAATAAAATAAGAAAATGGGGGAAAAAGCATGAAGAGATGTTTTATAAAAGATGATATACAGATGGCAAATAAACACATGAAAAGGATTTTCAACATCACTAGCCACTACTGAAATGCAAATTAAATCCACAAGGATTTAACCCTACAAAACTATCAGAAGGGCAAAAATAAAACATAGTGACAATTCCAAATCCTGGCAAGTAGGTGGTGAAACTGAATCATTCATACACTGCTGGTGGGAATGTAAAACCCTATACTTACTCTAGAAAACTGTTTGGCGGTTTGTTAAAAAATCAATAAAATTAAAAAACATCACCAAAAAACCTAAACATGAAACTACTATATGACCCAGTAATTTCATTCCTGGACATTAATCACAGAGAAATGGAAATTTATTACTGATCTAGTACATGACTGTTCATAGCAGCCTTATTTGTAGTAGCCCCAAACTGCAGACAATCAGAATATCTTTCAATCAATGAACAGTTAAACTGTGGGATATATGGAATATGGAATACTGATCAACAAAAAAGTAATAAATTACTGGTACATGCAAAGACTTGGATAAATTTGAAGGGAATTATGTTGTATGAAAAATGTCAATTCCAAATGGTTATGTACTGTATGGTTCCATTTATATCAGATTCATGAAACGACAAAAGTATAGAGATGAAGAACCAATTAATGGTTGCCACTGGTTAGGGTCAGGGGAGGGGCTGGTGGCAGGAGGAGGTGAGTGTTATAAAAGGATTATTAAAAGGCATCAGGAGGGTTCCTTGTGGTCATGGCTTTGGTTGTAGATACATGAACCTATCATATAAAATTGCATTGAACAAATTATATGCATCCAAACACATATACACATATGCACATACAAATGAGTATCAGTAAAACAAACATGGGAAATCTCAATAAGTTGGGTGGATATATCAATGTCAACATCCTGGTTATGATATTGTATTATAGTTTACATATATTACATACAGTAAACATAGTAAAGATGCTACCATGGGGCAAGCTGAGTAAATATTACATGGGCATTCTCTGCATTTCTTACAACTGCATGTGATTCTCCAATTACCTCAAAATAAAATCCTAATTAAAATAAAGCCAACTTATCTAGACCATAGTCAGTGGGAGTAGTCTGATATTATCTCATAATCTGTAACCAAGGTTCCACAACAATGTAATGTGTTGGTGGAGGGGTGTTGTATGGGAATTCCACACATTATATGATTATTTTTAAGTTTACAAGTTCTCTAATAAAAATATATTTTAAAAAAGCAAATAAAGCCAGCTTATAAGTGTCACAACTGGGAATCAAATGTAGGTGAGAGGCCACCAGCCACGCTTCCTGCCATTCCCTTATTCTGCCCCTCAAAGGTCCCCAGATGCAAGAAAGTGATTGAATTGAACTGCAGGTGTCACTGACCCACTATACGAATTTCCTAAATTCTAAGTTACCATTAAGCTTTAGAGGCACCATTAGCTTAGAAGCAGCTTTTGAGAAGGAACATAAATGCCATGATCATGTCAAATTGTATGAATTTAAAATGGTTAAGATCATGGACTCTGTCCACTTCTGCCATTTAATAGGGGTGTGTATATGTATGCATGTGAAAGACAGAAAGAGACCTTAAAGAAATTACTTAACCTTTCTATACCTCAGTTTCCCCAAATGTCAAATGTGGAATAACTGTACCTAACTCATACAATTAAGTGTTAATACACTTAAAATAGTACCTGGCACATAGTAAGTTGTATGTAGGTGTTAGTCATTATAATTAGTGTATATTCAGATATTAGAAATGATAATATGTGGGGAAATGCGCTTTTTAAAACTGAGGAGATACAGGAAAAACATTAATCTGATTCACTGACTGCTGGTCTAGATTGTGTATGTTACCTTACCATTTCATCATCTACATATCTTTTTTTTTTTTTAATTGATTTTTATTGTGGGTAAAAATCAAAATTCTCACAATACATACAACATGACTCCCTGGGATGAGCCTCCCTGGCAACGAGGGATTAATACCAAGTGCCAACTGGCAACACAACTGGAAAAAGACCTTGAATAAAAGGGGGAAATGGTAAAGACAAATGAGTTCAAGTGGCTAAGAGACTTCAAAGAGAGTCGGGAGGTCATCTCAGAGGTAACTCTTAAGCACACCTCAGTAGGAGATCATAGAACATCTAAGTGCCTATCACCCCACACAGAGGGGTTCCTGAGAGCTCCGGAGACACCCTGGTCCATCTACATATCTTAAGCATTAGCCACCCCAACCATCCCAAGGGTCACCTTTCTCTAAAATCCTGTGGAAAGAGACTTTTTACCTTCACATTTACTCCAAAGTCAGATGCCCACTGGGCAGCCCCTTCTCTGTGTTTGGATCCCCCTGGGCCATCCTCCCTGATGCTTCCACGCAGGCTGCAGGCTATAGCTTAGTGCCGAGCTGGTCACAGCACGTGGAGCAGCCAGATTCTGGAACTTCCTGGTGTGTCTTTGCTCCTTTGCCTGGCCCTCAGCCCAAAGACAAATGTGGAACAGACCACAATCCCCTCATTACTTACCCTTGTAGCCCCCACAACTCTACCACACAGAATACTGGACTTTAGTAAGAGAGTTGGGAGTGAGGGTAACTAGATCTAAGTACAATGAGGGAAGGAAGGCTGCAAAACTGTACACTACAAATGGCTTTTGCCTTTGTGTTGTACAATAGAAAAGAATGAATTACTCTACCTAGGAGTTCTTTGTAGACACGGCCCAGTTCCTTGCCCTGGGCTCTGTTACTGAAGGCTGTGGTCCTCCCTTCTAAAATGCTTACATTTTCAAGGAGGGTATTACTGAGCTTCCTTTATGGAAATGCCACTCCATAAAAGTTAACTTTGAGCCCATACAATATGCCAGGACCTGATCTAACCACCGTATCAACATTACTTACTATATTTCATTGACTCTGAGATGCACATACTTCACATTTTAGCATTAATGTGTGGGGGTCCAGTGTTTCAGGCCCTGGCTCCCCCTCCCCTAAGGGAAACTCAGCCTGCAACACGTAGCTGCCTACATGCCCCAGGACACAAGTGAAAATGTAACAGACCTCCTCACAGGGAAATACTGTACAGATGGTATTGTAGACTGTAAAGTTCTCCAGGCTGTACACATCGTACAATAACATCACCAGACCCCATTTATGTGCTTCATGTGACCCTCGCAGAAACTCTGTTATGAAATGTCTTTGTTCTGAGGTCCTATATATTGCCCCTCATTTTCTCGCCACTTTGCGGAGCGCTATCTTCATTTTCTGGACCACCATCCCCAGGAGAGAGCATCTCTCCTGTCCGTAAGTCCCAATGATGCTCATGTCTTTCACTGTGCCAAGTCCTTTGGTCTTGCAGCCACCCTGACCCATGCCCTTCAGGAGTCGGGTTGGAACGCAATGAAATTAAGCTGTCTTAAAATCGATGCTAATCGAGTTTAGGGGGTAATTAAGGAAATGTTTACTAGTTCATAAAATAATGATTGGTCTTAAAATTGATGATGTCTGATTTTCAATTAATTATGCAATTCAATCCTCACAACGTCAGTATGTAGGGATTATTTTTATTAGCATTTTACAGATGATGTAATTGAAGGCTCAGAGAGGTAGTCCAGGTAGTAGCCTCAAGATTGTTCAAGATTACAGCTAATAAAAGGTGGATTTGAACCCAGGCACCCTCATTCTAGAATCTCTACCCATGGGAGATGATCTGCTCCTCTTGAATGAGCACATATCCCAAGGATCCTCATTACTCATCACAGACACTCCAGTCTAGTTCATACTGATGAATCAAAACATTTTCGAAAGATTTATAAAACCTGCCCAGCTGGCCCTGTCAAGTTATATTGTTAAGCAAAGTGCCCCCGTTTTGTTTCTCCTTCCTCTCCACTGAGCCCTGGAGGACTCTAGAGGCATAAAATGCAGGTCTTTAACAGACCTACCTACTCCAAGGATGACCACCCTTTGGCTACACAAAATAAGTGTAGGCAGCTTCCGCCCACCCCCCCCCCCCTTTATTTTGGCGACTCTTTCAAATTCTGGGACAGGACAACCTCCTGCAATCTCTGAGAAAGCAGTCTTGGTGAGGATCTATTCTTCTGTCCTAGCAAAATCTCCTAGATGGCAAGGTTGGGGGAAAGGGGAGGGCTGGAGTTATTGTCCTTCCAGTTACATATATTTGTGCTATTTTTCAGTGTGTCTTCTCTATTACATGTGTATATTTTATCAACTCATTCCCCTATCGATCCGTGACAGAAAGCAGCAGAGATTTGTGTCACTCAAACTGTGACTGAATCAAGAGAGCAAAAAGCCAGGCTACTTCAACGTGAGGGTAGACTATATTAGATCCGTTTTTTTAAAAAATTGGAGGCGAACAGCTGTAGAATACGAAACAATTCATGAGTTTTGCAGCAGCCTGATCAGAGAGTTTCCAAATGCTGTAAAATGTGCAGTTAATTTTCTTCCTTTTGCCATACGGACTTTTGTGAAATAGGATTTTCATGTCACCAGACAATAACCTAATACAAGAATAAACTTAGTACTACACTGACACGGGGACTATGGCCCTTCATTTCTGAAATTAAGTGGGTATGGCAATTTTTAAAAACAACAACTCAATCCTCATTTTAAAATGTTTTTATATATGCCACATTTTATACAAAGATGTAAATATGTGTTACTTTATTTTTATGTATTTTGTACTTTTTAGTGTCAATTACAATTATTTACTGTTTTAAAACTGTGTAATAAAGGCTAAATCAACACACGGAGCTCACGCACAAGAAAAGCACAGCATGGTATCTATAATTAGCCTACAGAGTTCTTTTAAACTAAACATACTAGTTACCTAAAGGGATTCATATTTCTTCAATTGATTTCAAACTAACCTGCCAGCCAGTTCCGAATGAATTTCGATTCCTGTAACATGAAAATTGTCCCAAGACAAAACTTTCAGCAGGAACAAATTCATTCCTTTTTGAGTCTATCATTTGCAAAGCACTATGAGTGTCACTTAGAAAGGGATCTAAATTAAAATTTGTCCCAAAAGCCTTAACCAGGTATATGAAATATAGCAGTTAAAAGGCTACTGCTAGATTCACTTTTAGGTCTGTATTCGCTTGAACCCATCCATTTAACAACTTTTAAGACTACCTTCTCTTTGCTTTATTCTAGCTTACAAGGTTCTGGTATTTATATACATATATATGGAGTTTTCTAAGCAAAGTACAGAATGTGAAGAACTTGGTATTTTTAAATTTGCATGGTAGTTGTGAGGCATTTAAATGTTCTTGTGGCTTAATGCATCCATCAGGCTAGTATTATGTAAGTATTATCATTCACATTTTGCAGATAAGGAAACAGAGATTCACTGAGTTAAGTAATCTGCCCAAAATTAGAACTGAGATTTTTAAATCCTATTATGTTCGACTCAAAATTCTATGCTTTTTATTACCATAATCTTTATGAGGATTACCAGATGACATTTCAAAATTCTGCTGAGTTAAGGATGGAGCAACAATTACCAAATATTTAAAATGTTTTCTAGGTGTGAGGATTCCCACCAATTCTGAGACAATCCTATCTACAACCTTTGCTACTGTCAGATTAACCGAATTATTGATATGGAGCAAAAGTGTGTTCCTTCCTCCTGATGCATCTTTAAAGCCAATTCCTGAGACATGGGGGTATCAAAGACAGAAACGGTTTTATTGGTTGTGTGAGCAATGGAGCCCAGTGGCCTCATGGCCCAAACCTGCCTCCCTGATCTGAAGAAATTCTAATATTTTATAATATCCGGCGCTAATGAATAAGTGGAGTGGAGCTGGACACAGGTTCTTTCATTAATAAACATTAAGGGGCTGAACAGGACAGACTGGGTGGGTAGCAAACCAGGATCAGTCACAAGGATTTGGGATAGGTGTAGACAGAACAAAGGTTAGGTACAAGGTCTTTTATATGGATATTAAATAGAGGTGGGTGGAGTGGTTATCATCCCAATAGTAAGTGTGCACCAAGGTGAGTTCAATCTAGAATTACCATCCCAATAGTAAACACACACATGGGTGAGGTTAAGTCTGGAGTCACCATAAATAGGGGTGGGGCACTTTAGCCAACTTCAGTAATTTCAGGTATTAACCTTTTGCTATTGTATAATATAAAGGCATCTATATAATGACTTAGTAATCACAATTATTTGTTAATTTTTAACCCCCTTTTACATTATGATCATATGGAAGCTTGTTAAAAATGCCAAGTCTAAGGTGTACCCCAAACTGACTGAATCAGAATTTGAAATTAAACAGGAACCCCGGGTGATTTGGATTTCCATTAAAGTTTGAGAAGCAATGCACAACTACTGTTTTCTAATTGTAACAAGGGACAGATGAGCAACTATGAATCATTCTGAATATTCATAAGAAAAATAGTTTACAAATTCCTTCATTTACTCCTTTAGTATTTCAGAATACATTTTATAATGGTCTAAATTCTATAAGCCCTTATTAGATACATGCCTGAGTTTAAATATATGAAGAGATTCCAGTCAAATGTAAATGATTAATTTTTACATTGTTGCTTCTTTTTTGAATTGCCATACTTCTGAATGGGCAAAATGTTATAGAAGGTGGATTACATTAATGAGTAAGAAAGGCAGAAAAATCCAAGATTTTGCTGCTGGTTTTATGATTTTTACAGCATGCTGACAGGAATATGATTATTATGAAATCTGAAATAAGTACTCCCACACAGTTAGCAATTTTTTCAGAACTATGTAAGCATGGAGTCAGGCTAGTTTGGTCAAACAGAGTTAAATTTAAATAAAAGCAAAATAGAAAAATAGTTTTTTTAAAGGCTTTAAGTTTAGTGCAAGCTATTTATACTCTGAGTTTACAAGTTTGGTCATTTGTAATAAAATGATACTTTAGCTTGACTTGTTTTTCCCTGAAATGGTCAATTGTGGAATACATTGTTTGATTTGATTAGTTGTTTTGGAAACTGAGTAGGCAAGGTCTCAGAATTTACTTCCTTCATAAACTAATAAAGAAGACATTAGCATCCATCCTATTTACAGGAACATAGTTTCTTGAGCACAAATTGAGCTTACCTAATGCTGTAGAAATGAAATGAAACGAAAGGATATATCAGATTTGAGTGTATTTTAATGTGACCTGACAGAATCTAAATGAGGCTTCATTTTATAACTTGCTACACAATTAAGTATATTGGCAAGTGCTAGTGTCTTCAAGCCATGCAAAAAAGGCATTCAAAACAAATTATCAACATGTTCATAGGAGTTAAATAAATTTCCAAATTTATCATGAGAAATGGGGGCAAATGTAACATTTTGGCTTACTCTTCCTGCGACTATCACACAAAAGCACACTATCTGAATATTTTATTTTTAGACATGTTACTTTTTACACTTTCATGAAGACATAAAAAAATGAATTTTTTAATCATAAAAGAAAGTGACTTAACTTTTATTAACATATAATATTTTTTTCTTGAAGCAGTGTATTATAAGTATACATCTTTTGGCTCCTTCATCATTGTTTTTAACTAACACATTTCAGTAACACTTGCTTACTATATATGGTAACTAATACTTAAGCTAAGTGTGTGTGGCTATATTTCAGGATTGTGAAATGTAAGAACAAAAATCAATGGCAAAAAAAACAATTCCTGGGAAAAATAATTAGTGAATTAGAAAATGAATGAAAATACTGTGACTATTCAAAAAAGCTAAGAAAAATGAATAAAACTGCCTATGTTACATTTATTTATTTTTTTCACTGATAGTCATTCACTAAAGCTATCCTTTTTTTCATTATTGACAGAAAAGACAAAAGGAAAATTTAGAAGGTGAAAGAGATCTATTCTGTGGTATCTTATACTAACACTCTCTCTGTCCTCCTTACTTTTGTTGTGATATTTTGTGGTGAAGTCAAATAAGTGGATAAGTCTAGAGCAGAGGTTCTTAACCAGGGGTCCATGGAAGGGGTCTGTGGAAAGATTACAGGGGGTCTGTGGGCTTGAACTGAAAAAAATTCAACTTATTATCTTTATTTACTCTGACCTCAACTGAAACCTAGCATTTCCTTCACTTACGAATGCATGCAATAAATTACAATAGTATTCATTTCATATCACATTAAAGTTGTTGCATATCTCGAAAAATCGCTTACGCTCATCCATACTTCAAAATTACGGTAGTTGTTAGACCAGACGCTAGTTGAGCGTCAAAACTATCTACTGCTACATTCTAAGAAGGAATCCGTGGTTTTTGTCTGACTGGCAAAGAAGTCCGAGGAACAAAAAAGTTAAGAAGCCCTGGTCTAGAGCATTGACTGGCCAAAACAATTAAGAATTCTAAAGAACTGTGTGCACATGCTAGATTCTCAGTTTAAATGAGTACAGAAGGTGACATACATCATAGAGGTACTATTTGTGACTTTCCAACTTTTTTAGATGAGTTCTAAAAGATTCCACTGTTTCCAAGGAGATTCTCAACATCTTGCATATTTTGTAGTTCATGAAGAATACAACAAAGCTTTAGAATGTTTGAAAATGTGGCCTCTGCTAACATTGGAAGATCAAAACCCAAACTAAAGGTATTTGTTTTCATAAAAAATAATTCAGAAAGATAATAAACCTAGTCCTTGCAACTAGAAACACTACAACAATGAAATTGCAGATTCTTTTGCTTCAGGGTTTATGGAGGAAATAATATAATAAAAAGTTACTTTATTTCTCAAATAATTAAATGTAGAAATATTTGAACAAATATTTAATATATGGGTTAATTAAATATAGTAGATAGCCATCATTTCTTGTGATCCAATATCTTTCAAATACTCACACTATATTTGATAGACTCTCAATTGTGTATTCTGCTTTTTCAAAGTGGAATACATAGGGAACCTGGTTTCACTGATCCTTGTGAGATTCTAGGATGCAGCACTGAGCAGCCTGAGGCAGTGACCATTTAGTCTAATCTTATGAGGAGTGTAGTAGAAAGCACCTGAATCTTGCGGAGTTGCTATGGTGGATGCTCTGCCATCCAGTCCTGTGGTGCTTTGGGGCTATGTACCCCAGAAAAACATGTTCTTAATCCATCCCTGTGGGTATGAACCCATTGTAAGTAGGATCTTTTGATGAGGTTGCTTCAGTTAAGGTGTGGCCCACCTCAATCAGGATGGGTCTTAATCCTATTAATGGGGTCCTTTATAAGCAGAATGAAATTCAGACTGTAAAAGAGAAAGTCATGAGAGGCAAGAAGCTACAAGCGAAGGTCAACTGAACTGTGAAGAGAAGGGAGAGGCCAGGAGAGGCCTCCATGTGCATTGCCATGTGACAGAGGAGCCCAGGACCAAGGATCACATGCAGCCAGCCCCAGAATACCAATGTTAGGGAAGACCTTGATGATGCTTTGATTTGGACTTTTTCCCAGTCTCAAAAGCATGAACCATTAAATTCCCATTGTTTTTTTTAAGACAATCCATGGCATGATATTTGCTTGGGCAACCAGGAAAATAAAAAGTATTGAAAATTATTAGAGTCAACAAGTCCATTGTGGCAGTGGAAATTACTTTACTTACAACAATCCAGTGTTATTATGCCTTCCTGGCTGGGTTTCGCTCCGTAAATTGACTTGGCTCTTTGCCGCCAAATCAGATTCTCCTGCCCTTTCAGAGATTCTTTGAGATATCAAGTATCCTTATACTGTATGCCTTATTATTTACACTAGAGAGATTGGATTCAGTTCTTTGGAATTAGGAATACTGATATAAAGAGAAAAATACAATTATATCTTGCCTAGAGTAGTCCATAAAAAAAAAAATTGCAAGACTCCATTTGTCAGATACTGAATAAAATTAATGAAGTGATCTTAATCTCAAAAATTTTAGTACTTAAAGAAAACCTGAAAGTACTCCATCAGCACTGAAAGATAAATGAATCATTTCATGTTGACAATGAACATTTACCAATTTTAATGCTTTTTCTTCTACTTTGAACCAAATTATAGGTAGATTGTGGGCAATACACAATATACAACACATCTACTTAAATTTCTGTATTAAGTACTGTAAGAAAACTAGAGGTTGAGAGGCTAACCAAAATCCTAATCTGATCGTTAATATCCAAGATAAGAAAATAGTTGTACAAATCACTCTGAAACATAATTCTAAGCACAGTAAATAAAATTGAACTCCTATCATATAGTGACACACAACTCGGTTGTTTCTAAATGAAAACTGATCAGGCTATTTAATGTGGCTAAAATTTCTTACAAATTCGAAAAATGAGATTTTGTTTCAAGCAATTTGAGCTAATTACTTATATTTAAAAATACATATGAGTAATACCAATTAATGGTTTTAAGGCAGCTGTAAATGTTCATGTAGGATATTTATTAACTAGAAAATGCCATAAGCATTTTTATGGTGGTTAATTAAGATTGGGGACATGAAAATTGCATTTAATTGATAGTCTACAATAATAAAATAAAGTAAAATAATATACATGACCAATTATGACAAGAGTTACATAAACTGAAATTTACTCTTGAATGAAGTCACTTATTCTACATATTCATTTGTGTGGCTATCTCATATAAAATATTCTGATTACAACCCTGTAAGTCGTATGCTCACAATGGTGAAGAAAATAAATTATTTCCTAAATATTTTTAAAGAAAGTTAACTTTTTATTTAAAATCCTAATTCTCCATTTCTCTATGTGGGAATTATTAATAATAAATTTTGTTTTAAAGATGAGATTCAAATATAGATAAAATCCATGGTGTAAATCTTATGCTTGGTTTTAGTTTATCTATTCATTTATTTTTAATCTCACAGTTTATTTTTAATGGCAAAAACTGCCAATCTTTTTATGGACAGAAACTTTAGAAATGAGAAAATTACATTCATGAATGCACTTTCTTTAAAAAATACTATCACTCGCAGAAATAATGTAAGAATTATTCTTACTTTTGGCATAAGTATTAAAGGGAAAAATATCCTCTGAATTGAAATGAATCCACAAAATGAAAAGGAAAATACTGCCAGTAATTCCCCAGTGTACCATAAATGTATAGATAGTAATACACAATTCCCTTCTCATATATACTTCCTTAGCATGATGGAACATACTTTAGAAATGAACACATTGATTCAGGGTCAAGAGAAGATTAGATAAATAATTGGAAACTTAAAAAATCAACAATTTGAAATCTAAAATATTTGGCACATACTAGGTCCCAAGCACTGTACTAAATATACAGGTATTAAATAAAATTGAAAATTTTAAAATATAACCTTAGATTTGGGATATTACAGAATTCAGAAAATTTATTACTCATTGTGCTTTTATATCATTAATATAAATGTTCATCTATGACATTATGAAAGTGATTAATTTTCTACACAAAGCACAAGTAACCACCATTTGTTATTGCTTTAATCTAAATCCCAAATTATGTAGCCATTATGCTACATATCTCCATTGCATCTACATCATAATATACACCAGCACATTTGGTTTGATTGGGACCTTAATTATAATATAGGTTGAGGACACATTGCACACTTGGTCTACCCTTGATTTATGTAATTAGTTATTCCAACAATGTAATAAGTACCTGCAAACTCACCAGCCCAAACTAAAGCAGGGAACTTGAAAATAACCTATATTTACACCATAAATATATGGTCATACGTATGAACCTTAATCTTGTAAAATTGAAATTTAGACTAATAATACTATTGCCTAAGAGTTAACTCATGAAAATTCCCTTGATACTCAAATGTGGCCTCTCTCTAAGCCAAATTCAACAAATAAAATCATTTCCTAAACACCTTGCCCCCCAACCCCTGGAATCGGACATGAATCCCAAGGATGAGCCTCCCTGACACTGAGGGATTAATACCAAGTCCCAACCAGCAATGCATTTGGAAAAAGACCTTGACAAAAAGGGAGAAATATTAAATACAAAAGAGTTTTTATGGCTAAGAGATTTCAACGTGAGTCAGGAGGTCATTCCAGAGGTTACGCTTATGCACGTCTCAGGTGGATCTCACTGTCACAGTCAACTAAGCCTCAGACAGGGGTGTTCCTGAGGACTTCAGAGACATCCAGACACTATACAATCCATGAAATCAGCACCCCATTGGTGGGCCTGACCTTGAAGTAGTTCATAACCTATTTCCCCACTGTAACAGAGTTAGACTCATTTATAATTTCCCTACACATGATTCTTCTATTCCTTTTATATGAACCTGTAATTAGCAGTATACCTATTAAATATATTTGTACCAGAGACTTAAATATTCAGTCTGTTCATATGCCAGTTAAATCTTGAATCTCAGCAGAGTTATGTCCAACACCTAATCTCCACTTCATCAGACTCACTGAGGATGACTAACATAAAGGATGATGATGGGCGACAATGCCCATCCCCAAAATCACAGAGTATCTACAACTGCAAGCAAGACAGTTCCATCCATCTGCCCCATGGGATCTAAGCCTCCTCTCAATCAGAAGCAGAGTGAGCATCACCATCCCAAAATCGTCAAGAATGAGGAATGAACAAACATAAGGAGGGAATGCAAACATGGATCAAAATGGACTAATTATTACTGTAGTAACAGAAGAATTTGTAGCATTGATATGAAGATGGTGGTTACCAGAAATTATGAGGGGAGGGAGAAGGAAGCATAGGTGGAATATAGGGCAGTTTTAGGGCATTGGAATTGTTCTGCATGATATTGAAATGATGGTTACAGGCCATTATATATTTTGTCAAATACTATAAAATTTTATGGTGCAAAGAATAAACCATAATGTAAACTATAGACCTTGGGTAGTAGCAATTCTTCAATATTTGTTCATCAATTTTAATAAATATATCATACTCATGTAAGATATTATTAAGAGGGGAAAATGTGAGAGGGGGAAGGTTATATGGGAATCCCCTATACTTTCGATGTAACTTTTCTATAATCTGAAACTTCTTTAAAAATAAAGTTTATTATATGAAAAAAAAGAGAACACCTATATTTAAACCTATTGTCCTTCTGCGTCTATTCCCTCTTTCCCACTGAAGTAACAACAGTCTTTTTAATCATACATTCATCATTTTTATAAATTTTGTTACATGTACATTCACACACATAGGTGTATGTTCCTAAAGAGTAATTTTCATTTTAAATGTACTTGACTTTATGAAAACATAGCTATCATGCAGCATGTCATGTTGTTGGATTTATTTTTTTCTCTTCATATTATATTGCCAAGATCCAGCTATATTGTTTTATGTTGGTGTGGTTCTTTTAAAATTCTGTATAATATCCCATATAGCTATTAAATGACTCATAATATACCTATATATGTATATATATATACACACATATACATGTGATACACATGCATATATACATATATACCATATATTAATACATACATATATTTTATTTAATAAATGTTTTAGTAAAATGAAAGTTATACCTTTTACATTATTTACTTAAATATGTAGACATTTTTCTCTCCACAAATCAAGTTTGTTAAAGAGTAAAGAGACAGAGGAAAGAACTATTCATATAAAAAGTATTTCAGATAGTATGCACCCATGAGTACAGTTGTGAAGGAAACTTTAATTTATACTCTAAAATGGTGCTGAAAATATTTTGTACCTTGATATATAAAAAAATTACACCAGAGAAGGACTACTGATGCTTAATGAATGTAGAAGTTTTAATTAACTTCACTGTAAAAGTGGGGAAATGGGTAGAGTTGATGGTAACACATTATAGTGAGTAGCAGCTGGTTTATAAATGGGAATGTGGCTGAAAAGTGTAGTCTAGGGATGTAAATGTCAATTGAAAGAAAGCTAGAGAATAATCTAGGGACTGAATAACACAGTGAATCCAGTGGTGGATGAGAATTATGGGTGATGGTACAGATGCAAGAGTGTCCTTCTGTGAGCTAGAGTAGATGTACATCACTATTGCAGGGTGGTGGGAATGTGGAAAAGCATGGGAAAAATACAGTTGTTATGATCTATGGACTGTGGTCAATAGCAATACTGTAATATTCTTACATCAATGCCAAAGATATACTGTGTTGATAATGGGAGGGTATGGAAAAATTGTGTCAAATGTATGCTATGGACCATGGTTAGTGGTAATAGTCTGATGATATTATCTCATAATTTTTAAGAAATATTCCACCACGGTGTGGTGTGTTGGTGAAGGAGTGTCGTATGGGGATTCTACATATGTGCATGGTTGTTTTTTAAGTTTACAACTTCTGTAATAAAAAAATATTAAAAATAATAATAATAGGGTGGGCTGGGGGAAAAATACACCAAATGTATAGACTATAGTTAGTAGTAATATTTTGATGATATTCCTTCATAATTTGTAACAAATGTTTCACAACATGCAAGGTGTTGGTGGTGGGGTGATGGATGGGACCCCTGTATGATGTTATGCATGTTTGTTTTGTAAGTTCATAACTTTTACTGTATACTTATTGTTTATGTATGTTCATGTATGAATGCAATACCTCAATAAAATAAAAAAAAAAATAGCACCAGATAAAAGTTGCATAGAAAACCCTTATGATGTGGCTCTTACATGGAGAGCTATGTTGTTTCAAAGAAAGATTTTCTGGCCAATATGCAATGGTAAACATCTAGTTTTACATATACGCTTTGGAATCAAAGCATGTACATTTTCTTTTTACTGGCAGACCCTGTACTTTGAAATTTCATATCACTATATTGGTCTGTATACCATCTTTAATTAATTTGGCATCATAGCATAAATGAATGAATGAATGAACAAATAAATAGAAATGAAATAAAGCAAAGATATAATGTTAATACAATTCACAGAAACTGATTTAATATACAATTTAGCAAAACCTATTTATTTCTATGTCTAACAATGCAGAATTCAAATTAAAAACAATCTCCCGGTTTGCCCATCCTGCTTCCTCTTCCCCTTTGTTAACAGTACTCTGATATTTTCAGGTTTCAAGGGACAGTGTGCTCAGAGAATGGTCGCATCCCAAAGGACAATTCATGATGGACGCAGGCCATTCATGGGGATCATATTCTTTACCAGTGCTTGACCAGAAAAGATTCACATTAATGTGCCTAAATTAATAACCAGCAAGCTGCCTCTGGACTCTTGCTACATGAGATAATGTACCTCTATTTCAAAGCTACATTTAATTGGGTATTCATATATATGATGTTTTATGCCATAGATATATGACAAAACTAATTTTTTTATTAAAGATTTATTTTATTTATTTCTCCCCACCCCCTTGTTGTTTTTTACTTGCTGAGTTTGTTCATCTTCCTTGTTTCTCTAGGAGGCACCGGGAGTCAAACACGGTACCTCTAATGTGGGAGGGAGGTGCGTAATCGCTTGAACCACCTCCGCTCCCAGCTTTGTTCTATCTCTCATTATGTTTTTTCCTCCCTGTGTCTCGTTGTATCATCTTGTTGCATCAGCTCGCCATGCCTGCCTGTCGTGTGAGCTCATTTTCTTCTTTAGGAGGCACCAGGATCCAAACAAGCATCCTCCCATGTGGTACGCAGGAGCCCAGTTGCCTGAGCCACATCCGCTTCCCTATTTATTTTTTGATGAACTTATGCCAATATATTTGACAACCTAGATGAAACGGACACATCTTGAAAAACAAATGATCAAAACTGGCACAAAAAGGAGAATATCAGAATCATCTTACGTCTATTACAGAAATTGAATGAGTAATTGGGAACTTTCTCAGAAAGAAAATTCCAGGCCCAAATGGCTTCTCTGGTGAATTCTGTCCAACATATAAGGAAGAAATAATATCAATTTTACACAACTCTTTCAGAAAATTGGTGATGAGAGAACATTTCCCAACTCATTCATAAGGTCAGTTTTATAGTTTCTATAGAAATTTGTGTTATTGGATAATTGGGGTGTTATCAATGGCTGCTTCTCTCCAGAGATTCTAATTGAGAAGAACTGGGGCTGGCATTACAGGTTGTGTGTGGGCCAAATGTTCAGAAAATAATGTCTTCAATGAATTCCAGAGAGAAATAAATAAAATGAATGAAATTTGGTGTAACTTGTGAAAAAAGAAGCAAATGTTAATGTGTAAAATAAAAATTTTCTAGTTGGAGATGCTCTTAGAGTTAGAATAATTTAAATTTAGGGATGATTAAAATACTTCAAAGAAAATAGTGCCTTAACATCAATGCTTAGACTACTCAAACAATTGTTAAGTGTTATTAAAATGTTAGTTCTAAGTAACCTGGAGTAAGGTTTCAACTTTTCTTTTATAAATAGATATAATTATCTTGACGATGATCCTAAACACAGGATTTGCTAGTATTCAAGAGGTATTATATAGAGAAACAATTTATGTGAGGAAATGAATGGAAGAGGAACACAAAGTCAGTCATTCTGAGATTTATAAGAAAGCAAAACAAATGTCATGATGGCTACCAGGAAGCAATGTTGACAGTTTTTTTCTTAAGTAATTCCTTTCTTCTTTTTGTTATATCTGCACATCTCACTGGCCTTCTTTACCTCAAGTTGCTTTCCCCCTTGGCCACCACATTTTTTCTATATCTTTTTCCTCAACAGCAGTCATTCATCTGTTTTGTCTCTGCTCTCCACAGTTCTTTCTTTGCGCCTCAAAATTGGAAAGGGACAACTGACTAATCTCAATGCACTAGCCATCTCAAAATGGGGGTTTTTCATACTTCCCATGAAAACGTGTGGCATTCATGTTGGCTTTAGGAAGAACAAATTCTCCTTGAGAATTCATGGGAATTTGGGGGCTGAGTGGGAGCTAAAGATCGACTCAGGTTGAGCTGGAGAGGAGATGTTTCATATATAAGATTGCATTTTGATATACACAAACTCATCATGATAACATTAAGAACAAAAACTATGTAACTTCTGAACTTTTTGTTAAAAGCAGCACACATACACATGTACACTTAAAAGATCATTATTTGTGTGGGATGTGGTGGGAGGTGTGGGAGGTGGGCAACATGGGAATCCCAGTGGGTTCCGTGTAATATTTTGGGTAATCTAAGCACCTCTTAAAATATATGTATATATATATATAAATAACATTTTTGTAAGCAAATACACATATATGCATATATATTTATATATCATTTTGCAAATGTTTGTATGTATTGTGAGAATTTTGATTTTTACCCATAATAAAAAAAAAAAGATCATTATTCATAAATGTGCTTAACAATGTTATTTAGTTATTTTCCCTAATGAAAGTAACCCATGGTTGGTCATATATATTCATACCTAAAAATGTGGATGAAGCCTCTTGCATGGTTTGGACAAGAACAATGCTAAATTTCTTCTTGACTCACTGTAGCTAATAATAGTTTGATCTGATTTAGCTGGATAATTCTGGATTCTGAGTCAGTCAGAAATGAGGACAATCCAAAAGATATAAACAAAACAAAACTAAAACTGAAAATATTGAACCTCAAGAAGATCCGTCACCTCTTCAGAAACCAATAGGCTGTGCATACCAAGTACCTACTGTGAACAATAATATAATTGGAAGTTTGATATGGACCAAGCCTGCTTAATGGAATTTGACCTATAAATTGAGTCATATTAGTTCTTTTTTATTGTAGAGTAGGCAAGCAAGTAAAGAGTTTAATGAAAAACTAGAGAAAAGGAAAGTATACTTCCGAGACATGGGTGTGGGCAAGCTCAAGGCAGAGACATGCACTGGGGCCTTTCCTCCTCCTCCTTCTCCATGTTAAGAAGGGGTCTTAGCTAGCTGCTGTCCTGATTGGTTGCTTTTCTGCCTTCCTATTGGTTTATAGTATAGACCACTCAGGTTGTACCTGTTAGCTTTCAGAGAACCGACATGGGGCCTTTCTGTTCGGAGTTATCTGGGGAGACATATTAGTTCTTGATAAAAGTTAATGAATAATACATACATTATCCAATCCCACTAATTTAAGTGAACTAGAGAGTCACGGAAAGACAAGTTTTTAGACTCTGAAGTGAAAACTCATCAATTTTATTAATGCTCAAAATAGATGTTTATCATTTCAGAATTGAACAAAGAAATTGTCAGCAAGTGTTTTTTTAACTAGGGGAGATTATAGAGCTGTTGAAAGTTAAACTAAAGAAAATATGTTTAGCTAGTTCTGATCCATAAAATAGAGTGAGTGTGCTTGGCTAAGTAAAAGCTGGAAGTATTTTAAATAAACTTGATTTAAGTGCCAACATTCCGATGGAATCTTGACAGTTCACAACAGGTGTCAGCAGTCACAGAGTAAAAATATCAACTTCTCCAAAGGGCCTCGAGTGAGGGAAACCAATTAATCCATAAAGTACTAATAGAATTTTTCAAACTCGATTCAGATCCTCATTCTTATTAATTTTACTTAGTTTAATTGTAATTTGTTCACAGACATGGTCAGAAAATCCCATCATTAATTAGGAATGACTTTTGATTACTAATTTTAAAATGGTTTTCCAACCACATTCATAATACACCTAATAACATTTTACCTTTAATGAGAAACTAACCATTTTAAAAACACAGCTTATATTCCTTTCCACGAAATAAACATTGTCTTGTAAATGTTAAAGTAAAATTTCACCATTAAAAATAAATTATACCCCTTTTATATCTGAATATTTGAGACTACATTGCCAGCCCTCTTGACTACTTTGTAACTCCAATTCCAGGCAGTAGTGGTGATACTTAATTATGCATAAATCTGCTTTATTTCTCCTCATATGAGTTTGTTTGACTGGAACTCATTTTTTTTTTCACATTGCATTTCTTTACATTTTGTTACAATTTAGAAGACTTTACAATGGATTTTAAATATTTCCTATTAAAGTTATAGTCAAATATCATGCACTTGGATAAGATTTTATGAATCAAATTAAGAATATCACATTAACAAATTCTAAAAAAATTTATTGTCACCTAAAATTTTGGGGAGTAAGGCAGATCAGATATATCCCAAGAGAGTTAGCTAATTTTTGTTTTTTTTAGGGAAGAAAATTTTCAGTTTATACCTTAAGGATTTTTTTTTCTATATTTGGACACAGGCTTTGATAATACGGGCCTTTTATTTGTGGGTACATGAGACAAACCGTTTGAAATCAGTTATAATAGGAAATAACTTTAGAGTTCATTATTTGATGTAATGATTCACAGAAAAAAGAAAGAGAAAAAAATGATCAGCATCCTAAAATAAAAATATTATAGAGATTGGTTGCTTTGGTGAATAGATAAGATAGTACAGGTTATTAAATTTAGTTTGGGAAAATGCCACATTGGACAAGATTGGGAACAATGCCAGATTTTGGATCAAGGTATTGATTTCACTAAAAACTTTGTATCATATTTTCACAACTTTTTCATTCCTTTCTTCTTACTAAAGTAGAAAGTCTATTGATATGTTCATAACTTTTACACAAAAAGACAAACTACTTGAATAACCTAAAAGTTATTTGAACAATTTCTTTATTTAAGAAGTAGATTGACCTATAAAATGAAGCACTATATATTTTTTCAATCACATCATTTGGTAATTCATGCATATTATTCTTTTATATATTTGTGCACTATTTCATGGTGTGTAGAGGTTTGGTTAACTATATAAATAGTTATATATTCATATTCATAGTTATATATTCATACACATAGTTATATATTCATATAATAGTTATATACCCTGTTATATATTCATGTATAAACATAGAGAATGCACAGTAAGATATCTTTGGCACTATATTCAAAGTAACTTCTTGGTACGACATTCCTCATCATGCTGAGACATTCGTTAACTACCAAGAAAAGCTTAATCTCATAACAGTGGGCAAATATCATTAGTCAAGTCATTAAAATCCCCTCATTTAACAAACCTAAACAAATGCCCAGGTAGATTTCCAAATGAATAGCATTGCTAATACTGAACAAAAATTTTAGAGGAATATTTATTATATCATTTGAGTTAAATGAACAAACCTATTATATTTCTGAGCAAATGAGGAAAGCACTTTTTAACCTAGAGTAATGATGAAAAAGAAGCTATCTATTCATATTTTATAGGAAATAAACTCCAAAAATACTTGTTGTTGTTGATAAAAACCAATTAGGATAATGTTAGGCTACATGATTATTTAAATCATGTTTATATAATCACCTTCTATAAGTTTAAGTGCATAACACCATTTGAGTATTTTAAAACCAAAAATGGAAAGAATACGGAAGGGAGTTTGTGGAATCAGGATGGTTTTGATGCTCCAATGACTTCTAGGCTTTAGGCGAGTCACTTAACTTCTCCGTCTCCTTCCTCCACCCCGACCCCTTTGTAAACAGATTAGATGATCTATCAAATCAATTCGAACTCCAAAATTCTCTTTTTCTGTAGCCTATCCTCAAGTACTCTTCATTTAATCAAATTACTTGTGTACTACTGTGATTTCATGTAATCCCACAAAAAAACTAAACGCAAAACAATAAAAGCAGTTTGCCTTGATTGATAAAATATCACATTCTCTATTAGTGATCTTTATAAATTGTGTTATCCTAAAAGTGGCTTGGACTTATTTCACACACCAGGCCATACACATCTGCCCTACTATAAGGCCGGAACAATGTTTCTAAAGGCAGAAACCTCTGTTTCCTTGTTCAATCTATGCCTAGTATTTTGGAATGAAAAAAATTCAAAGCCCTCATACTGGAAGACTGATTAACTTTCTCCTCTCTGATACTCCTCATTAATCAAGACTTATACATGACATTTATATTACTGAATGCCTAAGTTAAGTGGATATTAGGTAAAGACTAACTTCATGATGCAAGGGAAGAAAAACTCAACCACTTCAGTAGTACTCTTTTTTTCTTTTTATTATTGATAGTGTAATCATATATTTGATTGAGACTTTCAATTCTGTAGATATTTTTTTTTCTTGATAGTTTCGCAAGATCAGTCATATTTTATATTTATATCTCTAATCAAGGAAAATTATTCTTGCCTATTTATATGCTAAAACATATTATCATTTTTAATGGATAATTGTCTAATTATCTTCCTTCTGCATACACTAGCTAGCATGATACATTATCTTGATATAGCAACAAACTCTCATGCCAGATATTTTTGGGCAACTTTAAAGTATGATTAAAGGACAAAACATGGAGTAGTCCTGAGAAAATGTAGTGTAATGGGTAGTGCTTGCTGTGTAAACAATAGTCCACAGCTACAGAAAGACAAGAAAGTATGTTTTTATTTGACAGTAACACTACTTAATCCTCAAGCATAGTTTCTCTAAATAGTAAGACTATTTTTTTTGCCTAAAAGGTATGACCTCTAGCTTAAGTGATTAATAAAAATCCTTCAAAATCTTTTCATTCTGTTCTAGGATAAGAGGAGATATATCATTTATATTTTATATCAATTATAAACTACATATTAATCCTGATAGAAAATAGAACCATCTTTTTCACCTGAGAATGTGAAGAAAAATATATTCTAATTTTAGATTTCAGATATAAATATTCACTAAATTATTTCATTTTTTGTTTCATCTGAATTAACAGATAGCTTAAGTCTCCATATATTTGAGAAAACAAATGAAAATTAAGCATACATTATTCAAAATCATTCCCACAAGATTTTCTCAATTATTTAATGGCAAGTGAAAAATTTCATTTTTACTAAAAGATACCGTATTGCGATACTGTGACTCTGCAGATCAATATTAACTTTTCCTGTTACTTCTTAGGAAAGAGTTTCCTTTTGGGCATTAATAAAATACTATATTTCAATGTCTTTATCCCCTTTATAAATATATACCTGAGTAGTGCATCTGGAACATACCGCTATTCAGAATTTTGTAATACGTGCAAAAACTTAGAGATTTTAATATAACATACCTGCGATTTTGCTATTTTCAAAAAGGCATGGCTGCTCTTTCCGTGTGATCAAGAAGCTTCTGGAGACCAAGGTGAGAAAAGGTTCTGAGAAACGCTCACCACAGAAAAGCTGCTGCTCTTTGCATTTAATGTAAATACCACTTTCATTCCCTTTAATTAAAAAAGAAATGAAACAAAAATCTGCAGTCCTAACATAAAAAATAAAAGTTTTTTTTTTCCAATATGGTAGTTGATTGCAAAAAACTATTTTGTGTGTAGAGATGGTCCTTCCACCAATTATTTTTAGCATCATGCTATTTTCATTTAGAAAGGTCAGAGGAATTTTTTGCTCAAACCAATGTGATTTTTCCTAACAAGCTTACTATGCTAAGTGATCCAACAGAATTGCTCTGTATGTTAATAAGGAGAGTAAAGGGCATTACCTGACAGAACCATTCTTTCAACGGTGGTTTATTCCAAGAGATGAATTTCTCTTTGCTTGGCCAGTGCCAAATATATATTATTAAATATACAATGTAGACTCCGTTCCATTGAATTCTTACATTTTGCTGCTTTTTTATTAATATTTGGAAACAAAATACACCATGCCACCCATTAGTAATCATGGTGATGAAATTGTTAGTCCATATTAGTAGCAAACCCGAGTCATTAGAGAGCCAAGTTCTTTTCATCTTCTCCCATAGGGTGGTTTGTTTGTTCAATCCTCCAATTTGCACAGTCATCATTCTCCCAAGCCTCTTGCCTTCTGTCACATTTGCTTAGTGTCAATTCACTATCAGAGGAATGAGTTATTTCTTGGTGGGCACTGAAGGTGAGTGAAAGAGAATCACCCCATCACTGAAGATACCATAACCCCCAAAGCACAACTCTGTCCAGCTGCATTTAGAGAGTTCCCCAACAGCAGAAAGGATCAAACTATGAGATCTACAAATCTAGCTAGAATGCCTTCCACACAGGGACTCCTCACACAGCAGTGCTGCTATTACCCATTTCCAAAAATGTCGGAGGAAAAATTTTCATTATTTCCTACAGTTTTCAGACTGCTGTCTCCTAATGACGTTATGAATATACAACTCACTATTGTTTCAGCACAATGTTTTATGCATGATATTTTTAAGAACTGTACAAAACACACCATTAAAATTCTAAAGTGAAAAATAATAGCATTATGGCTCATTACATTCTATATTGTGGGAGTCTGAACTTTGAGTAACTGTACTGTCATCCTGTCAACTCACTCTAAAAGATCTGTTATAATGTTTTACACAATGTCATTCATTTCATAGATATAACTAGACTAACATGTTCCAGTTCAAAAGCAGATCGTAAATGTTCAAAAATGTTTTCACAGTCACCTGAGAACTACCTGTACTGAAAAGGACTTCGCCAATTACCATAACACTAACAGAAGTTCTGCTTCTACTTAAGAGTTTTGATCAAATATAAAACAGACATTATAAACATTTTGATATCCATTTTTCAACCTTATCATTACTTTCCTAAATTTTCCTAGAGGTGGAATTTCAAAGATTTCCTAGACGAATTGGAGGAAGATGACAGAAACATTTCTGTGAAAATATGTATTGCTTTTACGGTGAAATGAATGGCAAAATAATGGGAGCAAATAGACCTAGAGACACCTTTACCCTGGGATGTCCATAGAGCCCTTATACCATTATGCCGTGTGATATTTCATGACTTTTTGCTGTCATTTTACCATCGTTATGCAGTCCCTCCCATCGAGCTTTGCTCATAACTGAAGGATCATTTACCATCGATGGTTTGTTCTGAATTTAATTCTATTATGCAGCACATATTCAATTAAGACACATGCTGAGGCAGGACTCTCTTGACTTTTGTAATTGTTTATTAAATAGCCAAGATGTTGAATAAGGGACAAGCAAGAAATTAACAAACGTGTGATGTGGCTTTGAAGAGCAGCCAGAATAATACCAGGTTGAATTAATTATCATGTTAAGTATATACAGAAGGGGAAGGTAAAATACCTGCGATTTATACAGACAAATCTTATTTAAATATATATGTTTAAAGATAAGCACTTCCAAAGTATATTCATGAACTCTGAATGATACCATACAGGGCATATTTTAAAATCTGGGCTTCAAGCAACATATTTTCTCCTAGTAAATACTTTGTAGAGCGTCAATGTTACTTTCATAAGGAAATATTTTTTTTATTCTTCAAGAAACACTGATGCACTCTTAAAAACACGAAGACTGAACAGAAATGCATTTGTACACACCTCCATTCCCTTACTTATAAAGAACATAGAAAACAACACTGCCTTACTGGAAAATCTTCAAGTGGTGTATTTTCAAAATACCATCAAAAAATTAAAAGCAGGAACGACAAAAGAAAAATAATAATCCCTGAATCGAGTGGGTAGCTCTTTAAGAAATAGGCATTACTACATGAACATGTAAAAGATTGTTTGTATTTTGTTATATTTCTGTCAATATTGTTAGGAAATGTGTCAGATGACTCATGGAAGATTCATAAACTTATTTTGTATCACCTTAATATGAAAGACTATTAAAATAAGATTTATGTTCTGTTACTTATTCTTAGAGAATCCATTCTGTTTTCCTATGCTCATCACTTATATACTAATTTATTCAAAAATACTTATTGCCTGTTTCTTTTGTTGCGGACAGCATGCAAAGCACTCCAGTACAGAAACTGCTTCTATAACTGCACATCCTCTAAGTGCTCATTCCACTGCTATTTGTGGGTCTACTAAATACTAGGCACCATGCGAGTTGCAAGGAGTATAACAGAAAATTACAAAAACAACAACCAGAAATACAACCACACACACACACACACACGCAACAATAGCCCTCAAGAATCCATATTCCAGAAGTTGGTACAGATAAATAAAAAATAGCAGTTAAAATGGGGAAAACACCCGTGTCAGAGAAGCACAGAAGAAAGCATATAAACCAGAAATACATATTTTAATTCAAATTCCAGCAAAACTATTCAACACTTTTAAATTTAAAGACTATTCTTTTGGTGGAGAAGATGGGAGAGAAAAGAGAAACCTTTATGTTAATTTTAGCACATCACAATGATATGTATATACATTTTTCTTCAAAATGCAATGGTCTTATTTTATTGTCTATTAATTACATAAGCAGTATATGTCTGGATGCGGGTTTTAATTTAATTGATTTTGTGACATTAATGAATACCAGGAGATTACATATAAACCCTATAAACCTCCCTAGCTAAGTTTGCATGATGATTTCATGCCTTGACATATACTATCTGTTTAAAATATAGAACAATGATAGGGAAATAGGAAGAGAGAGAAACCAAATTAATGCAGCAGGGCTTAGACACAAGGTTGGCATCTCCGTGGACCAGACACAACGCCTGCACTTCTGTCAGGTTCTTTTCCCCAGGCTGGCAGTGGTACCACATTTACTCCTTCAATGACTCTACAGGTAAGGCAGGAACCAGAATTAAGATCAGTGCTTGAAGCCACAGGTTAATGTACAGACCCACATAGAAATCATTCTTGAAAGGAGACATTTCTTGAAAATTTTTCTGACCTATTCCCTGAGGCTCTGTATTTGCAGAAAACTGTTGAACTAGAGAGATGGGAAGAAAAAAATCATAAAAGTGCAACCAGTCCAAACATAAACCGACTTAGGTACAGAATTCTTAATATTTCTAATTATCAAAACAAAGCAGGAACCCCCAAAATGCCAGTAGAGTAACTATGTCTAGAATAGTAGTGCAGAGAGCAGATGGAGGAAACAACAAAGTGGTACATAGGGATGGAGAAAGAGAGGAAAAGAAATAACCAACCAGAATGATAATTATAAGAGCAAACACTTCCACTCCAAATGGCTCTGAAAACTATGAATGAATACAAGCTTAGGAAAGGCAGAAAAATACCACCACCACAGCAATCATTGAGCCATGGATTCAGCCTAGATGAAATTGTTCTCATAGATGTGTCTGAACAAGACTTTAAAAGAAGATGTTTGGGATGCTCAACAATAAAAATAAAGGTAATATTAAAAAAAAAAAAAGAACTTACAAAAGCAGATAAAAATAAACAGTTGGATACTGAAAAGAAAAATAAAGTAACCATAAATATTGGAAATGACAACTGTAATTAATGGAACAATGTTTAAAACAGGATAAAATACCTACACTGACAAAGAGGAGAAAATTAGTGACTTGGACGATCAGAATGAAGAATCCAGAATGAAGGACAATTGCTTTATCTAAGGGAATGACCATAAGACTGCTTAAGAGGTCTAACCAGCCACTATAGAGGTAAGAAGATAATGAAGTAAAAATTTCAAAAGGATAATATGAAATAAATCAACTAACCTGCACTTTTATATACAACTATTATTCAGAGCACTTTCATGCAAAGACTAATAAAAATTATTACCTCCATATTCTCACTGAAAGAATTACTGAAGGATATACTTCAGCAAGAGAAAAAGATTTACCTAAACTTTATATGGCAAACAAAGGCCAAGTAACTTTGGAAGAACAGGATAGGGATGCTCTGCCTTACCACCAGTCAAGGCTAATTATAAATCTGCAGTAATTGTTATATATACTGCTAATACAGGAATTGGCAAATGAAGAATATAACAGAAACGGATGACCAGAAATATGCATGTTGTATTAATCTTGATGCACAATAGAAGTGGCACTACGGATGAGTGGAGAGAAGATGGACAATATTCAATGATGCTGGGAAAAGTGTTTATTCATAAGGAAAAAAAAATTATGTCACACTATGCTAAAAATTATTTCCAGGTCCATTAAGAGACATTCAAATGGAAGGGAAAAACTTTAATACTTTAAAAAAAAATAAAGGCAAAAGTGAGAAATAGACTCACATGTGAATTGAAAAATTGGCAAAAGACCCCTCTCAATTAGAGGTGGAGTGGGCATCACCATCCCAGAATTCTTAGGATTGGGGAGTAAAATATGGATTACAGTAGACTTACTGGTAGTCCACTACAGACTTACTGTGATTCTAGTAACAGAAGAAATTATATCATGGATGTGGAGATAGCGGCCATTGGACGTGCTGAAGTCAGGGAGAGGGAAAAAGAGGTGTAATATGGGGACATTTTCAGGACTTGTAATTGCCCTGAATGACATTGGAACGACAGATACAGGCCCTCATATATCCTGCCATAACCTACAGATTGAGTGGGAGAGAGTGTAAACTACAATGTAAAGTATAAGCTATGCTTAGTGGCAATGCTCCAAAATGTGTTCATCAATTGCAAGGAATGTACCACACTGGTGAGGGAAGTTGTTAATATGGCGAAAAGTGGGAGGTGTGGGGAATGGGGCTTACGGGAATCCCTTATATTTCTTTAGGTAGCATTTTATGTAATCTAAGTATCTTTTAAAAATAAATTTAAAATATATTTTAAAAAAAGAAAAATTGGCAAAAGATATGAACAGATAATTCATAGATCAAATACAAGGGCCAATGAATATGAAAGATCAATCAATCATGAAAAGCAAGTTAACATGAGCTATAATTTCACATTCATCAGACTGAGAAAAATTTAAGCGTCAATATCAAGTTGACAAAATGTGAAAAATAGGGGATGCATACATCGCTATTGGCAGCGTATATCACTGCAACTATTTTGAGAGCAGTTATAGCAAACTGATATATTATTCACCAAAATTTGTCTGTGTTTGAAATACTTTGTAATAACCAAAATTTTAGCATATATAAAAATACCTCCCTTTAAATTAAAAAATTAATGGACATACTCTATCCTTAAGAACAAATCCATATGCCCACCATGTCTATCTGAAAATTCTTTATTGATGCATTCTTCCAATGGGCTCTGTGTATTTAGTATGTATGTGTTTTCTTTGTGAAAGGCAACACTGGAGACTTGTCTTTCAATTACAGTACCTTATCAACATACATCATTTCAGATTCACGAGTGACCTTTGCCTGAATGAAAAAGCTGCTGTTGCTTTTTCTATAGAAAATCACTCCTTTTCATTTCTGAGCTATGGGTTTTGAGCTATGGGCACTTGCTTTCTACAGGTTTATTCCTTCCCCTTGTTGCCAACTAGCTTTTCATTTACATATTGGTCTTGAGCCATTTAAGCCAATAATCACAGACTTAAGACACCACACATAGGACTATAATACCAGTCAAATATCTAGAGAAAGATGAATATGAAACCAAGTGACAGAATATCAGATCTCTCTCAAAATATTAGTAAAAATAGAAACATAATCTTACAAGTTGTTTACTGAAGTTAATTTATGCCTCCAAAGTAGTAAGAATGACATCATTATGTATCTCTGGGAAAAGGAAAGTGATTTAGAAACTACTTATAATTTTAAAACATAAACATTCTGTCTCCTTTCTTTAACAAATTGCTTAAATATCTGAGATGAAAACTCTCTATAAAAATAGTCTTATATTTAAAATCTTCTCTCAAGTTCAACCTATAAAAAAAAAAAAACAAAAAATCCACTGGACGATATTGGACATCTTTCTGTGCTAGCACTTTGCCCTGCTGGGTTAAAGAACAGCAACATTCCTTAGCACACTTAGTGAAGGAAGCATGAGCCTATTACAGTGTTTGTTTGATTCTTACATAAATGTTGAAAATTCTGCTAGAACCAACTTTATCTGCTGTAAATCCATTGTTGAGTCCAGATATACGGTCACATCCCTGATAGAGGATAATTCTACAAAGAAGCAGCCAAATATAAAAAATGAAATTTTGAAAGGAAACGAAAAGTCATCTACCTTCCAAAGTATTAGATGATGAAGACAGACCTTAAGGACACTCACTCTAGGGCAGCAAGGAAAGATGGGCTCTTGGACCCTGTACGTCAAACGGGTAGTTCATTAGGGAAATAATTCAGTTCATTTTTACTTCCTTGTTTATTTCCCTCTTATTTTTGACTACCTGCAGTAAAGTCTTGTTTAAAAATTCTGACCAGGACTTTGTGACATTAAGGGGCCGAGAGGTTGCTTATTTACTCTAGTGTTAGAGTGTCAAACCATCCACAGTAAAATATAACCAAGAGCAAAGTAAAATCAGTGGAATCAGAATCAAAGTTGTGGGGTCTCCACTTTTTTCCCAAGTAGAATGTTTCCTTTCATTGTGACCTCGGAATATCTGGATTTTAGTAGAGATAAATGTAATTCTTTATGTATGTTTACTGGAGGGCAACCACAAAATAATCAATTTTCAGTTAAACTTAAATTCAAATTAAGAAGGAACAATTTAGATTTTCTTCATGGTTATAGTAGGTTGTGAGAGATAGGCAGAGCTACAGCAGTTTTGGTTTAGTATTCTAGCCCAGAAAATTACTAGTACTTTGAAAAAATATATAATGCATGCCATTGAAACTTGTGCCTAAATTATAATATAAGAACTTGCAGCCACAGAGTCCTAGAATAGGAAGAAGTGGTTTTGAGGAACAAGGAAATATTATACTCATAATTGGAAGAAAACAGTGATTGGTAAGGACAACACGTTATCAGTGTGGCAATGAGAATGGTCGACCTAATACAGATGGTTTCATCACTTGATATATCACTGACATCTGATGTCTAGAAAACCTGTAGATTAATTCAAGGGTTTTCCTATTTTTCTTAGAAAATCTCTCTTAAATGGGAAAATCTATATTCAGTGTGGCTTCTGTTTTTCTGACGGTTGCCTAGATCCTGACTAAACACGTGCATCTGAAACCAATCCATCCTGAGGCTCTTATTGGGAACCCTGGAAGATTTCTAAGCATGATGCAAAACTCATTAAGAACCACCATAGAAAAATAAATAGCAAAAATCATTAGAGGCTGGCAAACTTTTTTTTTTTTATGCTACAAAGAAAAATAACCCAACATATTCTTTTCTATAAACCTCTTGTGGACTTATTTGTAAAAAACTGAGAATTTACATCACTGTCCCTTATTTCTTCATAATTTTGGTTGAGATCCCAGGTAACTTTGCCAACAGAAGATCTAATAAGTTATTGTTAATTCAAAGAATGATTCCACAACATCAACAGTGCTATATTAAATTCCAATATCACTTTCCAAGTTTCCAAATGCAAGTCTGAGATATACAATAAGCTGCAAATACCAATGTGAGTCCAATAAAACACATAAATATAAATCTTTCTATTTTTATGCCATACCTGCTAGGATAGTTAAAGAAAAATACTTTAAGACCTGAGATTCCATGTTAATTGAATTCTTAGTTAAAACTCCTAACCTCATTTTAAGCTTAATCAGCAAAATAGCTTTCAGTTAACAAAAATAAATATGCATGATATTGACAGGCATTTTTGGTACTAAGTATTAGTGTTTTATAAGTGAGTGAATTATGTAGTTAGCTTTTTCTCAGAAAAGACGACCCTTGGCATAATGGATGTTATGCCAATAGGTGTGACTATTCTTGACAAACCATGTCTAGAATATTGATATTTTAATGAGGTGCATATATAAGATAGTTATGTTGGTGAGGAATCCAATGCGATCATCCAGACTTCTCATCTCAAAGCAGCCTGGACCTCCCCTTATTTTTGTATAGGCAGTGATTCCCTAAATTTGAAGCAAACTTTTCCTCCTTGGTGAAAAATACATCATTCATCTCTCTGAAATCTCTCCAACCTTTGCCACCCCAAAGGCAGTAGATAATGCTGACAATAGGAATGTAGAGAAAGTAAAGAGTTTTAAAAATAGATGATGCTTGGCCCAGTAAACTACATGTTTCGGGTTATTAAAAGTGGAATGTTTAATTCAACAATGGCTTCGGTTTTTGAAATGACTCAACACAGTTATATTATCTATATAAAACTTAAAAAAAAAAACTAACAAAATGTCAAGCTGCAAAACTTTTTCACTGAGTATAATTTTTATAACATCAAGCAGAAGTCAGAGTTTTGGCGAAACTTCAAAAAAGTTGGTTGACATGATAAAAAATAGAAACAACTAACATATGAATCTTGATGGCCACGGGTTATAGGAGAAAAACAAGGTCTTAGATATACATTTTGATGGAGTGACAGGTGACAGTGGCGCTAATGCAACTGCAGAACCAACCATACCTGAGCACAAGTTGAGTGAAGAATGTTAGGAAGTATTTTTATTTCCATAACAAGAAGCATTATGGAAGACCAGACTACCACTGAAGCATTTCTACTTGAGAAGAAACAGCTCAACGAGTAAAAGGGAGATCAGAAGACACAAACTGTTAAGCACAGAAGAAAAGGGGCCTGTTCTAGAGATAACTTACAAATCACACATTACACAGCAACTAACATCAGGCTTAACCATTACAATTTTCAAATTCAGGCGAGTTCATGGTTAAAAGTTATATAGGGGTGATGTAATGCAATGCGATTTCTTTTTGTGGTAAACTTTATTTTAATGGATTTATAAATGACTTGAGTTTATACAATCATTAAGGGTCTAATGGGGTCTCTGTAATTGTTTGGTTATACTTTACTGCATTTTATGAGTGGAATTATATGCTTTAGTGGTATTTGCAAATTTGGACGTTTGCAAAGGTCTCGGGACATATATCCTGGGGATGTTGAGAGTTTGTTATATATATAAAATGAGCTGGCTCAATATGATTTTCTTTTTATAGCTTTAAAATTATCAGCAAATAAATAGCAGCTATGAGTGATTTCAGGGGGCAATGCTTTGTCTATCATGCCCTGATGAATACAATATTTGGTTGATCTCTCTAGTAAGATGAAGCCTAAATATTTTAATCTTTCCTCTTTTCTTCTTCCCACTTCTAGTCCTTACTTTTCCCCACAACTTTGATAGATATTCAAGGAAATGTAAAATTATTACAAAAGATTTGAAAATATCAGGATATGGTCTTTTTGTTGTAATGTTTTCAGACAGGTTTTTGAGAACCCAAAGGGTAGATCTGAATAAAATAAGGCATAGAGTCTATTGAGAAGCAACAGATCAGAAGAGAAAATAGAGGAAGACAGACAACTCCACACCTCCTTTCCCTCAGGTACAGCAGAGGAGGATCAACCACCAGGACTGAGGATGGGAGGTAGCTACTCTGAACACATTCTCTGCAGAGCCTCCTCTGAATTGCCCCATGTGTGTCTTCCTGCTTCTTCAATGCCTTGGGATAATCACAGTTGATTCCCCACAACAGAGGACAAGTACACTGACTTCCAGACAGTGGTGAGATTTAGAAAGCATATCCTTAGCTCATGCACTTGGGAAGAACCTGGACAAGAGCAAAATCCACCTCATTATGCTTGTTCTCAACTAGACACACATACTTGGCACATACTGAGATGATATAATAGTATGGTCAATAAGTGGCCTTAAGAAAAAGAGCAAGCACAAGCACCGACTTCAAAGTATGGTGATGTGGTAATCTCACAAAGACAACTCGTAATTTTTTTTTTTAAATAGGGAATAAGGGGTAGTAATTAAGGTTGACCGGGGTTCTAAAGGAGTTAGTCCAAGGTGAGTATACAGGTTGGCACCCCTAGAAAAGGTGGACATTGGATTTTAGGAATGCAAAAGCATGCAAAGAGAAATAATTGAGACAAGTTCAGCCACTTAGGTTTACTCAGAGTAGGCCCTTGGAATCCTGACAAATCCAGAAAAAAGTGAAAAAATCCAATAGACTATAATCATTATGAAGGGAAAAACAGTCCTGTTCACCAGTGTATTCCCAACACATGGCACAATATCTGACACCTTCAAAATATTCCTTGGATGGTTCTTTGTACATTCTCAACTACTATATCAGCATCACCCACCCGTAAGCATCACCCAGAGATGGGGATAAGCAGCAAAGTTAGCTGGCTGCCATCTGCCACCTCAGCCCAGGCCTAACCCACAAGTAGAGCTCTGAACAATAATGAAGCAACAAACTACGGCCCTGTTGTGACACGTTTTGAACTTTTCTACTTTAAAGTTCAAATATGGTCTCTTTATCCTTGGATAAACACTTGGAATGAGGTATTTTGTAAATAGCAATAGTGATTTCTTACAAAAGAAGCACTTACGCAAGAAAAAAAGACAACATTGCTTCAAGAATAATAATCAGTCAGTGGCACCCTTCTTAATGAACAGATTTATATCCCATTGTTTTCAGTTTAAATGTCAATGTGTGTACATGTAAATATTTGGAAAAACAGGTTTCAGTAGATCATGCTATGTAAAGGTCATGCAGACCTTGCAAACATTGCTGCATCTCTAACTAACCTAATCCTCTTCTTGAGTTCAAATATCAAAATATATCCCTCTCTACCACCCAGAATTTTGAACTTCTGATATTCAGGGGAAAATACAATTCTTTTTTTAAAGTATTGACCCCATTTGAAAAAAATTCACATTTCTATAATTTTAAGAGCTCAGATCCAAATAGCATGTGCCATGTACTGGCATACTCTGTCCATATTAGCTCTCTGATCAAAGACGCACCCTAACTGTTGAATCATCAGGACACTACAGCAGGTTTTTACAACTTCAGTTATGTATAATGTGAAGTAATGTACATGCCCGCCCTCTGTAAATATGAGAGGCAATTTCTTTGGTTCCACATTTAATTATGTTTTTATTTTTGCTTTCCATATTATATACTACTCACTAAATTCAACAAAAGCAATGTAATAAGAAATATTGCCTCACAATACCAGACTCTGTCCATCAACAGCGAAAATTCTCAATTTTAACGCCAGCGCCAGGAGACAAATCTCATTATGGTAAATCAGTGATTGTATATGGATACATATTTTCAAGTGTACATAAAAGAGTGTAAAACAAACACAAGTTAGATAAGCAATTAGATGACTGAAGTTTTCATCAAGGATGTTAACAAGTATGTTAGAAATCACCTAAAGTACTCTCCCCATTGATGAAAGAAAATGGAAGTTCAACATTTATATAATTAGCCCAAGGTCACATAGCTAGGTAACGGTAAATCCTGGAGAATTCTGTAGCTAACAATTCTTAGATCAATATTTTTTCCATTATACTTTATGCTGATATTAACTATCACCTAATCAGTGCTATCTGTATAGATTCAAAAGATCTAAACTGAAAATGTTTTGAAAGCTCATATTGGGGAACATTGAGAGATGAGGTGGGATTCAAGGTAGCCTGAAGGGTCAGAGAGTCTGATCTCGATTACATGTGTTTAAGACACGTGCTTGCAATTGATGAACAGGAGAGGAGGTGAGAAAATAGGTTTTTAGCCAGGTTCATTTGTTATGTATTTACAGCATAAGTTGGTGTATTGAAAACCTCTCCATCATGAAGACCAAAATTAGAGAACCTCCTGGATGAACTCACAAGCTATAAGGTTCTGTGATTTGAAGTTTTTGAGAGAAATTGACTCCTCGACAATTACATCAACACTGAAATTGACCTTCAAAAATAATTTCCGGTAATGGTTATCAAAATTTTGGATGTCTCATTTACGAACTGTTTTTCCAATAACCACTAGTGGGATCTGCCACTGAGGAGCCCGTAACTGGGTTTCCAGGCTGGCATATGCTATGTTAGGACATTTGTCACCTCCAGAAAGAGCTGAGGTCTTTGGGATTTTGTTTGGTCTTCTATAACAAAGATCCTAAGACTATGGCCTTCATAGCAAAGCTGCTAGCACTGAGGTTGAATTCTGGGCAGTGTGGCTCTAACGTAGGTAACAAATTCATTAGTGAAACCATAGTGCTTGATTTACATTGCCTTGACAGATTGAGGGCCTGTGTTCACCTCCAAAATGGAATCGGAGCCATTCTGTACTTTTTAAAAGCAAAAAGTAGTCTCCTACCCTATCCCAAATATAAAATTCAAGCTGTACAGACTCTTACAGATTCTACTTAAGATTCTGTATGCTACTTAAGTTAATGTATGATATTCTTATATACATTTAAGAAACATAAGCACTTTAAAGGTTCTCTCACAGGAAATGCCTAGAATTAGCAATACAAACCAGAGAAGATTCTAGCTCTGGAATCAGACAACCCGGGATTAAATCACAGCTTCCCATTGATTGGCTGAAATGCCTGGATACTTTATTTAACCCCCATTTGAATTTGGCTTTTATCGTCTGCAAAAATGGAATAATAGTGGGGATGTTGCTCAGAATAAATGAAATAATGCACACAGAAGCTTAAGTGAAATGTGAGGCCCTACTGTTTGTTAAATACCAGCAAATATTTTTTAAAAATTTAAAACAATGTAAGACCATATGCCAGGACAAATCCTGTCTAGGGCAAGTGAGATATACCATAATTACTTGTAGTACATGCAATTAGTACTAGAGAAAACCAGAAAAAGGAGAGATTAATGCAGACATTTCTCTACTTAGGAAAGCTTTCAAAGAAGAAGTGGGGTTGTACTGGACTGTAGAATTTCGATAAGTAAGACTCGATCTAAATGAAAATCATTCTAATGAGGAAAGGTACAGGGCCAAAAGCAAACATGAGAATGGGCAAAACAATTTGAGTGTCAGTCTTCTAGAAGACTAATATTAAATTATTACTGTACTAGTGGAAAAGCATGTACTTGAATATCTCATACATACATGCATGTTGGTGTATATTTATATACCCATATACAACTTTTGCAGTTAGATACCACTAACACTATGTTTATTTATATGTATTTATTATTCTATTTAAACATATGCCATTTGTTGTTTTGAATAATAAAACTATATAATTTACTTAGAAATTCATTGAAATCACAGATATTACTTGAAAATTTCAAGTCAATGTACATAAACCCTCTTAAAAATAGGATATGCAATATTCAGTTTGTGAGATGAAATTTTTCTCTCTTACCTATAACATTTTTACTCACATAGAGTCTTGCCAGTTACATTACATTGTTTTCAAGCCTCTGATTTAAATGCCATTTGAGAATTTCTCAAACTTTCATTTGAATACAGGTTCCAGTACATCATGAATTTTACCTCAGGCCAGGGTAAATTAGGAATAACATGAAGACATTGGAATGTTTATTAAACAAAGTTAAATTTATGTCATTTTTTCTTAATCTGTGATCAGGTCCTTCCAAAGTTTAGTGCTAATAAATGCTTTTTTCTTTAATGAAATGATGGTGAGCCTACATTTAGCAAAATAAAACGTTGGCAATTTGTTTGATCTCTGATATGTTTATAGCTTGTTATAAATTTAATTGAACCATATAGCCCAAAATTCCAGACAGCACAAATTTAAAGCACATTTATTTGAACATCTTATTGAAGTTGGAACAGCGCTTCTCAAATGCCTTCTATGGATCTACACAACTGAAGTCAGTAAAAACAATATTGGTATTGCAAGGAAAAATTGCAAGTAGAACCCCATTACAATTTTTCTTTTGTCAAAAGTATATAATGTATGAATACTTTGTTTCGATGATTGAGTTCTTTCCTCACATCATTGGTGTTTGTATTTTTCTGGAATAATACACTTTTTCCTCACTAGTGATGATGAATATTTGATGATTCCTTAACAGTGTTTTGATTGAGCTCACTTCATGACCAATGACACATGTTTCCTTCACAGCTGGACATGGTTAAAGGAGTAAACTTATGGTTCTTTTATAAAACATTAATATGATATATAGGCACTGAAAGTATGGCTTTAATCTGAATAGGATCAAGACCTAAAGAAGTGATTTAAGCCTATATTTTTAAAAACATTTTACTGTGAACTAATTATAATTTCACAAAAAGGTTAAAAAATATATAAGGTGGTCCTGTGTATCTTTCATGCAGACTCAATCGATGTTAATATTGTGCAAAACTATAGTATACCATCAAAACAAAGGAATCGATATCGGTATTATCCACAGAGCTTATTCAGATTTTAATAGTTTTACACATACTCATTTTCACGTTGGTGTGTGTATGTAGGTATAGCTCTACTGAATTTTACTACATAGGTAGCTTTGTGTAAATACTACCAAAACCAAGACACTTAGACCACAACACTACCTTGTGTGACCCTTTTATAGTGACACCCATCAACTCCCTGCCAATCCCTCTACCCTGGCAATCACTAATCTATTCTTCATCTCTATGGTATTGCACAAATGCTATATAAATGGAAACATACAGTAAACATCCATTTGAGATTGGCTTTTTTCACGCAGCATTAATTTCCTTGAGGTTTGTTCAAGTTGTTGAATGTATCGATATTTCTTGCTTTTGACTGATGAATAGTATTCCAAGGTATGTATATACCACAGTTGCTATTTTTCTTTAAACCATTCTCACATTGAAAGACATTTGCATAATTTCCAGTGTTTGGCTATTGCAGAAAAGGCCACTAAGAATATTTCTGGATGGGTTTCCCCATGAAACTAGATTTAATTTATTTGGGATGACTAAGAGCGCAATTGCTGAGTCATATGGTAAAATTATTTTTATTTTTCAAAGGAAGTGCAATACTATTTTCCATTGTGGCTGTACCGTGCTACATTCCCAACAGCAATGTATGAGTGTTCCAATTCCTCTGCTTCCTCATTAGCATTTGGTGATCTCTAAATTTTTTATCTTAGTCTTTTTTTACCCCAAATAGTCATTTTGATGGGCAATAGTATCTCATGGTTTTCAAATTTGCATTTCTGTATAGCTAATGATGCCAAACACTTTCTCATGCACTTATATGCTGTCTGTATATTCTCTTTAATGAAATGTCTGTGCATGACTTATCCTATTTTTCTCTTTGATTTTTTTAAAATATTGAGTTTTCAGAGTTCTTTATATAATCTATATATTTATCCATGGACAGATATGTCGTTTGCAAATATTTTCTCCCAGTCTTTAGCTTGTATTTCATCTTAACAGGTCCTTTTCCTGAACAGAAGATTTTAATTTTGATGAGGTACAAGATACCATTTTTATCTTTTGTGAACCATGCTTTTTGGGTCAAGTCTAATAACATCTAATAACATTTTGCTTCACTCTAGAACCTGAAGTTTATCTTCTCTTTTTTAGAAATATTATACATTTACATTTTACATTTAAGTTCATGTAAGATTTAGGTCAAGGGGCTTATTTTATTTTGGCCTATGGACATCTAATTACTCCAGCATCAATTATTGAAATTGCTATCCTTCCTCCATTGGATTGCTTTTGGTTGTCAAAAATAAACTGGGCATCCTTGTGTAGACCTATTTATGGGTTCTCAATTTTGTTTCACTGATTTGTCTGTCTCACTAGCTTTCTTGATTACTGTAGCTATAAAACAAGCCTTGTTATTAGGAAGAGAGAGTCCTTCAGTTTATTCTTTTTCCAAAGTGTTTTGGCTATTCTAGGTCTTGTACCATACCATATAAATTTTAGAATATATATGTACATTTCTACAATAACATTGCAAGGATATTAATAGGAATTGTGTTAAATCTATAGATAAATGTAGGGAGAATTGATATCTTTATTATGTTGAATCTTCCAATTCATGAACATGATATATCTCTTCATATACATAAAGCTTATTGATTTATTACAATAGTACTTGGTAATTTTCATTAAACAGATCCCTTGCATGCTTTGTTAGAATTATAAATAAGCAGTTCATTTGCTTTGGAGAAATTATAAATCTTATTGCATTTTGAAATTTCATTTTCTATTTGTTCACTGTCACTACATAGAAATGTAATTGATTTTGTGCTGTTCACCTTGTATCCTGAGACCTTAATTAACTCAGTTATTAGTTCTAGGAACTTTTTAGATTCCTTGGTATTTTCTATATAGACTTGATGATGTCTGCAAATAGAATTTTATTTCCTTGTTTCTGAAATGTATGCCTTTTATTTCTTTTCCTTACCTTATTACAACGTCTAAACTTCAAGTAAGTTAATTAAGAGTACTGAGAGTGGACATAACTGCCTCCTTCCAGAACTTAAGAGGGAACGCAATCAGTCTTTTCCTACTAAGTATGATGGTAGCTTTAGATTTTTTTAATGCTCTTTATGGAGCTGAAGTTGCCCTCTATTCCTAGTGTACCAGGACTTTTATGATGAATGGTGCTCAATTTTGTCAAATATTTAGTCTCTGTCAATCGATATGATTTCACAATTTTTCTCCTTTAGGCTGTTGATATGCTCCATTGCAATGATTGATTTTGTAATATTGAACCAGCCTTGCATACCCAAATAAAATCACAGCTGGCCATGGTGTGTAATTCTTCTGATACGTTGTTATATGGGGTTTGCTTTTATTTTTGTGGAAAATTTTTGCACCCAGTTTCATGAGAGATACTGAGCTGTAGTTTTAGTTTTTGTGGGTGCTATCTTTGTTTTGGGCATCAGGGTAATACTGGCCTCATGAAATGAGTTGGGAAGTGTTCCCACTCTTCTATTTTCCAGAAGATATGTAAAATAGGTATTAGTTCTTTAAAAGAATGATAGAAATCTCATGAAACAATCCAAGCCTGGAAATTTATTTTTCAAAAGCTTTTTAAATTATGAATTACATATTTCATCGTCATTTACATTTACTAGTGTTAGGTTTTGATGAACTGATCCATTTTTAAGTAGTGGAATTTATGACTATAAGTTTGTACACAGTATTCCCTTATTATCTTTTTAATGGCTACAAGATTCAAAGTAATATCCCTTAATTAATTCCTGATATCAGTAATTTGTGTATTCTTTTAATTTTTGTCAGTCTTGCTGGAAATTTACCACTTTTAGTGATTTCTTTGAAGAATCAGCTTTTTTATTTTTCTCTATTTTATCCCTATTTGAAATTTCCATGATTTCTGATCTTAATTTATTATATCCTTCCTTCCTTATTTGTGGTTTAATTTGCTCCTGGCTTTCTAGTTTATTGAGGTAGGAACTTGGATTATTGGTTTAAGACATTCCCACCTTTTTAATTGTAAGCATTTAATGTAAATTACCTTCTTAGCATACTTTAGGTGTATCTACAAATAGTAATATTTTACAATTCTATTTTTAAATTTCCATTGTGGATTATTCTTTGACTCACGGGTTACTTAGAAGTGTGTTGCTTAATTTCTCTGTGTTTAGAAATTTTCTATGTTCTTCCTGTTATCACTTTCTAGTTTGATTCCACTATATTCAGAGAACACATTCCATAGACTTCAATTATTTAAAATTTATTGAAGTTTGTTTAATGATACTGGACATGCATGGTCTGTCTTGAATGTTTTATTGGTACTTGAAAAAATATGTATTTTACTGTTGGGTAGAGGCTTCCAAATAAGTCAATCAGATCCTGTTGTTTGATACTATTGTTCAGAACATCTGTATATGTGATGAATATCTTTCTGTCGCTGATAGGAGGGTGTTGAAAATTCCAACTATAATTGTAGATTCGTCTATTTCTCCTTCAAGGTCTGTTTTTGTTTCATGTATTTTTGAGGCTTTGTTGTTTGATGTGTAAACATTTTGGATCATTATGACATCCTGTTAGATTGATCCTTTACTCTTTGTCACCACTAATTTTCTTTGTGCTGATATCTACTGTATCTGATATTAATATAGCCCCTTCTGTTTTTTGTTTCAATTAATGTATGCTTAGCATATCTTTTTGCATTCTTTTCCTTTCAGTCTATGTCAATGAATTACAAGTAAGTTTCTTGTGTCACGTTTATCCACTGGGTCAATCTTTGTCTTATAATTGACGTATTTAGACCATTTACATTTAAAGTAATTATTGATATTTTAGATATCGACTCTGCCTCTTTATTATTTGCTTTCTGTTTGTTTCCCCTTGTTCTCTTTTCTCTGTTTCACTTTTCTGGCCTTCCTGTTGATTAGCTGAATTTTTTTTTTTTTTTTGAGGATTCCATCATGATTTCTTTATAGTGCTTTTGAGCCCTCCACTTTTAACATATTTTTAAGTGGATGCTCTGGGCATTACAATATTACAGTTAATTTGTGTTAACATTTTATCCCTGAGTGAAGTGTGAAAACCACACACTTCAATTTAGATTACTTTACCTTCCTCACTTCAAAATATTTTCTTAAGTGGCAGATTTTGTTATAAATTTTGTTTCAATAATTGATTTTAAAAGCTCATGAGAAAAATAATCTATGTACTCATATTTATGTTCTTTCTGTTGTTCCTCCTTCCTTCCTTATGCTCCAAGAAATTTTCTTTTATCCTTTCCTGTCTGAAGAATTTCCATTAAAAAAATGTTAAGGGTAGTTCTGATAATGATAAATTCTTTAAATTCCCCTCATCTGAAGGAGTTTCACCAGATATTTTACGCTCTGGTGAAAATATCTTCCTTTTTAACTTCCATGTTTTCCAAAGAGAAATCATTGTCATTCATACTGCTGTTTCTCTTCATATAAGGTGTCATTTCTCTCTGGTTTCAAGATTTTTTTTTTCCTTTAGTTTTCATAAATTTTTTAAGATGTGTATTGGAGTATATTTCTTTGGATTTATTCTGTTTGGGGTTCACTCAGCTTTATTCTTGTGCAGATGTGTGTTTTTCAAAATTTGGGAAATTTTCAGCCATTATTTTTGGTAATATTCTTTCAGCTCCACTTCCTACTCTTCTTCTGGGACTCCAATGATACAAATGTTGGCTTTTTTATTATTGCCCCAAAGGTTCCTGAAGCTCTGTCATTTATTTCCCTTTTCCTTTATTCTGTTACTCAGACTAGGAAAATTCTATTGATGAGTTTTCAAGTTCACTGGTTATATCCACTGTCATCTCTCCACTACAATTGAATCCATCCTGAGGTGTTTATAAAATTTTCATTACTGTATTTGCAGAACTGTACATTCCATTTAGGTCTTTGTATAAGTTATAATTCTTTGCTGAGATTATTTTATCGTTTCCTTTGTGACTTTGTTATTAACTGTTTAAGTATTTTTATGACAACTCCTGATAAATCCTTGCCAGATAACTCCATCTAATTCATCTCAGTAATGGCAACAAGAGATGTCTTTTCTCAATCTAGTTGAAATTGTCTTGATTCTTTGTATAATGGGTGATATTTTATGTTACCCTGGATATTTTGTCTATTACGTATAGAAAGTCTGTACCCTATTTTAATATTTTATTTTAGCAGGCAGTCACCCTGTGCAGGTTTAACATGCAGGTCCCAGCTTACTTTTGTAGGCCATGAATCTAAGGAGAGTTTAATTTGGCAGAGCCTTTGGGGTGGTCTGCTTTGTTTATGTGCTGCCCCATGGGGATCCCACTGGTCTCCGGTGGTATTGCAAGAAGGGAAGGAGGATTTCTTCCAGGTCATGCTGCCAGGTAACTATTGGTGGGAGAGACAATGATCATATTTGCAAGGAAAAGGGCTTTCCCATGCTAGGTTGTTTGTTGTGACAGGATCCCATTACTGGTACAACCCAGCTGCTCCAATGCCTCTGGGCGAGGGAGGGGAGTCTCTGGACTGCAGGGTCAAAGAGGCCTCACTGGCTAGGCATTATTTGTGGCAGCTTACTCCTACCTGTGCCCTGTGGCTGTCCAGATGTCTCTGAGCAAGGGAAGGATTTCCCAGGCCTATAAGGACAAAGTGCCTCCTTAGGTCACATCACTTGTGGCTGCATTCCTCTTGCCAGTTCCACCGGTTTACCCCAATGTCTCCCTGTGTAGTAAGGGAGTCTCAAGCATGCAGAGACAAAGATGCTTCCATGGCCAGCCACTTACCATTGGAGGATACCTCTGCCAGTTGGAGATAGTGTGTACTTCCTAACTAGGAGACTTTTGTGGAAAAAGCCACCTACCAGTGCCCTGTGGCTGCTCCAGTGTCTCTGTGCAGGTTAGGGGAGCATCAGGCCCATGAGGACAAAGAGGCTAAGTGGGCCAGGCCATTTGTTGTGTTGGAGTCCCTGGTGCATGCCACCAGCTGTCTAAGTATTTCTTGGGGGTGAGGTAGATGTCACAGACCTGCAGGGACAAAGCAGCTTCCCCAATTGGGTCACATGATGTAGCAAGGTCTTGTTAAATAGTGCCACCAGCTACCTTTGCTAGCTTTCAGCAGGGCAGGGAATCTTAGGTCTGAGGGAAGGAGAGGCATTTCCCCGGGTTGCTTATTGTTAACAAGGCTTTGGTTTGATACCACTTGCATATGGTGCTGGGCTTACCCAGTAGTATCGAGGTCCTTCCATTCAGTCAGGGATGGGGATGGGGTGGGGATGGCATGGGGGCAGGTGGCAGTGGGCCTACTTTGGATGCCTTCTGTTACCAGGTTGGGAAGTGGGAAATGCCACTTTTTTTGTTGTTGGATGGTAGCACAAAAGACATCCTGCTACTGTTTTGTTTTTTTTTCATGTAGTCCTAGGGTATCAAAAAATGAGTCTACGCCATCTTTCCAGGACCTGAAATCTGGATCTTGTTTCAATGGGTGATTAGGATAACTGTAGTTTTAAAACTGAACACAAGTTTAAAAAATAAAAATATTACAAGACACAACTCTGTATTCAATTATACTAAGTTATGTATTGGGGTAGCTGGTGACTGCTCAAATTACAGGTAAATGGCAGACTATGAAGCAAATACTATATAAAGCATTAATTATATCATGTGATGAGCAGGCTGACTGTACTTGGTATGTTCACTTCATTATATATTTAGCATTTATGTAAGGAACCTAACAATAAATTAGGGCATCCATAAACTATCTCAGTTCACCTAAATATGTGAAACTTTTATATGTAGATTCATTTTCCTTTGTTTCATCTGTCAAAACTGTGAAGAAAAATCCTCACAAGCCTGGAATTGCTGACTAGTATATGGTATGTATATGTAAATGATGTGTGTGTGTGAGTGTGTGTGTGTATTTGGGGGATGAAGTATTCATTAATCATACATACTCCTAGCTTGAATTGTTTGGGGAATTCAATATGTAACTAATACACTGGCTAACAGTTGGTATAAAAAGTATTTTGGTCAAGGCTGGCTATTAATAAGGCACCTAAATCCTTTAGTCAAATACATTTAGTTTGAATTTAAAAGAATATAAAAGATAATACAAGAATGAATTTTGTTCAACTTTTTTTTTTTTTTTTTTTACAAATAATGATACATAGCAAATTATTCATGAAGTTTTGAAGAGTACACTCTCCACATTCTCCCCATTTAGATGTAGGACAAAAATATTAAAAGCTTTATAAGTTAGTTGAATACAAGAAAATTTTTTGCTAAACTCCAAATTTTATTAAATATTTCATTCCAAGCTTTTTAATATAGCTTATAATTTCTTTCTGCAATATTTTTACTATCAATGCACTCTTCAAATTAGACACCCCCTTTTTTTTAGCCATTCCCCCAAATTTACATGCCATTTTGTATGTCTGTAACTTTGGTTTTCTGTGTCATGTCATTGTGTGAGAAACTCTAAAGCAAAAACTTTCTTAATCAACTTTTTTTTTGCCCAAATGTTTAACACAGAGTATAGCACATAGCAGTTCCCAGTAAATTCTTGTTAAATATATTGGCATTTGATAGGAAAAAAGAATAATTAACAATAAAACTCTGAGAGAGAAACAGCTTTTTCCTTTGAGAATCACGATTTAGATTCAGTGAGGGGTATTAATGACTCTGCATAAATGATTTCCTATTCCACTCAAGTGTTTAATAAGGCCTTAAAAAAGGTACTCCATAGCATCCTGCTCTTCAAAGCAACATCTGGTTCCCAATAAGTGATAGATAACAAGAGGATTTTTGGTTTGCACAAGAACCTAAAACAGGAGCGTTGGTAAAGCTATTCGTACCCATTGCTTTGTAATTGGGCTGATGTAATTACATTTTTTTTTTTTTTTTTTTAGTTAGGCCAGTAGATTATTAAGAAAATGAGAGGAGAGAAATGGGAGAAAATAACAGATTATGGGTCCCAGGTATACTTGCGGGTTGGTTCAGGCAGAAGTAATTGCATTTTATTATGTCTATAATTTGCACTGATATTTTGTCAATTACCTCCTTTCTTAACTTATGAAGTGTATTCTTTAAAAAGGGAACCCTATTCGAAGGCTTAGATTTTAATCAAAGAGGAGTCATTTTGCTTCTCATCTCCCTGTTCAAATCACAGTTTTCAAAGAGTTCAAATTTCTCCTTACTTTGTGCGTGTTATAAGGGAAGGATGGGGTAAACGCAACACATTTAGTGCTCTCCCACTATATATCGAATTCCAAGTTGCAGCATAATAGGAAGAAAGATGTGACATCTTTAAAACACATGCCTGTTTGCAAATATTTTGAAAAACGGGATCAAATATCAAAACTCAGAATTATGTCAAAATCATGTGGAACATGGAGCACACCAAACAAGACAGATATTTGGGAAGGCCAGTCCGGCCCCTACTTTTTCTGCTTTCTCTAAGAACTTCTACCCTCTCCATCTAACAAAATCACAGGCAGCTTGCCCTGGTGTTATGTTTGCACAATGTGACATTACCTCATGGTCAATGCTAATTGAGCCAAGATGGAGACCTGATTCGAATCTGGACTAGCAGGTATACTTCCTGGAGGATTTTACCTGAGAGTCATAAAATAAGGACTTGGTACTGTGTCATTTTTAATAGCATAAAACTAGACAGAATGTTCCCATCGCTGCCATACCTGTGGCTTGATTGTTCAATTTTCCTTGGAATCTACAATTAGATAAACCAGAATCTGAACACACACACATACACAATCTTGAACTGTATTTTATTTAGGTTTCTGTTACTTCTAAGGAACAAAGTATTTATAAATATATACAAGATGGCCTGAACAATCAGGTATATTTCAAAAAGATGATACTAAATGAGACTCTGAAGCAAACAAATGAACAAGGATATTTTGGACAAAATGTAATAATTCTATAGATATAATTTTTGCAAGATGTCCAGAAACAGGTCAGTACTGACTTTTGAATATGATCCTGAACAGGATAAGGTAAGAAAGAAAACTGCACAGTATTCTTCCAAAATATATTTTACATCAATGAGAGCTTTTATAAAAATTACTTGTTCTGTATGATTAGGGTTGTTTTACTTAAAAATTTTATATAACGTATAAATTATTTCTCATGTTTATCAATTTAAAATAATTTGATATAAAAAGTTAAATTTACTCTATTTTTCTTCATGATTTCTTTTCAGAAACACAAAATGTGATAGAAGAATCATGTAATAAGTACATATGTGTACATCTCTAAAAAATCAAAATTATGAATAACTTGCCCTAACAACTCAGTGTTCATTACTTCATCATAAGAGAAAACAATAGAGATCCATCTGAAGGCACTTTGTTCCATCATCTTTAGTTGTATTCCCCTGCTCTCCTCTTCCAGAGGGTCACCATCATGTGTGGGGTCTTTAAAAATTTACATGAGTTGGTTATCCTTCCTAGAGCCAACCATCTGCCCCCAAATTCCAGGTTGCCCCAGTCTCTACTTCCCCATCCACTACACTAAATGCAGAGAATTATGAAACCAAAGACATCATGGGGCAACAAGATCACCATATACGAATCACCACATAGGGGAAAGTCACATGCTGACACAGACTGATGAGGACTGTGACATGAACAAACAATAAATGTCTTTTGGGTAAGTCACTGAAATTTTTGGGTTGTTTATGGTAGCTACCATTTAAACTAATATACCATTACAATTCCCTTTCATTTGGAAACTACCTTTTCCTCACATAGCATTATATATTTGGGCAATACCTTTATTGTTATGTGTAAATATTTCACAGGGCTTTTCAAAAGTGGCATTATTGACATTTTGGATTGGATAACTCTTTAATGTGAGGGGCTTTCCTGTGACTCATAGGATGTTTAGCAGAATTCCTGGCTTCTACCTACTAAATGTCAGTAGAAAAGCCCACTTCCAGTTACAACAATCAAACTGTCAACAGATGATTGCCAAATGTCCCCTGGGTGCACAATTGAGAACCACAGATCTATTACCTTCCTTTTTAGCAGATTGAACATATTCCATCAGATGAATTAAGGATATTTATGGTATTTTCACTATTAAAAACATAGCTACAAGGAACATTCTTGCAACTGATTTTGAACTAAGTTATACTACACGTATTAGCTGCCTAGGAAGAAGAATCCTTTGATTCAATACCAATAAAAAAAATAAACCGTAAAATTATATAGGTTTGTAAGGCAAAGAACCATTAAAAAGAAGAGAGAAGAATTTATAGTAAACCAGTACGAAAAGAAGCTGAACTCTACATTGTGATACAATCGATTCTTAGTTGATAATTGATGTAATGGATGCTTTCTAGTCCTGAATATCAACTAATTGGTCCCACAATCCACCATAAGGTAATCTTCTATGATTACATTTACCAAACCAATCCCTACCATTCAACTCATATGTAAATATTATCAGTGCTCCCTACAAAATATATCTTATATGAGGTTACATTTCTCTATTATAACAACTATAATGCTTGCCCAAGTCACTTGAATAAATGAAAGAGCCTCCTGAGGGGAAATGGACTTTTCAATCTTCCAGAGAATTGGAGAAAGAGATGCTGTTCAGGAACAGACATGGAATAATTCTATTTTCTCTACTAATGATGATAGGGCCTTGTTGATTCTAAATTTAGTTTTAGGTCCAGGGAAACCAGTTATTTATAAATATTACCTTAAAAGGAAGACATAGATTATTATTTCTTGTTCATCTGAAATAGTGATGTAAGATCCAAATTCATCAGCACAAGATCATAAAAACAATTGGGCTTCCTAGAACTGGAGATATCCTACCTTCTGCCTTCAATATCCAGGATAGCCATGCCACTGGAGGCTGTGATGAGCCAAGGGAACCTATAGTGCCACACATTATATCTTTTCCTTTCTATGTTGTCGTCTAGCTTTTGAAAGTCCTTTGAACAATTAAATGGGAAACTTATCTAATCTGACTGCACAGCTAAGCATAATTTCATCCAACCAATCTGTACCTGTCTTGCAAACATCTGTACCTCCTGAACACTTTCCCTCTCTATACCCTATTCAATGCAAACAGCATTTAGTGACTCTTTGAAAGTGGACACGCAGTCATGGCATCCTCCAAAATCCTTCAGTCACTTCCTATTGACCTTAGGATGAATTTGAAATGCTTTATCCAGACTCTCAAGGCCCTTGCCAAACTTTGATCTCATTTTGTGGCACTTCCCTAAGGTCACTCTCTAAGCTTCACAGATACTGGACACTTTCTGTTTCACAAAAGTTCACCAACTCTTACACACCTGAGGACATTTGTATATGATATTTCTCTGTGGTGAATGTCCTCCCCTGCCCTCCACAGGAAAATAATTTGCAGTTCAGAACTTCTCAACATAAATGTCACCTCTTCAGAAAGGTCATTAAATCCTTGAGGATGGTAAGCACTTCAATACTCCATGGCTTTTATTATTTTATCCATGTGGCATATGCCAACTATCTTGTATAGTGCCTAGAGCCCAACATGGATCAGTCACTGCGCATAGAAGGAAATGTGACCTAAGCTGCAAACAAAATTATACCCAAAGACGCATGAGAAAATGGGACAGTGAGGTCTCCAAGTTTGTGGACTGAAGGTCAAACAAGGAAGCCTTTAGGCTGCTTTCTCTCAATTTCAACCAAGTTTTTATTTTACAACAACAAAACACAGTTCTATATATGTAATCCTTCAATACTGAAATTCCTGTAAGAAAAATAACTTTGTATTGCAAATGTAAATAAAATTTTCTGGGCCCGAGACTCTCTGTTTTCCTTGAAAACAACTGATTTCATAACATGATTTTTTAAAATGTGCAAATGCTCTCTCATAGAAGACACAAAAGTCACCCTACAATAAAGGTGTGGACAGAATGTAGAACTTGGGTGATTTTTTTCAATCTAGGGAAAATTATAGAATAAGACCATTTTTGATGTAACTAATTTTCTTTTGTAGCTTCACCAATTAAGGCACTACTTATATTCATTATATATTTTTAATCATATTGATGTTCTAAAACATTTTTCAATATTAATTTATATTTGTTTCCAAAAATTGCATTCTAGTTTGGTTGACAAAAAAGGAAATTGTCTGCGATATTTTCTCAAGGGGGGACCACTCTTTTCACTGCAGCACTAAGGTAAGACAAACTCATAACTCAAAACTTTTTTTTTTTTTGGTATCTTTCAACAATGACTCTTTCATCGGCAAGCAGTCATTCAAGGTCTGTACCCCTAAATATAGCATGCCAGATAGCTTTCTATTTCACACACGAAAGAGTTTCTATGCAATTCTCTATGACAGTTTTTAATAAAACAAATAGTTTGCATTAGGTAATTTTTTTCCTGGTTTGATGGATTTTGAATGCTTGTCATTTCAAAAATGATTTCTTAAGAAAAGAAAACAAACAAAACAAAACAAAACTGCTGACTTTTCTACAGGATGAGCAATGATTTAAGAGGAAATACTTCGAAAAGGAGCTCCGTGTACTCCAAGCACATATTTCCTACTGCTTACTAAACAACTCCACTTAAAACTTAATATGACACATATTTAAAAAAAAAAAAAAAAAAAAAAGAAGAAGAAGAAGAAAATAGTGTATGCCCTTGTTCCTCCTCCGGTGTTAGCTTCCTTAGTAAACAGAGCTGCTACTTAATCTCTCCTGTCAGAACCTTCTAGTCATTTGGGAATTTTCTCTCTACCTAGCCACATTTAATCAAGCATCAATACCTGTAGATTCCACAGTGAAAATTTCTCTAGAATAGAGCCACTATTCTAATCCAAATCATAATACCTTCACGACTTGACTAATACTATTACTTCATATCTAGTCTCTTTATATCTCTGTTAACCCTCCTGTCCTCCGATAAGTACGCTCCACTCCTAACAAAATCTGTTTCCTACACGGTGGCCACAGTGACTTATGGACTAAAGGATACTGCTCAAGGTAACCGCTCTTAATGTCCCAAGACCCATGTCAATCCATTCATGTTGCCTACTCGAGCCACATGCACCTTAGCTCTTCAAATATACTTGCTTCTTGATATCTCAGGCCCCTAATAAACGCATGTTTCAAAAGCCAGAAAACATCTTACCACCACGACCACAAAGTACTATAAACTAGACAAGTGCAGCTACTGTCTTTATCTCATGGTCAATTTTATCTTCAAGTGAATTCATGGCCACCACAAACTTTGTTGTTGGTGAAAACTTTTGCTCTCCTGATTCGTATTATTGCAAAATAATGTAAAGCTGTCAGATGGTTAAATTTATTTCCTATTAGCCTAAAAACATACTGGAGCCTCCCTCATCCTTAAAATATGAAAACACATCTTCAAAAAAGATACCTCTTGTAAATATAAAAATGCTTCTCAAAACAATAGCATATATTCAATACATGTATTTTCTCACCAATTACTTACCATTTAATCCCTCATATACTGCCTTCTGATCACACTAACATTCACTCATAATTTTGTCTCAAATTGAAAATAGCATCAATATAAAACAATGGCTTCTCTGTAAAAAAAATAAATAAAAAGCGATGCATTTGGAAAAATACCTTGACCAAATACAAATGAGTTTTTATGGCTAAGAGAGTTCAAAACCAGTCAGGAGGTCATTCCAGAGGTTATGCTTAGGCACATCTCAGCAGGATCTCACTGACTGCCACAGTAAAAAGTGTTTCAAACAATGGGGCTCCTGAAGGCTCTGGAGACATCCAGACACTATAGGCAGGGCAGACAATCTCAGGAATTCGGCACCCTGTCAGTGAGGCTTACCTTGGAATATATGCTCCCCAATGTAATGGAGTTAGACTCATTTATAATTGCCCTACATGTGGGTCTTCTGCCCCTTTTATTTGAACTTATAATTAGCACTATACTCATTAAATATATGTTCCAGAGACTTAAATGTTCAGTTTCTTCATATGCCGGTTGAGCCCCGAATCTCAGCAGAGTTGCAACACCGATTCCCCAGTTCATTGGACTTGCCCAGGACAACTAACAAAAGGATGATGATGGACCATGCCCATCCCAAAAAACACATTATCTACGACTGCAAGTAAGACACTTCCATCCATCTGCCCCATGGAATCTAAGCCCGCTTTCAATCAGAAATAGAGTGTGCATCACCATCCCAATATCCTCAAGATTAAGGAATAAACAAACATAAGGGGAGAAGGCAACTATGGACTAAAGTAGACTTATTATTATTCTAGCAATGGAAGAAGGTGTATCATTGATATAAAGGCAGTGGTCACCAGAGGTTCTGAGGGGAGGGAGAAGGAAGAAGAGGTGTAACATGGGGCATTCTTGGGAGATTGCAATTGTCCTGAATGACATTGAAATGATGGATAAAGGCCATTATACATTTTGTCAAAACCTATAAAATAGTGTGGAACAAAGTGTAAACTATAATGTAAACTATAGACCATGGTTAGTAGCAATGCTTCAGTATTTGTTCATCATTTGTAAGAAATATACTACACTAATAAAAGATGTTTTTAATGGGGAAAATGTGGGAGGGGTAGGGGATGAGGTATATGGGAATCCCCCTATATTTTTGATATAACATTTATGTGATCTAAATTTTCTTTCAAAATAAAATAAAATAAAATAAAATAAAAAATACATATTAAAAATTAAAAAAAGAAAAAGTATATGGCAAGACAAGGAAAAATATAAAAAAAATATAACATAGATTGTAGTTAACAGTAATAAGTAATATTTTTGCATCAAGGGCAATGAAGGTTACTCTATCAATGCCAGGGTTCATCAACAAAGGGCATAAAGGGATAGGGAATCAGTGTTTTTGGAATAATGAAAATGTTCTAAAATTGATTAAGGGGATGATAATACAATTCTGTGATGAAACTGAGAGCCATTGAGTGGAGACTTTGGATGGATTGTACAAGGAATGTGACTGTATAACATACTGAATGCTGTGGTTGAAAACTGACTGTTTTAACAGTAGAAATACGAGAACATTCTTTCATGAATTAAAACAAATGCACAGTACTAATATATGGTATTAATAATAAGATGGTTTATGGGAATATTATCCCAATTTAAGCTATGGGCTAAATTTAGCAGTAATAGTTGGATATTCTTTTTTCAATTGCAACAAATAATGCACAACAACGCAAGGTGTTGGTGGTGGTATGGTCTATGGGAATCCTGTATGTTATGCATGATTGTTTTGTAAACTCACATCTCTTAAAAAAAAAAAATTATAAAAAAATAAAAAAGTAAAACTTTACCCAGAATTTTATCATCTAGAAATGCTCAAGTTTTAAAATTCCACTTCCAAAAGATGTATGTATGTGGGTATCTCTTTCTCCAACTTCCCTTGATTCTGCCTCAATCCCTTTCCCTAAAGATGGGAAAACCTACATTTTCTGTTCTGTACCTCACTTTTAAATCTTTCTTGAGAGGTCATGGACATTTTTCTACATTTATATATAGAAACACTTCAATATTTTGATGGCAGCAAAGTTTGCTATTCTACCACTCTTCCATAATTTATTTAACCATTCTGTTATTAGGAAACATTTAGGATATAACACATTTATGTATCTATGCACACTGTATATGCCCATTTTAAATTGAATGCCTATTGCCCAAGTGATCTCCAGTAAGAGTATAAGAAATTAAAAATTCTTCTGCACTGTTAATGAAATAATATGTATTTTCTACAACCTTGGAAATACGGACAGCTCTGGGTTTGACTGAAGTCTCTTACATCCTCTGTAATGATCCTTTGGATTTTTTTAGCTCTCCCTTTGCTCTTTCCTCTTCAAACAACAGAATTTAGGACTCACTTTGAAATCCTTTCTTATAGGACTCAAAGAAAGTTACATTACATTCTTTACCAACAAAAAGATACAGATTGCTCTCAACTCTATGATTGTTGGAAACTCAAATCTATTTTAAAATTGCACTAGACAAAAGTTATGCTGAAATGAATCAAAGAGATTTATCACAAATATTGTGTCCCATTAAATAAGAAAGGCCTCATCAGCAAATGATCGTAAATTTTAAAAATGTATGTTATTTATAAATAAATATAGAAATAGAGCTAGATATATTCAGAGAATCCCCAAAGTAATTGCTTTTTACTCAAAAATTCATTTGAAAGTCATTGGTTTGAAATTTGTAATACAAATTATGAATGGAGGGGGTGGGGGATCTCCCAGGCCAGCAATTCATGTAAAACATAATGTAACAACTAAAATTGTAATAATATGATCCTGCATTTTGAGTTCTGTAAGTAATGGACATCTTACAAGTGAGAAGGAATTAGAACATCAAATGAAGGAAGAGAGGGAGGGAAAATGCAAGGGAAGGTAGGAGAGGAAGAAAAGATACCAGAGCAAAACTGAAATAAAGGCTTTTGGGTTTGCCCTCATTCATCACCTATTAAACCCTGTTTGATCTGGCTCATATCCCTTTCTCTAATGCCATCTCCCATTCCCTACTCTACCCAAACAAGTCACTTTTTCTATTCCTATTTTCTATTCCTTCATCAAGCTAAGCTCAGTACTCCCTTTGTGTTTGGGACTCCCTTATTTGGAGTTCTTTCATTCAGATCATCACGTCTTAAGAACTCCTTTTAGTTCAGATCTCAGTTCAAATATCATTGCTTTACAGGGGACTTTCCTTCTTTTTCAGTTATAAAGAATCCCTAAACTGTAGAATTAATCCCTATGGCTTATCCAGTTATCATTCATAATCAGATTCTTCAAAAATTTCTCGTTGTCTAGCTTCCCTAATAGAATGTAAGCTCTGGGGAAGCGGCTGAGGCTCAATCAGTAGGGCTCCCATTTACCATATGGGAGGCCCCGGGTTCAGTTCCCGGGGCCTCCTGGTGAAGGCAAGCCCGCCCGCATGGCGTGGTTTGCTGACCCAGCGAGCACAAGCAGCAAGGGGGGGATAAATGAATAAATAAATAAAATCTTAAAAAAAAAAAGAATGTAAGCTCTGTGAAAACAGGAAATAGTCTCTTTTTCAACATATTCTTTCCAGTGCTTGATAGGGTGCTAAGCCAAGAGTAGGTTGCCAGTAATTATTTCATGTATTCTCTGGGATTAGAGTTTGGCTGCAAGCAGTTGTTAAGGAAGATGGAGTTTGCTTCTCTCTGAAATTAACAGAGACAGTTGAGGTCCCCTGACCATAGTTTCTTTCACTTAGCAGAAAGTTTGCAAGGTTCACCAATGCTGTACCATATACCAGTACTTCAGTAATTTTGTGGTTGAACAATATTTCATGTGCATATATCACATTTTGTTCCTTTATTCTTCAGTTGATAGACATTTGGGCTGTTTCTACCTTTTGATTATTATGAATAATGCTGTTATGAACATTTATATACATGTTTTTGTATGGGCATATATTTTCATTTCTCTTGGGTATAAAATAGGAGTGGAATCACTGGGTTATATGGTAATTCTGATTTTAATTTAGAGGAATGGAAAAACTGTTTTTCAAAATGGCAACATCATTTTGCACTCCCAGGGCAAACTCCAGTTTCTTTAACTTCTCACCAATAATTTTTGTCATTTTGTTTAAAGCCATCCTAGTAAATGCAGCTTTGACTTGTATTTCCCTAATAGCCAATGATGTCAGACATCTTTTTATGTGCTTATGAGCCATTTTCAGATCTTCTTTAGAGATGTGTCTACTCAGATTTTCATTTTTAAAATTATACTTTCATTATTGAATTGTAAGAGTTATTTATATATTCTGGATACAAGTCCCTTGTCAGATATATGATTTGTAAACATTCTTAGTCTGTGGGATTTTTCATTTTCTTGATGGTGTCATTTGCAATGCAATTAAGTTTTTTTTTATGAAGTCCAATTCATCTATTTTTTTTTGACACCTGTGAAGGTCTCTGATACATTTTGAGTTAATTTTTGTATTTGGTCTGGAGGAAGGGGTTCAACTGCATTATTTTGCATGTGGATATTCAATTGTTTGCATCATTTGTTAAAGAGAGCATCCTTCCCCTTTGCAACATCTTAAGACCTTTTTCCTCCATTTATGAGAGGGATAATCTCCACGAGGAGTGGTGGATCAGAAGCAGACTCAGAAGCAGCCACATCATTTTGTTCACATCATTTAGCCCCTTCATTTTCATGAGCATAAATAGTAATGCGCCAAGACAGGCTCTGCTGGTGCAGAAAAGGACAGAAAATCATGCAGGAGAAGTGTCAAACCTCCATCACTGGGCTACATTCACCTGGAGTAAAGCTTCTGTCGTTGCAAACTGTGGAGTTGGGAGGGAGCAGGTTATGGCTCAAATGATGCAGACTCTCACTGTTCTGAGATGCAGATTTTCTTGACTGTTTCTCCATTATCCAGGGATTTTAAGTGATCGGTATTTTTTAAATAATTTTTTTTTAACCACATATGGTTGTTCCACTGAGGAGAGGGTCCAGAGAACTCCTCACACTGGCACACGGCCATTCTGGAAGAGGTTCTTTGTTCTTAATGCCTATTTGTCATAGTTTCTTTATTCTGTATAGCTGGGAAGTGTGAAGCTCTTCATTACAGCATTCACGACTACCGTGGAAGAGTCTACTATGAGGGGTAAAGAGGAAGAGGCAGGACTGAACAGGGGTTGGTGTGAGGGGGAAGCTGTAGGTGTCAGAGCAGAACAGCTTTTTATTTATTTAAATTTTATGTAGAAAGTCAGAGCCATGTGCACTATTTGTTTATATTTTACCAACCATCTGTAGGTAAAAGAATTTTGACATTTATATTTTGCATTTGTAGGTTCTGTTTTCTTATATTTATTCAGATAAAATATATATGTAATTTGTTTATATTTTACCTACCATCTGTAGGTAAAAGAATTTTGACATTTATATTTTACATTTGTAGGTTCTGTTTTCTTATATTTATTCAGATAAAATATATATGTAATATTGAATGGTGAAAGGTTTACTATGAGAAAAAAAAATGCAGAGAATGTGTCATATCCTTTATTTCACACCTGATAGCCTTTTACTTAACACATAGTCTATCCACGGTGAACAGAATTATTTCAGCCTCCTTAAAAATAAAAAAGAATCAAAAGGTAATAAAGCATTTTTGTGATTTGGAAACTGGCTCATAACTCTTAGCTATATAGTATAAAAATCTTTCAAGATTCAAATACTATTTCAAGTGTAGAAACAAAAGGCAAGTTTTTGAATTGTTTGGTTAGTTATGATTAAATAAATTATATTAAAGCAAAGGTAATAAATACTCAAAACATTGCTTACTCATTATTTTATTACATTCTGCTAATATTGATTCTTGTGAGATCATCTATATCTTTGTATCTGTATGGTGAAAATAATATTAATGCTATGCTTCTTTTCCTAGCTCTGCACTAAGCAACATCAGGGTGGTAGCTTGAAATAGGGCACGGTTGATGTATTTGCACCACAGAAATTGGCAAACACTACAAGTAACAGCTTGATTTTTTTAAAGCAAGCTGATTAAAAATTTATCAGCACACATAACACACACACACATAAACAGATAAAGATATACAGTATAGAGATAAAATTAGAGACAGAAATAGAGTTAAGAGAGATGTATAAACTCAGGTAGCTGTACTAGCAAGATAAAGAATAAAAGCTGAAAATTGGTCAGCTTCTTGAGTTATTTCTTTAGGCTACATGAGAAAAAAAGGTGAAGAAAAAGTCTTGTTCTAAACAAATCCATAAACAAGTACAGAGAATAACTAGTAAGGACATGTGTGACCCACCTTTATCGCTGCCCACACAGTACTGTTGGGAAAACCACTTACTGGACAAACATTTATTGAGTTACTGATGACTCCGTATCACTTTCTATACTAGACAGAACAATGAGTATAGAGTAGTCGCTACTGTTAGGGAGCTCAAAGTCTGCAAATTAACATGCAATTCTGTAAACCATATGGCACCAGATATCCACGGGTAATGAACTAATGTTTATTGATGGCCTATTCTGTGAAAATTATACTACAAGGTGATTTATATGCATAAACTCACATAACTCATATATGAATTCAGATAGCCAAATATTATTAATCCATTTTACATGATACCCAGAGAAATTAAATAACATCAAAATACTTAGATTCTATTTGCAGTCTTTTGACTTTTTGTCCAAATCCCTTAATATATTTTATAACTTTACTCTAAATTATGATTTGTTTGGAGAAAGGTATTACATATAATTATTAAAGTGTCATTATTCTGTTAACCACTATAATTTGCTAAGGAGATAATCATATTATCACAAAATAGGATTTTTATAAATGAAAAAGTAACAGAAAAAAACATGCTGAATACCCACGTATTGTTAGCTATTAACTAATACATTGTGGTGAAGTCTCCCTCTGGAAACATTATTTCCAAAATGGAGCACAGATAGAAAAATGAGGTAGCTTTTTAAGTTCATAAAACAGAACAGGAAGATTCTGAAAATTTTAACAGTTTTTAAAAATGTATCAGTTAATTCTCATGCTAATACTATCAAAACTATTCAGATCTTAGAGTTTATACCTTCTAAGGCACACAGTAGAATGTAGCTAAAGAAGATAAAAACAAAAAAAAAGGCCCTCGAAACATAATCTGAATTCCAGTTGTCTCTTATGCTTTTAGGCAATTTTATTATTCTTTAATATCAAAAAGCATGCCTTGTACTTGCTATTATAAAGTATATACTAGTATTAAAAGTTTAATGAATAAAGTACAATAGGTCATCATAGGAGAATATAGAGTATGAGAATTTTAATAAGGTATTGGATGCTCTGATTCACCAATTATCACATTTTAGAAAGTAGAGATTTTATAGATTTTATAGTATTGACTGAGCTCCAGACTGAGCACACTAGAGTAATTTAGCACATGATTTCCTTGCAAAGAGTTGTTAGATACAACATAAAGTTAGATCCCCAAGATGTTTCTCAAATTATAAAAATGGGGGAGATCCCATTATTTATTTTTATATAAAATTCAGTGTCCCATACATCAAAGGAAAACACATAAAAGACATTCTTGTAGTTCCTATTTAATTTTTTTGTTAAAATTAGTTGACCATTGAGAAATATAATTGAATCTAAACTTTCTTATATAAGTTTATGTTCACTTTGGCTTACCTGCTTTTCTAAATATAATTTTATTCTAATAGGGGTGGCCCAATACTGCAATAGAATTAACATTTCTGAAGTAACACTACCTGGTTTCAAATCCACTTACTATTTTGGGTAACTTCTCTGTTTTAGTTATAATATCTGAGGTGAGAGGCATATAAGGGCAGGATGCACTAATGATACCCACTTCATAAGCAGCCTGACCCAATTTAAGAATTCATTATTATAAATAATTAAAAAATAAACCAAATTCATAATATATTCCAAATATATTCAAATTTATTCTATAGTATGCACCTGCGAAATACACAGGGAAAAACTAAAGTACATCATTATCTTTGTTATCTGAGGAGGTAAAACAACACCCTAAATAACAGAACATAAATTTAAAATGGGAAGAATTTAAAAGTAGACAGACTTATTTGTCATTTATATGGCACATTAATCCTTATTTCCTGCTTTTAGAGGGAAATTTTATGTCTGATTATAGTTTTAAAAAGTATCTTTAAATAATATTAATAGATGTCATCCATCATAGCAGCTATAAAAGGATATACTGATAATTAGCAAGAGTCAGATGAACAAATTGTCACTTAAGACAATTTATTGTCACTATTGTAAGTTACCTTTCAATTACCGCAATAGGACATTACTTCTCAGATGTTTTTGTAATCCCATTCTATGCTAAGACACAGAGATAGATTGGACCACAGTAATTACTTTATTGACCTACAAACTTCAATACTTTATCAAATTTACTTAAATAACTTAGTGATGGAAAACCATTTACTTGCAGGAAGATGTTACCACTGGACATCTTTCATTTCAAGAACCACTAAGAAAATTTGAATCAATGTTTGTGTGGCAGTTGGAGATCATTTTATGAATCCCAAAAAGATAAAGATTATGTTTGTAAACGAATCTATTCCTCTAAGTGTGATCTCCTTTATTGTATTAAATTCAGTTGAGGTGGCAAGGAGACAACGATGGGCAACGGCCATCCCAGGAAATGGAGAGGGCCTGCATCTGCAGGCAGGATCATCCCACCCACCATATCCATGGGATATAAGCCCTCTCTCACTTGGAGGTGGAGTGGACATCATCATCTCAGTCCCCTCAGGATTAGGGGAAGAACTATGTACTAGAGTGGACTTGATGGTATTCTGTTGTACATATATGGTGATTCTAGCAATGGAAGAAATTATAACAATGAGGTGGAGCCAGTGGCCACTGGACACTTTCGGGGCAGGGAGGGGATGTGCAGTTGAAATACAGGGACTTTTTCGGGATTTGGAGGTTGTCCTGAGTACTGTTGTGACAATGGATGTAGGCCATTTTAAATCAGCACACACCACTCAGAACTGTGTGGGAGAGAGTGTGGTCTACGATGTGAACTGTGGTCTATGGTTGGTGGCAAGGCCCCAGGATGTGTAAGTTCATTGAGGGTGATGGGCCACACTTGTGGGAGATGTTTTTGTGGGATGTGGTGGGAGGTATGGGAGGTGGGGAACATGGGAATCCCGGTAGGTTCCATGTAATATTTTAGGTAATCTAAGCACCTCTTAAAAAAATATATACATATATATATAACACATTTTTGTAAGCAAATGCACATATATGCATATATATTTATATATCATCTTACAAATATTGGTATGTATTGTGAAAATTTTGATTTTTACCCACAATAAAAAAAAAATAAAAATAAATAAATAAATAAATTCAGTTGAGGTTCCTTTGATTAGATTATTTGATAAGACTTCTTAAGGGTTTTTATTGGACTAAGTCAGTGAGGCATGGCTCAGGTTGAGTCTCTACCCTTTGCTGGGCCGAAATAAAGAGAAACACAGAGAAAGAGACAGACAGACATGGGAAGAGAAAGTGTTGCCATTTTTTTTTATCCTGCCATGTGACAGAAAGGAGAGGCTCAAACATCTGAGGCCCTGGAGAGAGATAAGTCATTTGCCCGATAGCTTACAGCTGAGCTTGGGAGGAGAGCAGGCGAGCCAGAACTGATACAGGAGGCCCAGAAACAAACAAGCCCTATGCCAGGAGTAAGAGGACTACAGGATCACTTAAGCACAAAGCCCCAAGAGGCCCAAGGAGCAGCCCAAGAGGAAAGGGTGAGCCTGGAGGGGAAGGCTGAAACCTGGACAGAGCTTGAAGGCCATCTTGCTTCACCATGTGGCACACACCAGGATCAACAATAGCTGACTTTGGCAAGAAAGCATCTCCAATGGTGTCTTGGTTTGAACCTTGCATGGCCTTGAAACTGAATGCTTTTACCCCGAATAAATCCCATTTATAAACGCCAACAGATTTCTGGTACTTTGCGTCAGCAGCCCTTTGGCAAACTAAAAGTTTATTTGTATTCCCTTGGTGATTTAACATCATAACATCACAGGCTCAATATGTGATTTTGAAAAACTATACTTCATGTTAGCTGTGTCAACTGAAAAGCCATAATTGATACTAAGTGTATCGGTCACTTTAGGCTACTGTGTCATAGCAAAGAATTCCAAAATCTTGGTGTCTTGTTTCTTGCTTATGCTATGTTCCCGTCACAGTTCATCAGGGCATGATGACTCGGGCAGATAAAGTGGCCATCATCTTGAATGTTGTTAGTAGATGAGTTGGTAGATGAGTTTGAGATGAGAAAAGAACATGACAAAGCCCTCAATGGATTTTAGAGCATCTGTCCAGAAGTGACATGGGTTGCTCTCACTCACATTTCATCCATCCAGAATGTCACTTGGCCAGACCTACCTTAAAGAAGGTGGGAAAGTGATTCCAGGTACCAGGAAGACGAGAGAGATGGAATAGCAACAAATATCTCTAATGACCGCCACCTTGACCTTCTTTACTAGCTCACTGACAGCTCAGCAAAATATGTTTCATAACAGGAACAGAATATAAATTTAAATCAAACCTTTCATGTAATAAAAAAACTTTCACAATTTTTTTCAATTTAAGTAAAAAATTTTTAAAAGCAAAATCGATATACTTTTTTACCTGACAGCAAAAGTTTATTATGTTATTTTATAGTTGAAGCCAAAATAAAAGAATGGAAAAATGAGAAATTTTAGAGTCAGAGAGATCTAGGTTAAAACCCTGGCTTTTTCTCTTTGTATGACTTTGCAGAACATTTTTGATCTGAAAAGCCATATGTTCCCTCAGGAAGACAGAATTAACACTGCCTACCTTAAACGGCTTATTGTAGTGATCAAAGGACCTAATGTTTGCATAAATGAATGGCCTACAAGAGGTGCTCTACAAGAGTTACCTCCTTCTCCTCTTAGCTCCTTCTTGGAAAATATTTGGTAAGGAGCTATAGCTTGACCCTTCCCATAGATCACAGGGAAGGTCTAGTGAGGTAAGAGGGGGTCAGCAGTTGGTGTAGCTCTTCAAATTTTGGGCAAGAGCCTTCAAAATGAAAGATCTAAAATAGGTTTAGCCTAGGAGTGGACAGGCATAAAAACAGGGAAAGGAAAAGGCAAGAAAGTTTGGATGGATTACAGGAATATGTTTATACAGTCATTTTGACAATTAGTGGAATTTTTGATATTACCAATTTTCACCTTCTGTTGGTATTTTCCACTTAGTTTTGTCTCCATGGTATTTTTACATTTATATTTTGAAGAAATTTTAAAGCAATCAAAAGTTTTCTTCCTGGATTTTGGCTCTCTCCAGTTTCCCATTAACTTTGATCTTTCTCATTCTTGTTTAAGAGCAGTTGCACTTAAATAGAACCATACAAATACCTACCATATAAGAGCTCTTCTTTACTTATGCTCAATTCCCAAACTGTGCCAAGCACAGAGAGCTAAGGAGGGACAGTGAATACCAATTAAAAGAGGAAGAATGACTTGGCTGTGGTCATGGCTTCCCAAGAAACTCCTTTAGACAGGAGTGGTACTGTTTTATACTCTACCCATATATTGCTGGTGGAAGCAGCCATTTCAGAATAAATACAGAAAACAGACCGATAATAGTTTTATAATTTGTTCCTTGTGTTGCATAAACTAGATATGTAACCATTTAGTATTTTATATATATTGCAAACTACATACAAATAATATTTGATAAAACAACATCCAGATCCTGTTCCATAGTATAAAGGAATAACTGATAAAGGTCAGAATCCTTTGCCTTAAGAGGAATATAGCATATAAGTAAAAACATGAAATGATCAAGTATCTATGCGAAAACGACCTGTTCAAAACTTCCAGTTCTTACAACATTAAGGTCTTTTTACTTATAAGGGAAATTTGAAACAAGGTATAAACTGGGGAGGCAGCACATTTAAAACTGAGAGTTCTGGTTTCTAGGAGAAATGGGCAGTAATTAGTCTCTTTTATTTACGATTTAACAGTAGAACTACCTGTAATATAATCCAAAGGGTTTAAATATAATAGAGCAGCCAACACAGGGCGCAAAATCAAAGATTTCTAAGACGTAGGACAGGTCACCTTACTACTGTGGTTTCAGGGGTAATGTCCCTTGCAGTTCAGAGACCACCTTAGGAGGTGCAATAAAGCAAAAACTATATGCTGTCTGTCCTTAGGGAATCTTAAGAAAGACCAAAGGCCGGATTTGCTAAAAGATAAAAGCAGGTGCACAGAATAACCATTACCACCTGGAATGCTGGCAACACCCAAAAGCAGGCACACCCGGTTTGGGGGAAAATATGAGTTTCCCCACAAGTAGTATTACTTGTGGAAAAAGGTGGCAATTAACTTTTCTGATAAGGCCGAAGGAAATGGGCTTACTCATTTTTCCATTTCAATATGCAAGCACCTCCTCAAAAAAAGTATATAGAGGGCCCACTCACTCCCGTCAGGCAGGATCAGCTGACACTCTACATTCTCCCTAACATACATGTTTCTCTCTATTAGAATAAAAGGGTGAGAGCAGGAAATCCTCTGGTTCAATTGCCAACTGCTTACTCTAAAGATCATTTCATTCCTCACAGGTCCCTAATCTGGATCCATGGAGCCACAGTTCAGTGGATTTGTGAAATTGCAGAGAACCAAAAAATACTTTTCCCAATAATCTTTCATTGAAATTTAACATTTCTTTCCACCACAAATGTTGGTAATAAACCACGGTACTATTAGCAACATCTGTGACTTTGTCACCAAATAAGTCACAAATATGCTCATATCCCATTCCAATTGTGGCAGATCTCTCAATATATAGTCTATGATAATCACCTATTTGAAACCATGGAAGATAATAGGCCTGCCACTAGATCTCACTTTCTATGCATCAGTAAAGAAGCATGCATTGCTAATTACAATATGTACTATTGTGATATAATCGGTTTCCTTATACGTAATCCCATATACTTTTATTTAGGCATTTAAAACATTCTGAAAAGAGTCTTATAGACTTCACCAGTCTGCCAAATATTCTCAAAGTTAAGGATCCCTGCAAACAATAAACATGTTCCACCCAACTAACTTACCTGGATTTTTAAAAAAATTACTGTGTTTAAATCTTGAAGGATGAGGTACATTTAATTTTAAGATTTACAAATAATAACTTATCATGACAATGGTCAAAGAATTATTTGAAACTGGCAGCAAATCACCCATCAGGGAAACTTCTTGGAGAACAAGCTTGATTATTTACAAGGCAGGATTAAACACAGAAATGTGAAGCACCCAAATAATTTCCTTACCTGAGAAATAATCCACTATCCAAAATCAGTTGGTTAAAGAAAGAGGCTATTTTATGGCAAGTTTCTCCATCAGATAAAATGCAGGACAGACATAGCGGTAATGGAATAACTTGAATAGAAAATGGCTACATACTGATTTCTTAATTTTTAAAATCGGGAAGGTTACTCATAGTCAAGACAAAGGAGGGACAAAAACTTAGAATACAAGAAGAAATTATCCATCGACAAGTTCTTCTTTAGACAAAATTTTAGGAGAGATTGGATCCAATTTTTAAGTCCATATAATCTTTTAGAATAAATTAAGAAAAAACCCTACTATTTCCATGATAAGTAGGACAGAAATCTATCCAGCCAATGTATCTGATTTGCCTCATAAAATAAATCTAGATAAAAGGAAGAGTGCCATCTTGGGCCTAGGAATAACACGGCATTTTTATACTTTTTGAAAGTTTTATCAATTACACTGTACAATAGCTGCCTTCTTGGGGGAGAATAACTTTAATAATAAGAGTCTAACTATCACATGATATATACTGAAAATCTGTGGGGTAAGGAACCAGGTTAGGTTATCGGTATAGAATGAGTGAAATGTGATCTAATGGGGGAAAAAACAATTAATGGATTAGTCCCATTAAAGCATTCCTTGAAGTCTCTTCAAGCCTAAAATTTTATGACTTATGACAGATAAGGTAGACCTAGATTTGTTACATATAGATAAACCAATCAAAATATCTATTGGGTAAAAGAATACATGCAAAATTTTGGTGGCATTTGTCCAATTTTGCAATTGCATACTCAAGTGTTTCATAACATGAACAATTATTTATGAGGTTTTCCTAACGCCAATGGATATATTATGCTCACTGTTCACACGAATGACAGTCTTGCACAAAGATGCACCTAAGATAAAGTCAACTCTCAAATATATAGGGGCTGACCACCCAATATGCAGAATTTTCAGCCCTACTTATGAGCAACTTTACCAGAGTTCTAGGGAAATAAAGTAGATTATTCATGGATTTTAACATATTATGGGGTTTTTTTGTTTTTGTTTTTTACTTCATAGTAAAAAAAGAAAAAGTAGGTTTCAGAGACCTTAATCAGTGTTATGGAAACTGTAGCACCTAAATTACATTTCATGCAATATATTTTCTTCTAAGGAAGGTATTCCAAGCATAATGAAACTATGACTTTGTGAAAAATTATTTTTTCTTATTGTAAACACAGATAATCTCTTATTTCATCTGGATTTTACAAAATAATGTTTTAAATTTCTTTTACTTATTATAAAAAACATAACTTATTATAAGAAATAGTCTTTTTATAAAGTACAAGAGGCAAATAACATTATACCAAACCTTAGGGATTTAGGATAACATTATACCAAACATTAGAGTTTAACATTTCAGAAATTTTTAAAAATCTTTCTCTACACATATTCATTTTACAAAATTAAATATCTATTTTACATTTTTTACAGTTTAGTATTATAGGATCAATGTTTATTCATCTCACTAAATATTCTTGAAAATATCTTTAAATTTTTTTAGGTACCGGGGCAGGGGACTGAACTTGGGGCCTCAATTGTGAGAAAACGGCATTCAACCACTGAGCCACATTAGCTCCCCTGAGTTGTTTTTTTCCTTTGTTTGCTTGTTGTTCATTTTTGTTTTTTTTAGGAGGCACTGGAGACCAAACTTGGGACCTCCCATATGGGAAGCAGGTGCTCAACCACTTGAGCCACATCCACTTCCCAACATCATTTTAATAAGCGCATAATGTTCCATTGCAAAAATACACCAGGATTTATTTAACTGAACTCTTATTTGCCAGACTCATAGGTTGTTGGACATTTCCTTTCTTTTTTTCCTATACAAAATAACATGGCAAAGAGCAACCTTGCTCATACTCTTTAATCATGTCCTTAGGGGAGGAGTCTTAGAAGACAAATTGCCGAGTCAAAGAGTCAAATATGCTCTTTTTGCATATTGCCAAACTGCTTTCAAAAACCATTAAACTGATTTATAATCCCACCAACAAGGAAGGTTATGTCCACAACAGAGACTCCCCTGCTTTACTGACCTTTTCAAATTTGATAGGAAAAAAAAAAACGATTTAGTTCTAATGGTTTGAACATATGTTCATATCTGTTTGTTCCCTTAAATCTTTCAATTTTCCTGGAATGATGTTAGTACATCGAGCATTTTTACTTTTAAGTTGTATGGGAAATAAACTAAATACAAAAGTGAATTTCAATTAAGAATCATAGTTTTAATTTTAATGACTTACAAGTTTAAAAGTATAAAATAGTGCCAAATTCTGCATAGGACATCTGGCTAATCATTGTCTCCTAAATATGGGATAAGAATTACAAATGGATTATACAGATAATTAATATGCTTGTTCAGTGTCTGGATACTGGTTATTTTAAATTGATTTAATGTCCTTTGCTCCCTCTACTTGCAATGTCATAATTTTGTTAACTATGTTTCTATTAGAAAATTCTTCAATAATTATTTATTGTAAATAATAATGTCTTTTGAACTTATGGGCGAATTTTAGCAAAACATAATCTAAAAGTGATCTAACATTTTAAAACTGTAAGGGGCACAAAAATAATAAGATTAAAAATTATCTCAAACAATTAGAAATATATACCTCCTTTAGGAGACAAAACTATGTAAGGTCAGAAGTTCCTTTACATATCTTATTCGTTACAAACATCAAGAGATTTCTCATTTCATTTAATCCTTTTACAAGAAAATCTAGGTCTCAAGAATGGCAAAATGGACCATTAGTCTCCTGACCAGGATAAACAGGATTATTAAACAATAATTTAAAAATACAACTTTTTAAATATCTCTGGGGATAAATATCTCTTGGCTTGAGGCTTACTCACAGAAGCAAAATGGCAGAAGTCTGTGCCCAAACATATCTTCTGTACACTTGAAAAATATAAAAGGGGATTTACTGAGAAAGGGACACAGAGAGTAGCTCTTTTGGACAACAATACAAACACATTTTCTAAGAAGTAAAACCTGGGGATCATAATCAACTAGCCTGAGCCAAACATAATGGATAGGAATTTCTAACACTTTTTACACTTTTTAGCTGTAAGGATGACATGGTATTGGGATGAAAGGTTAAAAAAAAGGCCACAGAGCCAGGTATCCAGGTATCCAGCTTAACCTTTCTCCCCAAGCAGGAATCTCCTTTATCACAATGGCTGGTCATTTTTGCCTTATACTACATATGTGCCAGTCATTTAGAGAATTTAAAAATGCATTTACTTACCATAGGGTCAGGGTACACAAATGAAAAAGATGTCATTCCCAACCTCAGTAGGGTTTACAGCTTATAACGGGTCGGAAATACAATATAATATGCCACATGATTTTAATGGCACTGGAAGTTTAGAGTGCTGATCAATAAAACGAGGCAATAACTAATTTGGCCTGGTATTTGCAAAACATTTTATAGTGACAGCAACATTTGACTGAGAAAAAAGTATGGAATTCCCCTAAGAAGAATACTAGAAGGAGGGATATGACAGGGGTGAGGGATACGGAGGTGGGACAGCAACTGACACAGAGACTTGACAAAACCTGGCATCGTTTGGCCGAAGGTAACAAATTCTATATGGGTGACCACAGAACGATGGGTGTAATATGGAAAGGAAAATGAGGCTGGAGAAGCAAGCTGGGCCAAATAATGAAAAATCTCAATCAGCACCCATCAGGGACCTAAACTCTGTCTATGTAACACTGAGTGCAGAGGCAGTAGAGAGTCTAGAGTACATATTACAAGTACACACAGCGGAGCCAAACTGCCTAAATGGGAATCTGCCATTAACTAGCTGGTGAATCTGAGCAAGTTGCTTTGCCCCTCTAAGCCTCAATTTACTTATCTGTAAAATGGGGATGCTAATAATATTTAGCTCACTGGATTGCTATGTGAAGTATCTTAAATTTGTAAAGTGCTTCAAACAGTATATGTTTAATAACAGCATTCATTAAACAAATGGCAAGTTTGAATTGGAGCAGGTACAGTACAAATGATAAGCACTGAAAATCCACACTGGCACAAAGAACAGAGAAGTCCAGAATGCATGCTCATTACAACTTTAGATAGATTTAGATATTAGAAAGTCCCTGCTTATACCTAAGTCTCATACCTAAACATGTTCTCCTTCATGCAAAGAATACCATTTCTACTCGCTTATCCCACTTCTTCCTGCCAGCTAATAGACATACAAATAATAAAAACTGAGATGTTATGTGTCTCCCATATTAGGTCTTCCAATTCCATTTCCTTCAAACAAATCTTTCCCTCAAATTCTTTCCAAATTTTTTAATAATCTGGAAGACATCAAATTATATAATTGTTAAAATGTAAGGCCCAAACTGAACATAAGTCCAAATTATAGGCAATAGGGAATAAAATTTGGCTACTATCTTATTAGAAAATACCCAGATAGAGTGAAGGTTGAAATTGTCATTCTCTGATACCTCTACCAATCAACAGTGGACATATACCATCATTTACTCGATGTGGCATTTACCACAAGCCACTCACAACCGTCAATTATGAGAATTCCCTCTAAATCAGACATAGTTCCAAAGGTGGAGACTTTAAGTTCAGCAGCACAGTCTTCCCTCTACCATGACCGTTTACTGCAGTCCCAAGCCTTACCCTGGTCCCTACCCACCCTTGTCATTTTCCAAATAAGGATCACATTCAGAGGTCACACATAATTCTGGTAGGTGGGATATTTTTTTGAGATTTTTAAATAACTCAGTAAAAAGGCAATGGGTAATCATTCCATATCACATAAAAATAAAACTGATGAAAAAGAAAAACAGGAATTAAACTCTAAGATTCTGAGGCAAACAGAGTCATTGTTTATAAAACCATTAGGAAAGATTTTCTACAAGTTGTTCCTTAAAGGGAAAGGCCAGTCTTTCTTTCAAGCAAATATACAATGATCTGTTAATAGAGCTAGAACTTCAAGGCTCTTACCTAGGTCTGCATCTGCAAAAGCTCCAATTTGGCAATCATTTTCTTGAACAATTTTTATTATTTCTCAACTACAAGCGGTGAACATGCTTATAGAAATTAGTCATAGTTACTCCATTAAATTCTCTGTTTTTCCTTAGTAGTGGAGGAAGGTTCACAAGAAGGTAATCGGGGGAAATTAAAATATTTTATTAGATGCCACAAGCCTATTACATGGAGCCGAGTCTCACAGCAGGGATGTCCATACAGTGTGATATTACTGAGTAGGATCTCAGCCACGGCAGAAGACGGGCTTAAAAGCACATTGATATCTTTCAAAGAAACAAGTATGTGCGACCACACAGTCAGTAAACCTTTTATAGACAAGAGAGAAATCTTCTGACATTCATGTGGCCTTTGGAGAAGAGGCATTTGGGAAATTTTTCATTTTATAAAGGAGAACTGAATCCAAACATTGTTCATAAGGGAGCACTAAAGCTCTAACAGTTCATAATAGAGCCAAGTCAGACTTTTTAATATTTATATGTTCTCTTAGGGAAATTGTTCTGGTTCTTGCAGATGATTAATAATACCTGCTGTATTTGCATAATTCATGGTTTTAAATAATTAACAGGATTATAATTATATTCATAATTCTTTATCAATTGAAGTTAATAACTTTGGTCTACAGTAATATGCTATGTTATTGAACTAGGGTCTGTACTTCAAAGCAAGGATTCTTGTTATTAGCAACACATGTTACATACCTGTTCCTTTCTTTATATGCCTAGGCCAATTTCAATAAAGGTGTATGTGTTCTTAAATTGCTGAATGATCAATAAGAAGAAATACAATGCCACGATTGGCCCCTAACATCACTTTAAGGTCTGTAAACCTACCTGCATCTATGTTTAAATGTATATAGGTATTTACATTTTTGCAGGGATTATACACGTTTATCATAGGCTATGTAACAAGAAGGAAATAGAACATATTTTGTACTTAATAGTAATGATATACTAGGTGATAAAGTTTGTATAAAATCTACCAGTAGATGAGATGGTCACTGGTCTTTTCTAAAAAAGGTGTATTTATTTCTAGACAAGACCAAGTTGTTCAAAAGTAATATTAATTTTTAATTTTGCATGAGTGGTGCAACTACCTTACTTAGTAAAAATTAAAAAATATTATACAAGTATATAGGATGTCTTCAACTTCCACCACCCCCTCCCCCATGTCTACTTCCCTCAATAAAAAAGTCTGGAAGCTTTGAGAATGATTATTTTATTTATGAATGAGCTATAATGTGTTCATCCATGACTGGAGTTCAAAAGTCAAATGTGCTTTAAAGTTAGAGAATTATGTACTGAAAATTAACATGTATGTTTGTGCAGAAACACATAAAACTAAGGCATCTTTTGCTACTCAAAAGATATATGAGCTAAAAGAACCACAACAAAAAGTTTCTACATAATTCAGTCTACTTTCAAATATATTATAAAATGTCTTGGATTTTTCTCTAAAACGTCAATATCATTTTGAAGATAACCTCCATAGGAAAATAATTTACACTGTATAAACTGTATTTGAAAACGCATGGAGCCCATTGTAGCTGCTTAATGGTCTTATGTTTCCGTTGCAGTGACTTCATAAGTACGAAGGTCTTAATTGCTGATATTGTAAAAGATTAAATATTTTATTGCAATGCATTAAATTAAAAAAAATTTACCTGATACAATCACAATAGTCCAGTATATTATAGATAATTGGAGTTAAATTAACTCTATTATCAAAAGATACTGCCTCGCAAATTAGTAACTATTGTAATGTTCTGAAAGAACACATAAGGTCTATATTAACACTGAACTAGTGTTATCTTTTTTCCAAGAAAAGGTTACTTCTTTTAAAATGTGGATTACAATACAAAGAATATCACCAAAATTATGCATTCACATTAAGTCATCTCCTTATATTTTCTTTGCAGATATAGTGAATTAAGAAATTGTCCACTTAAGTTTTGCATCATAAGTATGCTCTAATTCTCAAAAAGTCAATTATTTTGTTCCCTGCCTTCAAATCTGAAGGCCACACAAAGCCAAATCTAAGTTAAATTTCGGTTTACTATTTTAATTTAATTGATGTTTTACTTCAAAGATCTCAAGCTGTTCCAAAAACATTCTAATTGTTTATAACTGTAATATTGCAAAATATCTGGCAAAGGATTTGGAGAGACTGGGGAGACAGGGACCTCCATGCTGTTTCAGTACTGGAAAAGTGAAAACTATGCCAAAACAATTTTTTCCTTTTTAAATTTTTATTTTTACAGACACTCACCCCTCTGCCATCCCACCCTCCCCCAGTAACCTCTAAGATGTTTTCTATTGCAGCAAATTTGCTATTTATAAGTGTTATACTTCTAAGTGACATTATAACATTTTTGTCCTTATTTGTCTTGCTTATTTAAATGAGCATAATGTTTTCAAATTTCTTTCATTTAGCAGCATGCCTCAGAACTTCATTTTTTCTTATGGCTCAATAATATTCTATTGTGTCTATGTACCACATTTTGTTTATCCATTCATTTGTTGATGGACATTTGAGTTGTTTCCAGGTTTTGGCTACTGTGAATAATCCTGCTATAAACATTGGTATGCAAGTACGAGACCCTGCTTTCACTATCTTTGGGTATATGCATATGTATTAGTCAGGGTTCTCCAGGGAAAAAGAATCAACAGGAAAGATCTGTAAACAGTATGAGATTTTATAAGTCTCTCATATGACCGTGGGGATGTACAAGTCCAGGTACTACAGGCAGGCTGCAAACCAGGAGCTCCAATCAAAGTCCAAAGAAGGTCCTTGATGAGTTTCTGGGAGATGTTGGCTGTCCAAAGACAAGGTGGGAAATTCTCTCTGAATGCTGGAATTACTTCCCCTTTTAAAGGCATTCAACTGATTAGATAAAACATCACTCACCCAGGTTGATTGTAGATATGATCAGCCACCTATGCAGTAAACTCACTGATGACTAAAGCCCATAAATGTCCTTATATTACAATTAGTCCAGTGCTTGCTTGACCAAAAACTGGGCCAATTTGACACATTAGCCTAACTATCACAGCATAGAAGTGGAAATGCTGGATCAAATGGTAATTCTATATTTAATTTTTTGAGAAACCACCATATTGCCTTCCACAGTGGCTGCACCATTTTATATTCCCACCAATAACACATTAGAATTACAACTTCTCCACATCCTCTCCAACACTTGCTATTTTCCACTTTTTATTTTATTTTTAAGACTTTTTTAAAAAAAGATTTATTTTATTTATTTATCCTCCCCTCATTGTTTTGCACTCGCTGTCTGAGCTCTGTGTCTGCTCGTCTTCTCATTAGGAGGCACTGGGAACCAAATCTGGGACCTCCCATGTGGAAGAGAGGTGCTCAATCGCTTGAGCCACCTCAGCTCCCTGCTTTGTTGTCTCTATCCTTGTCTTTCCTCTTTATGACTCCTTGTTGTATCATCTTGTTGCATCAGCTTGCCATGCCACCTTGCTGTCTTGCTCATCTTCTCCATGAGAAACCAGGAACCAAAACCTGTGAACTCCCATGTGGTAGGTAGGAGCTCAACCGCTTGTGCCACATCCACTTCCCTTCCAAATTTTTAAATAACAGCTACCCCTGTGGATGTGAAGCAATCTATCATTGGGGTTTTATTATGCATTGCCCTAATGACTAATGATGTTGAGCATCTTTTCACGTGTTTATTGGCCATTTATATATCTTCACTGGAGAAATGACTATTCAGGTCCTTTGCCTGTTTTTTAAATCAGGTTGTTTGTCGTCTTCTTGTTGAGTTGTAAGAGGTTTTATATATTCTGGATATTAAACCAATAGCAAATATATGGGTTGAAACTATGTTCTCATATTCCATAGGTTGCCTTTTCACATTCTTGATAATTTCCTTGATGCACAATAGGTTTTAATATTAAATAAATAAAATTTATCTACTGCTTCTTTTGTTGCTCATGATTTTTGGTGCCATATCTAAAAATTCATTGCCAAATCCCAAGTCATGACAATTTGCCCCTATATTATCTTCTAAGATTTTTAAAGCTTTAAACTTTTTGAGGATTGGTTTTTCCATTTCTACATAAATGGCTGCTGGCATTTTAATAGAGGTAGGATTGAATTGTATTGGTTTGGGAATGAATGACATAGTAACAATGTTAACTCTTCCTATCCATGTACATTGAATGTCATGGCATTTATTTAGGTCTTTAATTTCTTCCAGTAGTGCTTTGTAGGGTTCAGTGTACAAGTCTTTTGTAAGCTTAACTAAATTTATTCCTAGATATTTTATTCCTAAAGATGCTATTGTAATGGAATTTTCTTAATTTCTTCTTAGGATTGTTCATTACTACTGAAAGGCCAGAAGACAATGCTTTTGAGAGAAACTGAGGTTAGCGTCTGTGCCAGGACCTCAGGGTTATAGCAAGCCAAACAAGAAAAAAAGAGAAAGAACCCCAACAAATACACTGAGCCTTTAAATCTTGGTAGATGATGGTACGGGGCCAGAAGCCACTGCTGCAGAGAGGGCTGAAACCAAGGCCAGACTCTATGCTGTGCCCTCAGGGATCTGCAAAGCCAAGAAATACCCATACAGAGAAGGGCAAAACAAAACAAGTCTTCCTCTTTAAGTTCGGCATTTTAGTAATGCTGGTGGGAGACTGGAAGGGCTGCTGCCTAGAGAGCTGAAACAGAGACCAGCTTCCTTGCCAACCTCGACAATCAATCCCAGCTTTTAGAGGAGAAAGTTTCCTCTGCCAGGCCTGGACCTTTCCAGCCACTTCTGGAATCCAGGTTGCTGCTGCAGCTATGCAGATTCCACAGTCACCAGGCTGAGCAAAGGGGGAGGATCACTGGTTCATACTTTTACTTATAAAAACTGAACTCTCAGTAGCCTCTTACTCCTGTAGTTGTTCTAAATGTCCATTCTGATTCCAGGGTTACTACTTAGTCAATTCCAGTGCCTAATTCCAGGTCCTTAAATTTTCTAGGGGAAAAAGTAATTTGTAAAACTTCTTACTCTGCCATTTTGCCTCAAAGGGAAATTAAGAGTGGGAGAAGAACAAATGAAAGGAGCTTAGCTGTTGTAAATCCTGCCAAGATTCTGTTGACTTTTAATCACAGATTAATATAAATCTTTATAGTTTTATAAATTTACCTATATATACACATATATGATATACATGCATATATAATATTTATTTAGTGTATATATGTATATAAGCATGACATATATGTATAATACATATATGCATATACATGTATATACAAATATATGGATATAAATTTCTGGGAGGGTTGTAGTCAAATGGTTAAAGTAGGATGGTGGAAAATAAGATTTTGGTAAATTTGAAAAGGTTTAGGAAATAATCTATTTTATTTAAATATAAAAATTAATTGTCTAAACATTATCATACATAGTAGCAAATGCAATGATTGTACATCTGACTGCTAGAATGAATACTGTATTGAAATAAAATGAATATTGGAATCGGAATTTTTCCTTTTTTTGGTGAGTTTAATGTTGTGGTACACTGTGGGCTGGATGGCACAAGAAATTTCCTGAAAACATATTTGGGGAAGTGGTAGAAGGTTCTGCAATTTCTCAATGCTATTAGTTACTGAAAAATTACTACTATGCATTGAGTTCTGTTTTAGACATAGACATATAAATGACATAAATACAAAATATAAATACAGATAAAAAGACAACTGCCATGCGTCAAATGGTGCACAGAGTTGAAGGTTAGGTTTTCATCATTATTGTAGCTAGCACAATAAAAATAGAGCAAGGTAATTAGAATAAATGAAATGTAAACCAGATAGTCGGCAAAGGAAACAATAGGAACATGGAGAAAAATCATAAAAGGAAAGAACATTTAAGTTGAGAAATAAGATGCGAAGGAGAGAGGAGCAGGTGTAGCTCTATGATTGAGTGCCTGCTTCGCATGTATGCGGTGCCAGTTTTAATCCCGGGTCGGTACCTCCTAAACAAAAAATAAAGATGTGAAAGAGAGGCAAAGAGAAAGAACTGTTGTTGTTTTTTTCCCAGCATAAGAAGGAATTTATTGTTCAGAGAACCTATGTGACCTTCAATTAACAAGCAGTGAATTGTGTCATTTCACCTTCATGAGTAGGCCATGGTACTGGTGGTAATAAAAAATAAAAATATATATTTGAGGAATTTACTAGCATTTAAAGTCACTAACTTGTTAAAAGTCTAAATATATCTAAAGAAAAAATCTGGGAAATTTTAACGTTACCTTGGGTTTTCAGTACTGTTGGAAGTATAGGGTCTGCGTAAATGGCTAGGAAAGATGGATGATAATCATACAAATACTTTTAGAGAGTGTACTGCTTGACTGGATCCTTTCTACAACATTATACTGTTTTTAGTTGCAAATGGTTAGTGTTTTTCACCCATTTTGGTTATGGTATTTGAATAGAAAACAAAATTATAGACTTATGTATACTGATGACTTTTTCTAATAACCCTTTGGAATGATCTGAACAGAGACCAAATGTGGGTAAAATTGTATATTGAGCTTGTAATAGCCAGGCTTTGTCAGGCAATATGGTTAAGAAATATTCTTAAAGTATACTGCAATTTCAAGGAAAAGATTTTAAATAGTGCTTAACCTACCGAGTAACTATGATAGAAAGAAACAAGTGTCAGAAACTTTATGAGCATTTTTGTTACCAACTGAAGAACTATATTATTAATTCAGTCACATACAGTACTACTTAAAACTTCAGTGTCTTCTTGTTAAGCAAAGTGGATATAAGAAAAATGCTAAAGGAATGTAATAAATGCAGCAAATACAAAGCTGAATTTTTAAAGAGCAGAGCTTGCAAATGGACTGTAGGTGCAATTTACTTTGAAATAGCTATGAAACCCAAATTTTAATAGCAACTGTCAAGTTGTATACCAAAACCTGTTCATCAATGAAATGAAATACCTAGATATCCATCTGCCTTGATGATGTTTACCATGAATTTCATAATCCCAAGTCAAACCCAATGTATTCTATTCACATATTTGTGAGCTGTCATTGGGGGAAGATGGAATTTAAATATACTGTTATGTATATATGTATGCATGTGCTTGAGGTTATGACATGCAACTATAAGACAAGACTTGAACAAAATTTAAGATTACCCAAAGATACACATATATATTCAAGCACATATCACATACACACCTCTACACACAAAAATCTAAATCTAAATATACATGTACATATGTATATATAATATCCTACCAACTTATTTCTTATTGCTGGTGCAATAAATTACCACAAATGTAATGGCTTCAACACTGCATATTTATTATCTTTCTTACGATTCTAAAGGTCAGAAGTCTGACATTGGGCCAAGATCAAGGTGCTGGTAGGGTTGTGTTCATTCTAAAGGTTCTAGGGGAAGAATGTATTCACTGGCAATTTTCAGCTGTAGAGGCTATGTTCCTTGGCTCATGGTCCTTCTTCCATCTTTAATGTCAGCAGCATAGCATCTTCCAGTCTATATCACATTACTATGACCCTTTGCTTTTTGTCCCCAGATCTCCTACTTGGACTCTTTTAAGGAACTTTGTGATTACTTTGGGCCCACAGGATAATCGCTTCATCTCAAGGTTCCTAATAAGCACATCTGTAAAGTCTCTCATTCTATTGTGTGGTAAAGGACTAACTCAGCAGGCCTGGGTTGTCCAAACCCTACAAATTCCAAAGAAAGGTCTAGCCCTTGACTAGCACCTAGGAGATAACCCTTAAGCCCTTGGAATTTGCTGCTTGGTAAGAGTGTCTATTTCTCTGGGGCTGTATTAGTCAGCCAAAGGACTGCTGATGCAAAGTACCAGAAATCTGTTGGCTTTTATAGAGGGTATTTCTTTGGGGTAGAAGCTTACAGTCACAAGGCCATAAAGTGTAAGTTACTTCCCTCACCAAAGTCTGTTGCCACGTTTGGAGCAAGATGGCTGCTGGTCTCTGCTAGGGTTCAGCCTTCTTCTTCAGGCTCCATGGTCCCAGCTTCTTCTGATCTCAGCTGTAGGCTGGCATAAGACTAATCTCTTTCAGCTACTCTACTCTCTCCATAAGACCAGCTGTAAACTCTCAGGCAAATGGTTCGGCTCTCTCCCTGGGCTCCAGTGTCAAAGCTCTCTGCATTCTCCTCCTCCGTGTATTTACTTCCCTGTCTTTTATTGAGCATCCATTTATACAGCCCACAAAGTGGGGGGGGGGGACTTAAACCAAGTTGCCCTAATGATGTGGCCAAATAAAACCCCTAATCTTGATTTAATAAAAAAAGTGAAACCTCTGAATCTAATACAATCTAATAGGCCCAGAGGAACAGACCAGTTTACAAACACAATCCATATCTATTTTTGGAATTCATAAACAATACCAAACTGCCACAGGGGCCTTGGGCCACACCAGATAGTTTATGCTAACATGTAATTTAATCAGAAGTTTTACCTCTAGAGAGGCTGGACAATGAGTAACTAAGTTCAGCCAGGTAAACTCTCCAGGCCTACATGACTGACTCTCAATAAAACCCTGGACACCAAGATTCTGGTGAGCTTCCATCATTTGCAATACTTTGTGCATGCTGTCACATACTGATGCTGTGAAAATTAAGTGCTGTCCATATTACTTCATTGGGAAAGGACAACTGGTAGCTCATGCTTGGTCTCTTCTGGACTCTGCCCTATGTGCCATTTTTTCCTTTGTTGATGTTAATCTATAGCCTGTCACTGTAATAAACTGTAACCATGTGTATACCAGATTTTACGATTTAGGAAAGTCCGTGTATTGATATACTGAAATTCAAAGTGGTCTTTCAGAACCCCAACTTTAGTCACATAAAGGAACAAATCGACAGATTACACATGGACATCTTTGGGGTGCCATTATTGTAGCTACCACACTGTGGTGTTGAAATTGGGTTTTCTCTATAGATCTTTACCAATTTTTCTGTAATGTGCTAAATTTTGTGAACTGCAGTTTTCTGTTTATAGACAAAATAAAAAGCAAATTAAAAGCAAAAAACAAAAGTCATAGCATTTCCGTATTGGTTATCAAATAAATGACTATGTAATAAAATCTTGCCTAGCAATAGACAACGGGAAACATACTCTTCTTTAACCTATGAGGACAAGAAAGCTCTGTTAATCACCAGTGACTGAAAAATGCCTACTCCAAAAAACAAGCCCCCCATAATATCAATATTGTTAAAGGCATAAAGATTAATTTAAAATTCACCTGTTCCAATTACATGAGATTTGAGTGAAGGAAAGGACATATATATCTAAAACTTTAATTTAGATTTCCAGGTACAAATCATTATCCAAGGGGAACATTTTGATGTCACATAAATGAGATGAAACCCAAATATGATTTTATTTTATGAAAAGGGAAAATATCATACTTGGTTTATTAAATTTTGTACCTGATTTCAGAGGCAAGTCATTATGCTGAAGAAAGTAATGATTATCAACTTTACCCTTTGGTAGTGATTTCAGTTTAAAGTTGTCATTGTTTGAAACTTCCCAGTAGCTTCAAAATAAATACTAATCATAGATCCAGACTCTTTAGAAACAGATGACAGAAAAAGAAAAGACAAAGATGCCATAAACAATAACCACCATTGATGTGTCATTGACAAGCCAAAAGAGTCCAATAAAAGATAGCCCATATGATCGATATTGACTATGGGAAACTAATATCAAGTGGTACAGTACTCCATTATAAGAAAATATGCATCTGCGCATGCATATACACATCACATTCTCTCCCTCTCATAACCATTTTTGCCAAAGACCTCAGCATGATATCAGTGGAGACAATAGCATACTTTTCCTAGGCTGTCTTCAACTGACTGTATCTAAACTTGCATAACTTCAGAGAAGTCATCAGAAGTATACACAGCAGGCTGATAAGACATTTTCATATATGTATGGCAGTTTGGACTTTTTCTTTGAGTTTCAACACTGCCATTCCTTTTTTGGGGGGTGGGGAGGGTTTAAAAAAAAGGAAAGTCCCAAACCAAAAAAATTTCAGTTGCTACAAAAAAAAAAAAAAAAAAAAAAAAGCTACACAAGCACATCCACATGGAAGCGTGCGCACACACAAACTTACATAAAGAAAAAAACAAAACAAAACAAAAACAACTAGCACTCGGCCACTGAAATAAATCTATGAAAGAACAGTAGGCTTCCATGGAAACCTCAAATATATTTTTAAAATTCAAGCAGATTCTATCTTGAGATGCAATCCAATTTCCATTCATGGCTTTCCTCATTTACATGATCTCTGGCACATTTCACACTCTCAGTAGAAAAATAAAATTAAGCTCACATTAGGAAACCTGGCCATGGCGCTGTAGTGATGCTTTTTAAAGGAGATTTCCTATAGGTATCCTATTACTCAGCTATTCACTTTTACATAAGTAAGAGGTGTAACAGAAATAAGAAAAAGTGGATAGCTTAAAATTCATATGTAAGAACACATACTCAAGCCATTAAAAAGCAGTTATTTTTTCATTTTTTACCAAGAATAAATGAAATAAAGCTGTGTTAGAAATACTTGCTAATCAAGTGAACAATACTTGCCAATTTTTTTTTTTAGAACAATTGAAGATTTACAGAAAAATCATAAACAGGTAGTATAGAGTTCCCATATACCTTCCAGCGTCACACACAGATTTTTCTATCATTAACACTTTACATTCATCTGGTACCTTTGTTATAATTGATGAAACATTATTATGATTAGACTATTAACTGAGACCATAGTTTACATTAAGGTTCGCTGATTGTGTTGTATACTTCCATGGGTTTTTGACATTTTTATTCTGATAACATCTACAGAACTTAAAATTTCCCATTTTAACTGCTTTCAAATATATAATTCAGTGGTGTTAATTACAATATTGTGCTACCATCACCAAGATCTATTACCTAAAAAAATTTCTATCTCCTCAAACATAAACTCTTTACCAATTAAACAGTTTACCACAGATCAGGGTGAGGGTAGGGGGTAGGGGGTAGTGGATAGGGAATTAATACTTAATTGGCATTGCTTGTTTTTTTACTTCACTCCTGCATTGTTCGATGATCATAAAAATAATTTCAGCAAATACCATTGCTTTGATAATCCAGGGGAATTAGAGTCGTTAATTTCTGCTTTTAAGCCTGATACATAAACAAGGGGATCAGGTTGAGGATAAAGTTCTTTGTAGCGACATAATGACTGTCATCTTTTATACGCCAGTTAAAAGCTGTAAATTCACATTCTTTTTTATTCTTTCATTCTCTTTCCCTATCTTCTCCTATTTTTAGCCTTTTTCTTTTTAGATCATTTGAGAGTCACAGGAAGTTGTAAAGAAATAATAGAGATAGCACATAACTTTACCCAGTTTCCTCTAATGGTACTATTTTATATAACTGCAGTATAATTTCAAAGCCAGAAAATTGACATTGATATAATCAACTCTGCTTACCCAGATTTCTCCAGTTTTATATGCACGTTTGTGGGCTTTTGTACATTTGTGTGTATTTAGTTCTCTGCAATTTTATCACGTGTAGATCTGTAAACCACTACCAAAGCTAAGAGAACAATCTAATCATAAGGAGCTGTCCAGCTACCCTTTTATATGCATAACCATCTTCCTCTCTCCCACCCTCCCTAACTCCTGGCAACTTCTACACTGTGCCTATAATTTTGTCATCTCAAGAATGTTATATACGTGGTATCAAACAGTTTATAATATTTTGTAATTGAAATTTTGCACTCAGTGTAATTGTCTGGAAATCCATCCAAGTTGTTTCGCATATCAATAGTTCCTTTTTGTGCTCATCAGCATTCTATGGTATGGATGTACTGATTTGTTTCACCATTTATCCTTAAATGACAGAGTTTGCCATCAGTTTTTGATGATTACAATTAAAGTTGTTATGAACATTATCTAGGTTTCCTTGTGTGAACATAAATTTCCATTTCTCAGGGATAAGGGCCCAGAAGTGCAATTGCTGGGTTGTATGATAAGTGCATGGTTAGTATTGTAAGGAACCATTATACTCTTTTGCAGAGTGGCTGCACCATTTTTATTTCTCTCATCAATGTATGAGTGATCCAGTTCTTTGGCATTCCCACCAGCATTCTTGTTGTCACTATTTTTTTCATTTATACATTCTTATAGGTATGCGGTACTCTTTCATTATTTTTATTTTTAAATGCCCCTAATGTGTAATGATGCTGAACACTCACCATGTGCTCATTTGCCATCTGTATATCCTCTTCAGTGAGATGTCTGTTCATGTCTTTTGCCCATTTTCTGATGGATTTTTCAATGTTGATTTTTGAGAGTTCGTTATATGATCAGAACAAGTATTTTTTTAGCTATATGGTTTACAAATGTTTCTTTCCAGTTTATAGCTTTATTTTTCATCTTCCTCTCAGGGTCTTCTTACACGGAGAAAAAATATATTTTTTTTAAATTTGATGAAGTTCAAATGATCAATATTTCCTTTTACAAACCGTGCTTTTGGTGTCTAATCTAAGAACTCTCCTCCAAGACCTAGATCTCAAAGTTCCCCCTCCCCCCCCAAAAAAAAAGTTGTTTGATCGTTTTACATTTTACATTGACGTACATGATCTATTATGAGTTAATGTTTGTATAAGATGGGAGGTTTAGGTTGAGGTTCATTTTTTTTGCCTATGTATGGCTCCTTGCACCAGCAACATTTGTTGAAACTGCTATCTTTCCTGTATTTAATTGTGTTTACACCTTTGTCAAAACTCACTTGGGCATATTTTTAGGACCATTTCAGAGTTTTCTATTCTGTTCCACTGATCTGTGTGTCTCTCTCAGCACTAACAGTGTACTGTCTTAATTACTGTAGCTTTATAGTAGTTCTTAATGTTGAGTAGCGTGATTCCTCACAGGTTATCCTTCTTTTTCAAGCATTAAATATATAGATCAATTTGGGGAAAATTAATATCTTTACTCTGTTTTCTTCCAGTCCACAAATGTGCTAAATCCCTCCATTCATATAGGTCTTGATTTATTTCATCGGCATTTGTAATCTTGAGGATACAGATCCTACAACTATTTTGACAGATTTATACCTAAGTGTTTCATTTCATTTACGGAAGTTTTTGTCTTTTTAATTCTAACTCTTTTAAAGGTATTTTTTAAGATTATCAAAGACTTCAGATCCCCAAATCCTTTGAGCAATGGAAAAAATTAATTCATTCACTTTTAGAATTTTTCCTTCCTCTTGTAAGTGATGATGAATCTTAATAATAAAAATAAACATTGGTACTGTTTTGAAGAGATTAAGAAGTCTAATTGCTCTTAAAGTGATTATAGTGCTCATTTGGCAGAATCCATGGCCCTAGATTTTAATAATTAAGTGTATATTACCATACATAAAATACTTTAATGTTCCTCTATAACATCAACTAAGAATTTTACCCTTATTTTATTTCTATCAAAATTAACTACCTCTTTATTTTAGAATACAGGAGTGTTTTAAGGCAACAAACTTAAATGAACAGTAAGAAATATTTCTACCAAACATGGCTGGTAACCAATTAATTCATTTTATTCAATTTTCATGCACTTTAACAACTCACAAATATATATAATTTAATAAATTATGTACTACCTAACTACCCTTACAAAATTGGTGATTAAAGTAGAAATGGAAAATTTACTCTTGGTTTTGAGAATTAAACTATCAATCCCTCTTCCATTAACCTACTATCTTATATGCATACTGACATTTGAAATATTAATCATATTATTATTTAGGCAGAAATGGTGCTTAATAAAGCTGAATGCCTCATTAGGAAAGGAGCCTGACTAGTTCCAGTCAAATTTATTTGACTTATAGTTAGGTACATTAGATTAAATATAGAAAATTTTATATCACTAGTTAACTCCCCAGTTATCTATTTCTTCACAGTCCAGTCCATTACTAATAGCGTAAAGATCATATGGGATTAATAAGGTTTCTTTGGAAGAGGGTGTTTCCATTTTATGATGTCAATAGTGGAGCCTATGTTTCATATAACAAGATCAACTCATTTTCTAGAAACTTCTTTGTTTCATGTTTCCTTGTCCTCATGGTGCTGATTAAGTGAGGGTAGTAAGGTACCAAAATCAGGAATTATTAGTTTGAACCATGAGAAATTACCATTTTACGTCAAAAGTGGTCAAATATAATCAATTTTGTATGATTCAATCTACATATCTATTTTAGATATACACATGTATTGATATATATATGGATGGATGGATGAATTAATGTACACATAATCTGATGAATTCAGAAAAAATATGTAGCAAGTGAAGTTCTCTGGACACAATTGTTGTCAAAACAATTATTTTATGTTGATCTGTATGTACACTTTTTTTTATATAAACTTTATTTCAACTTAAAAAATAACAGACAAGAGGCAATTCAACAAACCATGGATTGCTGATATGTTTGATAAGATGATTTAAAAGTTCAAAATAGAATTATATAAGTTGAAAAGTAGATTTTTTAAAGTTCAAAATAGAGTTATAAAAGTTGAAAAATTAGATATTTACACACATTTTACCCCTGTCTTAATGTTTATCTTTCCTCAAGAAATTGAGAATTGGTCTTACTCTATCCAAAACTCAAATGAATCTCTCCTTTATTCCTGTCATGTTATCCACACACCACTCCTGATACACTATCCTGGTTTTCCCTCACGTTTTTAAGTAACAGTTATTTCACAGTATAGATTATATTTAAAATATCAGAATATGCAGGTCTGGAAATCAGAGAAAGGGAGGGAAATGATAATGAATGGAAGGTCCTAAGCATTACATACGCTGGAATGCCAGATGGATTTCAATAAATTGGATTAAGTCAAGTCCCTTCCTACAACGTATGAGAATGAAATAAAGATACAGGGAGAAAAAACTTTCAGGATCATCCTCACCCTGCCCTCAACTTCCATTAGATTTGTTTGACATTGTTTTTTAGCACCTACTATATTTTACTTATTATAATTATACATTATGAGGAATCATCATCATCATCGTCATCATCATAGACAGAACAGATGGGAATCATAGGGAAGACAAATATTGTAAGAAAATGGGGCCTGCACTCAGATAAGAAAACTGTGAACCTTTTTCATCTACAAAATTCTGATAAATTGACCTTAAATGGGATATGCACATAACGTTTGTTTTTTCTTGGTCCTTGGAATTTTCCCAGTGAATTACATTGCAATACTCCCATTAGGGTGATGATATATCATTGTGTGGGGTCAGTTATAGGCCATCCATGAGCAAGAATCTAATTTGGGCAAGGTGAAACATGTATGTTTCTACAGTATGCCAGTTACAATCTTGGTGAGGTATAATTTTTGATGGAAGCATGAAAAGTCGGCTCAATGCCTGCTTGGAATTTAAAATCATCCAAACATGCAAATAGCAGCATCAGCGGCCTCTCTGGCACCTCTCATGATTTTGTGAGACATGACAGCAAGTCAGGCAGGGAGGGAATATAAGCCATATTACTTATTTTTTAAAATAAAGTCTCAGAGGGAGGCTTGATCAAGAAACATTACCTGATTGTGATGGCATAGCAGATACCGTGTGCAAAGATATTATAAAAAAATTTTCTTTATAAAATCTATACCTATTCCTATATTGATGGAATTTTTAAAAATGCTTATTTTACTATGATGTTTGGAGCAATGGCTCTGGGCAGTAGTAAGACTGGAGGGTGAAGGAATGGGGTGTAATTATTTCCTAGTAGCCATATAGTCTTTGAGTATAACTTTTCTCCCCTAACTGCTGTCAGTTTTGAGGGCGGAATTTATTTCTGATTACTCTTTATATTGCCCTCAGTACTCAGCACAACACATTCCATATAGTATGTGCTCATTGAAAATTTATTAAATTAATGAGCTGAACTGGAGAGATATAATGAAACATGAAATAAAGATAATAAGTCTGTCTAGATGTAACATGATATTTGAATTCCTATGGAAACTTTCCATGGGAGAATGGGATTTGGGGGTAGACTAATTTGAATCCCGATAACAAATTTATTTTTCATGCAATAAATTCAAGAATTGTTATACACATATACATACATGAATGTGCATAGCTCTTAAATCAAAACATTTCTAAGCCTCTAAGCCTATTCAGCCTTCAAGATGATCACATGTAGTGTTGTTTTTCCTGTAGAGATCTTGTTCACCCTATTTTCATCAGCACTATCCTTTACCACAGTGTTAATTACACATTTTTACCCATTTATCTCCCACTATCAAGAAAATCCAAGAAAAAAAGTCAAAGCTTATGGTTGGCTAAGGACAGAGCTATTTTATCCCTAGAATCAAGGTGCCATTTCTATATTGATGCTGGCATCCATAATAAACTCACGGTAGCCAGCAGTAAACGGTTAGCAAATGGAAACTCCAGATTAATTTATTGAGCTACATTCAATACTGATTATAAAATTGTGTGCAGTTGGATGAATTTCAATATCCAATCTTACTTGCTATATACAAGCATTACAATTTAAAGTTAGTGGTTAGCTGTTTCCTGGCTGTGGTTAAGGAGGTAAGGAAACTCACTTCAACATGGTAGAATTATGGTTTGTAGTAGTCCTAGATCTTATCTAAGGCAATGACTTTCTTCATGTCCTAGGAATAATATAGCTATACCTATAATGCTATAAAAGTAAAAGCAGGTGATAGTTGAGTTCATTGCCACTCTCGCTTTTATTCTAGAATGGCCACACCTTCCATGTTTTTTTTTTTTTTTTTTTTTGTTCAGATCCCATGTAAGATTTCTTTTAAAGAACGGGCTCTGTGTATTAGAACAAAATGAAATTCAATCTAGTCTCTTTCAGAGATGGCAAAACATGGAACATTTGCTATCACTCCCATTACACACATGGTATTAAATAATGGGAACTTTTCCCACTAGTGCTAAACAGATATGGCCTCAAAGTCTGCCATGGTAAATCTGGAAACAATTACCAAGCAACTATACTTGGCAAGATGGCAGGTTATTGTTTAAGCCTTTCCATTATTTATTTTTTCTTTATTTTTAACCATTTGTCATCTAATGCTTATTCTGTTTATTATCCTTGTTTCCTCAAATACACTTCCTTGATAAGAAAAGAATGGCAAAATTAAGAGACCAAACTATTGATAATAAACTACCAAGTTGTTTGGGGTTTTATTTCCTCAGACATAAACCCTGAGAGAAGAATTTGAATGCAAGCAGTATATTTCAGAGGTGATCCCAGGAAGCACGGTGAAGGAGTTGGCTAGGGAGATAAGTGAAGGGAAGGAAGCCAGTCCAGTGTGACCTGATGAACATGTTATGTTGCCCTGTGAGCAGCTGAGGTTCAGCCCCACTTGGTAACACTGAATTGAGACTGAATTGCCTCACCTGAGAGGTAAGAAAGGGTATTTTTGGTCACCTCCTATATGTAATCTGGTAAGAGCTAGTCCCAGGGATGATGGCTCTCCAACATGTTCAAGCATGCCAAACAGTGAGTGGAGACCATCAGGCAAAGAATCACAATGCAGTAGGAAACTATAGGAATATACTGAAATGCTGAGTTCCTAGAAAGTGAGGAGGGCACCAAACCATCTGTTACAGAGGTCTAACTCACTTTTCATGCATTCTTAGAAGGATGTCACTTTAATTCCTTTCAATAGAATGAAATAAGCTTTATAAACAATTTGAAATAATAGTCTACTGTGAATCAGACTTTTATAAGTTAAAATACAATATCAATTAATTATTAATTGAAATATTAGAGTTCTATGAGGATGAGCCTTAATGCATACAACAGTTCACAACCCTCAAGACAGTTCTATTTTACATTTTGAAATATGTTGATGATAAAAATGGGTTTCTCCACTCAATTAAAAATATTAGCAGATCAATCTGCACAGAAACTGTAGCTACCTGGATCTACTAATGACATATTCCAAATTGGCTGACAGCATCACACTGGCTGAAGGGTGATAGAGGTAGGTTGTCTTATAATGTGATCCTCTCACTTTTCCTACACATTTTAAACCAGCATGTATTCTCCATATTTGATACATTAATGATTATAAAGTTTTTCACGTGATTCACTGGCTAGCACCAATGAACAGCAACATGGTATTCATTTCTGTAATTTAGTATTTTCTCAAAAAATGGAAAAGGAAACCAAGTAATCATATACAACTTGTTCCTTTAATATACAATCACAAGTTTTGAAAGTATCTCCTAGAGATTATAGATTTTTCTTCTACCTTCCCTTAAATTTTGCCTAACCCATTATTATAACCAAGGTCAATGTTTATTTACAAACTATGTAGCAAGTGTCATCCTACCTACAATGTTTTGTAAATGTAGTCACAACACTTTGATTAGACTACTACCATAAAACATATCCTTTACTTTGGCTTATTTAAATCCCCCCCCAAAATGATTGTTTTATATCCTAATAAATTAACACTATAATATGCACATCTGAATTCAATGTGTTTTCCAAAACGCATTAAGTTCCACTTATGTATGTACAGGACTGCACATAAATATCAATAAAGAATGAATTTCTATGAAAAGCATCAAAATAAATAAAGATACATAGATCCTGGTGTGTGGTTTCCTGTCACAGAGAATTGTGATTTTAAAGAATGGATACATCTGGGAATCAATTTACTATACACTTATCCATCTTTGAGATTTCTCCTCCACAGAGAAGATTTCAGTGATTATAAAATTGTTTACTTCTTTATTAATTTCCTAATATCACACTGTCACGTATTAGAACAAGCAGAGTCTTAACATCTTACCTCATGTGACACGCTCACTGAATTCATACTCTTTCTGGAGCCTCAGCGCACTTGTGAGCTGGCAGGCTGTCCAGACGTGAACCTCAAGTTTAGGTTATAAAGCACACATTTGCTCTGCTTTCCTGTTGCTGGAATTATCTAACTCCTACTCTCCAACCTCAAAGCCTTCAGAACGCAGTTTTCATTTCCTAATGAAAACTCAGTGGGGAAACAGAATTAGATATAAACTTTTAATATCAGATATAGCTTACAATAACCATGCTGCATAGAACAATTGGAGGATTGGTAGAGACCATCATTTCTTATTGGCGATTAAAGATAAAAAAAAAAAAAAAAAGAGGACTATATATTCTCTTAGTACTACTTTACCGATATATGTGCCATAGATTTACCCAATGTAATTTTGCTCTTATATGATTGTACTTGATCATTCCATTAAATTACCATATTGTATTCTAAGTGGGAAAGTTGAGTGAATTAATAACTCCTGGGGAGGGGCAAAGTGTAAATCGTGAAGGAAACAAAGCTTTAGAGGACTGTCTTGTATACCTTTCCAATATGTAGGGTAAAGAGCATAACTATCATAACTAAATATCCCAACTTCTAAAGGCATGAAATAGAGCAAAATGGTATCCAGGCTAAATGGCTACTTCAATAAACAGAATAATTATAATTAGTAATCTTGAAAATATTTTCATGTCCTATGGTTAGTTATATCGGAAGGAAGGAGGAGGGTGCAAAGGAAATGACCCTACCCTAGGACTTTATAAAGGTCTTTTCACCACTGGCTGTGTAACTCATTATAATTTTAAGTAAAAGTTGAGTCACTCCTCTATTCCAGGTGCTGTGCATGGGATAAAGAATGAATGGGGGGGGAAAAATCACTCTATTCAAACATTGTCTATAAATAAATAACCTTAACAGTATATCACAGCAAGATAAATTTTGAGGCAGGTATGAGCAAAGTGCTAAGTGAATATACATAGGAGTAAATTATTTAGCCAAAGATGAAGAAGAGTGGCCAGCTACACTATCTCGGAGGGTTGTAAGGCATGCAAGAAGTGAATATATGGGAGTAAGAATTGTTTGAGAATGTGAACGGGGTCAGCATGTCCAAGGATACATGGCAGGAAAGTTTGGTACCTTCAGAGAAGTGTTTGTATGGCTAGGGTGAGGCCTTCATATGATGAGAGAAAGATGAGACCCAGGAAAAAGGTAGGAGAAAGGTTGTAAATGGCCTTCCATACAGGTTATTTCAATTATATCCTAAAAAAACGAAAGGGAACTACTTGGGGAATGTAAGCAGGGGAGTGATGTAATATGTTTTGCCTTTGAGAGAGTTGAGCCTAGAAGCCTTGGGAAGAGTAAAGTGAAGGGAAGAAAAATTACAAGGAAGTTAGGAAGCTATGACTATTAAAAGTGAGAAAGCACAAAGATGTGAACTGAGATGGTGACTGACAGCTAGAATGGACAGAGGGTGTCAGACCTAAAAGAAATCTAGGAGACAAATAGGAGTTTGCTACACAGATCTGTTTAAAGAGGAAATACTTCTTACCTAGCTTAACCCACATGATTGTCAGAAGCAAAGTAGCAACCTGAAAGTGTTTAGTAAATCATAAAGCTTTCTATATATTTAAGGAAATCGTATTATGCAATGCCTCTGTTGTAACAACATTGCTACTTTGTTCAGACACATTAAAACAACTATACTTATAACTATACTTTTCTTAAAGGTGCTTTTCTAGGTCCTTACAAGAAAAATAACAGCTTAGGTAGCACATGTGGATTCACATTTCCTAGATGGATGCAGTAGTGGATATCTGCTTTGCACGACACTACGGAATTGTGGTCAGGGGACTCAGTTGGGGCAAGGACTAGAAGCTGGGGAAAGGAGGTCCATGGATTCCCAGGCATCTGTGGAAATGTTCTATCAAGAACATGCAGGAAAAGTATTTGGAAGTAAAATGAAGGTGAGAAAAAATCAGATCCAAGAATTGGTTGCTGGACAGGAGAATTGAAATTAAAGTCTCTGAGAAAAGATCTTGCCGCTTTATGCAAGGAAAGTACAGCTACAATCCAGTCTCTGGATAGTCTGTTTATGTAAAAAGAAAGGAAAATAAAATCGAGGTCAAAAAAGATCTGACTACCACTTTGAAAATGGACACAGAAATGCAATTCTTTAGTGAGGTCAGAACACAGGGACATCCCTAAGATCTATGGCAGAAGCACTCAAGGCAGGCAATGGCCCAAAGCTCTTCTGCCAAATCTGTTTCCTTCCAAGCTGTTAGAGTGGCATCTAGGAAAGAGTGTGATCTTTAGAATCTGAAAAATCTGGTCCATATTCAAGCTATCTCACAAGAAGCTTACACTCTCTGAGGCTCAGTTTCCAGATCTGTAAAATAGAGATGATAAAACCTATTGTTATGACTTGTTCAAAGGACTGGGTAAAAGAATATGCAAAAGGTACCTAGTACTGCATCTATCATCTAAAAATATTTAAGAAATTGTAGGCATTATCATTGTATTACAAATTAGATTTTATGAACTAAATTTCCTCCTGCATGATGAATGAAAGATATTAGAAAATTAGTGTTCTTATTAATCCACTCTACAAAAACTGGACTTTCTCCAAATAGAACCAAGTGTGGTATGAGAATATGGAGGCAACACGAAAAAAAAATGAGAAGAAACTGAATGTAATGGTAAAGCTGTGGAAGAAGAAAAATAAAATTTTATACCAAAAGGAAAACAGGTTTAAATTTTGCATGGCCACATTATACCCCAGTTGGTTAGTTAGGGATATTTTTGTTCACAGTCAATGAAATTAATCATGCAGCGACAGAAGCCTATACTCAATATTACATTGACAGTGTTGTGCCTTTCCTGGCTTCCCAGAGAGACAAGGATTGTGAGTCACCTTATTAGAAAGGACTAAAGACTCTGGGTAGTTTAATAGAAAAAGGCCTTACTTCAGTGTCAGGAGACCCCCGTTCTATTTCTGGGCTTATTACTAACGAGAAGAGGCTTTAACCAAGTGACTATATCTCTCTAGGTCTCAGGTACGTCATCTCTAAATCAAAGAGGCAGGACTACGTATTCTTTAAGGATCTCCGGGCTTTGCAACTCTCGGTTTCTATAAAGGCTATCTGCCTAGATACTGGCAGCATATATAATAAACTAAGGGGTCCCGTGCAGAAAAAAATAAAGAACTCCCGCAAAACAATAAGAAAAAAGATGTTATGAATAGGTACTCAACTTCATTAGTCATTGGAAAAATGGAAATGAAAACTACAATGAGATCAAACAGCACAATCACCAGAATGGCTAAAATAAAACCCTGATAATACTAAGGATTAGGAACAATATCTGGAATTCTCATATTCTGATGATGGCTAAATTAATTTACATACCTTAAAACTGCTTAGCATTATCAGCTAAAGTTAAGTATTTGGCTATCCTCTGACCCATCCATTTCACAAGAGAGGTACTATACAAGAGAGGTAATTGTTTGTCAAACTCTTCCTGAGAGAAAGCTTATATGGACACACTCATGCTAGGTTTAAAAATTTAAACCCATTGCCTGCGAATGACTTTTGCAAAAGTCTAAAACAGGGACTCAATCTTTTTTGTTCCATGGACCCCTTTGCTAGTCAGGTGAAAACCACGGACCCGTTACTAAGTCCACACTATACTGTGTATTATTTAATAAATATATCACACCCACACCAACACGTCCCCACAAGAATAATGTTTTGTTTTGTGTTTTTTTTGAAATTCAATTCAAGCTCATGGACCCCTTGCTAAGAACTCCTGGTCTAAAACCTCTTCCTTCTAGATTTGATTCCAGGGAAGATGAGCAGCAGCTGGCAAGCATACTCCTTACTTCCAATGGCCTTTCAAAATATGCCACTTGACTTTTTACTTTGAATTGCTTAATATTTTTCACTGAATTTGCTTTATCACCATCCCCCCCCCCGCCCAATTCAGCTATCATGTTGCTCTATGAGGGACATGCAAATTCTTCCACATCACTCAAACTAAGAACCCTGGAAGCCTCTAGTTCATTCCTAACCGGCTTTTCTGTCTGGATTCACAGCTGCTGCTGCCCTCTGGTAAGCTGTCACTTAGATATCTCCCTCTTCTCGTCCACGTAAAGCTCATTCATTTCTAAATTCTTCAGGGATCGTATCTTAGTCATTTTTCTCTAGCACAAAGACTGACAGAAGTCATCGACAAATATTTGTTAGATGAATGGAAAGCAGCAGAAACAACTTGTCACTTCGGATGGTGGGCTCAAATCCTGTTTCTGATGATCTGCTGGAGAAATGGTCTCTGCCTCTTGCCACTGGAGCTGCCAGCCAGTCCACGAATGGGTAGGCATTCAAAGAAAGAGGCACCTGAGATTCCTACTCACTTAGTTACTATTTCTTTCTCGACCAGGCTCTTATACAGATCTCTTACTTACACTTGTCACATAATATAAATGAGTCCCACAACTAGCCTAAGACCCATACAATTTCAAGTGCACCTTAGAGTCATTTTCCACAATATGGTTTATTGGTGCCATACTGCACTTGTACCCATAATGTGTAAAATCTGTGCTAGTAAAATCAGAATATGATGGTGCTTATGATTCTGGGAGCATTACAATCAATTGTAACATTGCAATGACCAGAGAAGACTGATACGGAAGAGTTTATTTTTCCTACTTACTTTCTTAGGATTTATAACCCTGCCTCCAGATTAACAGGTGAGGCCAATATTTCTTTTGGAAAATTGATAGGCACCATTCAAGTGCATTCAGAGAACCATGAGTCTCTGGTGCATCACCCAGTCCTTCAGTCTCAGCCACCCGCCACCCCTTCTATAAAAGGTTGCCCAGAAGAATCTCTCCTTTACTGCCCATAGTGCTTTTTCTCTTGACCATCTTTTTACCTATTTGCTTATTCCCTGGAGAGCACTTCATTTCTTGTGTAAGCCCAAAGTTTACTGCAGGCTGGACATACTAGGCATACCGGAAATTTCTTACTTGTGAAAATGGAGTAGGCTTCCAAAAGCAGTATATATGTTTAACATTTGAGGCAGGCTTCCTTGATTTAGAAACCATACTTTATATTGCCATTACTGTCTAGAGGGACAAAATTAATGGGGCTATTAACAATGATTTTCTTTAAAAAAATCATTTTCCAAAATTATCACAGAAGACATTGAAACATTACAACTCAATGTGTGAACAAGTCCTGAAGACATTGCCTTATGTTTTATTAATATCTACACAGAGTGGATTAAATTTGTGAAAATTTGTATCTTCACAGAGAATCTATAAATTTCTTGATGGAAGAAAATAAACAGCAAAAAGGCTTAAATCCTTTAAAGCTTTAAGCATGATGACCTGTGAATAATAAACACTAAATAAATGTTTGCTAATTTGATCTTATAAAATATCATTTGAAATGTATTTATGTTCCACTCCTTAAATATTAATTTTCCCTGACCAAGTTATGAATTTTTATTCCTTTGATCCCAACACATAGCAGATGAAGACATCAGAATAAATGAAACACAAACAGCTGTGCTAATATTTAAAATTCTATAAGGGCTTCATATACAATACCCATCTCTCCCCTCTATGACACATCTTCCTGAAGGGCACATAAATTGCACAGATATTTTAAATACCTTAAGTTATTTGATGACACCTTGGATATATACTTTGACTGAAAGGGAAATGACAATCATATTATTCTCCTAAAAACAATTCAAACGGTGGATTTTTATTTTCTAAGTTAAACACAAAAGATGAGGAAAAAGTGATATACATAGAAAACCAAATACTTTAAAACTTCCGGGTTTTTTATTATGTTTATGAGAAAAACAAAATAAAACATGTAAAACATCTTACTCAGCACACCCTAAATAAAATGCTCAATCTCCAAAATAAGCACTACCGCTTGTCATACTTATTTCTGGTCTTTAGGAGAAACAGACCTAAGAGAATATCTCTGAGGGACAGTGTAGTTTCATAAATCCCTGCCAAGCTCAATGATTATAAGGACTGCTAACCAGAGCTCAATATTGTTACCCTTGGAATTGGGAGAGAGAAAGTCCTTTAAAAGATTGAGATCTGTGATAGCAATAACAGGAACTAAATATGTCAGGGGTACAGCCTTACTCTTAATAATTTCAGGCAAGGAACAATCTTGTTCTGCATAGTGAAAAGCAAGCCAACTAAGAGAAAAATGTGTGTGAGTTCAATTATATAAAATGGACTGGATGGTTAAAACACTTTATAAATATATTTTTTTCTTTTAAACTGTACTTGAATGTTAGGTTTTATTTCATTCTGATATAGTAAAAGAAAATGAAATTGTTTTCACATGCAATAAAAAAAAAGCTCATTCATCGCAGCCTTTTCTCAATTGCCACTTTTGCCTTTCCCCCACCTATATCCTCTTCCTAGTCTTCCTCATCGCTCTATATTCCTAAGCCAATAGGAAGAATTTCCTTCAGACCCTCAAGCCTTGTATCTGTTACCATAGAGACAGGCATCACAAGATAGCTGCTCAGTAACATCCTCATGGAAACAAAATAAGAACTCTTCAGGTTTTATAGGAATTTTCAGTGTTACCAGTGAGCAGGAATATTATCCTTCTACCCTAGAAAAAAAAGTGTAGTCATTGTAGTTTTACAATTGTACAAGTGTGGCAATTGTAATACAGTACTTTGTAATGATAAATCCAGGCTCCCTTAATTTTAGGCTTAGAATCTGATTATGATGTCTTGTATGACTTGAAAGAAATCCCCTCTCTCATAGCTTCATGTTCAGGGAAATCTCTCATAAATACCTCATTGCTAACTTTTAACTCTAGCAGGACTTGTCAGTCTTTTACTAACAGCCTCAACTTCTCTCTTACAAGGCAGCACATATATTATTTTGCTATTCTTTGATCTCTTCTAGAACATATTTGATCAAGAACACCCTCATCTTTTCAAAAAGGTGAACACTTCTCCAAAACTCTACAATGCAATAGCTCCTTGGGGAGTTTCTAAACCTACAGAGAGAGAAAAGAATAGTTGCAAGAAGCACTTGCCACTTGCTTTAATCTTTTTTCTTCTGCCTTCTGCACTTTCTATAAGTTGACTGAAATCATAATAAATGAAAAAAAAATAACGGAATATTTTCCAATAGTAAGTCCAGTGAGAGGGAAGGGCTAAGTCAAAGCAGATATCAGCTATAAATCAGTGATTGCAGAGACCACAAAAGTTTCTTATCCTGACAATAAATAATAAACATGTCTGAGAAAGCAAAATTTTTCAATACATTAACAGCCAAAATGGCCCATCTTTAACTCCTAGGTTGTATATTTGAACTGGTTTTCAAAGTCTCTAGTAGTTAAATTTTATGGATGGCAACACTTCCTGTTTATGGTCTTCAGTTGATACTTAATTGTGATCTAGTTGTTCTTAGATATCTGATTTAATGAGAAAATAAAGAGTTTCCTTATAGCCTCGAGTTCAGATAGCCAAACTTACTGTTCAGGGCCCAGATAGTAAATATTTTTGCTTTTGTCATCTCTGTCACAACTACTTAACGCTGCCATTTTAGCACAAAAGCAGCCAGAGACAATATAGAAACAAATGGGGGTTGTCTTTCAATAAAATTTTATTTATGGACATGTAAATTTGAATGTCATATAATTTTGATGGCTTACAAATTATTATTCATTTTTCCAACCATTTAGAAATGTAAAAGTCATTCTTAGCCATAATTTGCCCACTGGTGGTCTAGAGTACTCAAGTAGAGTAGTAGACATAATAAAAGCAATATCGAGAAATGGGGAATATCCTTTCATTAAATTATCAGACTCAGAGACTCAATGTTGCAAAATACCTCAGACATCTCTTTCTTCAACTTCCCCTTAGGAAAAATTCCCTTTCCAGAACCGAATGCTTTAGGAACAAGGAGCTCACTAGTTCATAGACTAGTCAATTCCCTGCTTACACACAACAAATTGAAAAAATTATTTTTCCTCTGCTTTCAAAGAGATGCAAATGAGTCTAATCCATCTTCTACCTTATTGCTCATCTGTTATTTGAAATCCATTTAATTTTTCTTTTCTTGTTGCTTCATGCATTCAACTTTTTAATTTTTCTAAAACCTTAATGACCCTCAAATATTAATTTCTAGGACCTTTCACCATTAGGCACTTTTCACTGACCATGCTCCCAAAATGTTAGAGATCCTCTTAGGCCATGGTTTCCCTCTTAAAATTTTTTTCTTTTTCTAAAATTTGTTTTTTTTTTTTTTTCTTTTTTAGGATACACTTCGGGCAGCATTACTGTAATTTTGTTTGGTTGAGACTATAGCTGATATTGGGATTACGATCCACAAAGTCAGTAAGTAGTTTTTCAAGGAATTATTGTTAATCTTTCACTTTCTCACATTCCATACTTGCCAAATTGTTTTGAAACAATGCAAGATGTTACACCTACTCCTAATAAAATTAATCCTTTTGGCCTCACTAGATGCTTTTGGGTGGTTATTATAACCCTTCAGAATATTAGTAATCCAATATGTTTGTTCTGCATCCAAACTCAATGGGCTATTTGGCTCTTTGTTCAGGTTTTTTATATTAATACTTCACGGCCAAAAGGAGCCAGGACAGAATCGTAGGGCACATTATGAGATTAGATCCCGAGCAGATTGAGACATTTGGACAGAAGGACACCACAGTCATGTGAGAGGCTGCCTTCCTGGTTTACGATGATTCACTAATTGGCACACCAAAGCAGAATCAGCTAGTGAGCTAATTCCTCTACCAGACCGTTACACCAAACAGCAAACAGTCCTCCTGCTTGGCCATAAGGGCACCATAAAAATCATCACCAAATTCCATACTCCCATCAAAATAGACATATCACCTACTCACCCAAAGACACTTGGAGGATCCTGACCTATATTACTTTTCCCCCTTTTCTAAACCATCCCTTCTTCCCAGGGAATTCAGTTATTCCCAATACTGGAACAAATAGTGCTTATTTTTCTAGAAGAAATATTTCCTGTTACGAAGCAGTCACTTACTCTCCCCACCCTAATTATGGACTTCCCTTCATCTTAACTCCAGGACTAACTAAAATATTGTTGTGGCTCCCTCTTTTTAAACAGCTTTGGACCTTTTTATTCAGTTTGTTAGGGGTGTGCGTATATGGTTTGCTTTTCTTTGCCTTTTCGTTCTTTAAAAGATGGATGGCATGAGAATGGGAGAGTAGCAGGGTGGAGTGAGGCTCTCAGGAAAAACATTTCAAAGCATATTCTGAACCTATATCATCTCCCCCTACTCTTTATTAAAAAAAAAAAAAAAAAAAAAAAAAAAAAAAGAACATACCTGAAGGCGGGCCACTTCATCACATGGGGGAATTTTCATTCAACAGTGTTTTAATTAAATAAAAACTCAGGGAAATTTGTGAATTAAAAATAATGAGGTCCATAGTATTTTTACCTTAAAAATACAAATAGTTGTTCTGATGGTATGAATGCCTTAGGGCAGAAATCAATCTGAGTTTGTAGAGAATTGAGAGAAACCCACGGATTGGTACCTGTCAACAACTCCAGATTTAACAAGAAAATCACATTTAAGACTTTATAATCAATTTCATTTTCTTCCACCTGTTTCTCACACTCTCTTTTTATGCATTTCTTTTACCTCTTTATTTTTTTTTATTCAGAACCCCTTCAGAAAACAGGTAATTAAACATTTAGGATTGGGCGACTACACACGGTCTTGTCCCTTTGCATGCTAATCATGTGCCACATTGAGAAAGATTGGCAAGCACTTCCAAACTCTTACAAGCATTTAACAATGAGGGTACGCCGGCTCTTCAGGTGTGTGGTCCAAAGTCTTTAAGATTTCATTAATAATCAACAGCTGGTGCCACCTAGCGTCAATCTCCTCCATTCATCAGTGGCATGAAATACCTTCCTAGTCACAAAGGAAGCAAGGCTAAATTACACTCTAAGAAACAAAAAACAAACAAACAAAAAACACGGGCTTGGGGAGTTCAGAGGCTGATTTGAATTACACTATCTTCACTGAAAGAAAAGCCTTCTTTTACAAGTAACTATGGTAACAGGAGTGTAAGGCTAGCCGAAAACTGACATTTATTTTCTCACAGGAGACAATTCACCAAAGGAGAGTCCTACTAAAGATGCAATGTCAAAGAGTTTTTCCCAACTTGAATTGTCACTGAAAACAGTTATAAGTAGTTGAGAAATAAGACTGGTAGAAGAAAACTGTATTTTAAAAATATAATACTATATATATAGCTGATTTGCAACAGTCAACCCTAAAAAAAACTCTATATCATTTGCAAAATTCTGTCAGTCTTTGAGCTTCCCAAAGATTAATCAAGTACAGTAAAAGACTATACAAAAGCATAAAGTACTCAAAAGTATTCATTGTAAATAATCAGATTGTGACAAACACATTTTTAAAAATGTTTGCTGCTAAAACTTCACGTCTAGAAAACTGTTTGCTTTCCTGCTGTATGTATGAATTATGAATTATATATTCAATGACAGTCATGTATGCTTCAAGGTTAAAAAGTACTCATCCAAATCCTTGACAATTTTTCAAAACATGGATTTTTCCAAGTAGAATAATTAGCCCACTAGTTTCTAACTGATGCACTAATAGTTAAATGCTTTTTTTTTTTTTTAACTCACTCTTTCTAAGAGGAATACGTAATTGAAAAACATGGAGTAACATTGAAGAAAAAAAAGTTACATAACAGCCAAGAGGGTTCTTTGACCAGACTTATTGGGACACTGCAATTAATACAGGAAAAGGCACAGCACAGATGAGCACCACTGTGTACACTAAAAGGTCACATTAGATGTTCATTTATGACAGTCTATTCATCCGGATGATTTTGCTACTCAGGCTACTGGAGAGACTGGTTAGAGAGCCGATTCTCTTTTCTATAGATAGTTAACAATGATGCTATTCATACTCAGGAAAATCTATTTCTATATTCTTTGACATCTGTGTTAAGCAATCACTTGTTAAAAGCAGCTTTGAATGTTTTATTTTCTTGTTACCCTAGTGGCGATCAAAATTATATCAGTGTGTTTGGTCCAATATATACTCACTGACAGATCCTCATGACAGCGTATGAAGAAAGAATATGGAAACAAGGCATAGTTTCTATAAAAAGCTTAAATTGTTCTTCTTTCCCCCCAGAAAAACTTTATTTCTGGTTCCAAATGCAGCCCATGCTGATGCTCCATTTGTTTAAAAGTACTTAGAAGTATAATCCACTGACTATATGGGAAAGGAATATTGCAGAAACAAAAAAGGGTTCTAAAATTTGTACGCAGGCAAGAAAGAAGAGAAAACTCATTATGGTTCCAAATAATTAAATAAGTAAATGTTCCAATTTTCAGTAATTTATCATTTTCTGTCATTTTTCATTAACAGCTTTCAAAGCTCGATCGGAAACAAGCTGATACAGAGAAATTAAGAGCAGTAATCAAGCGAGAAATGATAGACCAGCTGGGTCGACATCAACTTGGCAAAACGTGAATACAGTTCAATAGCTGAAACAGATGCTGGAGTTGTTGAAAAACCCTGCAGGAGATATTGATGTATTTTCTTCATATAATGCAGAATGACTGAATAAATGTCAAAAGCTAGAAATTGATGTGGAGACATGACTGACAGCCAAACTCCTTATAAAACAGAAACCAAGTGTAACAATTTCCAACCTATCTAAACATTCTGTACATGCTTATTTCTCTCAATGTCTGAATATACCAATATATCAATCAGTCCTTGCAAATAAACTGCATGTAACTGAGCAGGGGTAGATTCCCCTATAAATTTCCCCCTCCCTCCGTCATCATCTACCTGAAGAAACCTCTCAAAAAATACTTTATTCTAAATTCTTCTAACACTGATTTCTATCCAAGAAGTATTTCTCTGAGGTTGGAGGCAAGCACAACCCCCCAAAATCTAACACAGCGCAAGGTAATTTCAAAATCCATTCTCTAAAAGCAACACTGTTTGCAGAGTTTGAAGAGCTCAGCAACAAACCCCAGCTACCAACAGCTGCTTGTTCAAACATATGCTTTGTCATGGTCAGCTTCTAATTGTATTCATAATGATGTAATAGCTTTAATAATCCTACCTTCCATGCCAGCTGTTTTTTCCTGTCACTCCATCATGCCAATAAGTTGGCTGCTGTAACAAATCAAGATAGTGCAAAACAGCATCTTTCTCCTGATTCTGTCATCTTCCTGAAAGCATTCTATTACTGCCGACTGCTGGGAACCAGAAAGTCTATTTGAATTCCAACAGCTCCCCTTTCGCATGATTCAAGTTAGGTTAGGTGGGCATGCCTAATATGATTCTCTCAGTCATTTATTATGCAGTCTGCTACGACGTCGATGTGGTAACCACTCTGACTATCTGATACGTCAGTCGAACAAAACCCACACCTCGGAGCAAACACATGAGCAAGAGCAGCGTTCTGCATTTAACGAGCATTCTTCCTGCCTAAAAAAAAAAACAACAACAGTGGATCTGCAAATCTCTTTCAGTATCTACTCAGCGCTCTGTACAGATGCAAAGCCTTTGGGTTAGATTCTCTTCTTCACTACACTGAGAGTACAGTCCCTTTGCCATACATTGAATTATTCACACTGAAATGTTGCCTGATTTTACTTCTCTTTGCAGTCTCTTAATGGTAAAAACTCTTTTGATTGTACTTTTGAAACAAGGATGCCCTGTGCTCTGCTTCACATTTCTGCTTTATTACAAACTCCAGCATGCACTTTCTCAAATGGATTATGCCGCTCGTGATTCTACTGGAAAATGTTCCAGTAAGAAGCATTTTAAAAAGGAACGATTATTTAACCTACACATTGGAAATGAAGTCTGCTACTCTGTGTGCTGCTCCCAAGGGTGAACTTCATCGTCGATAAATGGACTGAGAAGAGTGCTTTCTTGAGAAGGAATTAGATTCGTGGAATCTCTTACACAGCTCGTTTACCAAGGAAATAAGTACCATTTTAGGCAAACCAAGTTTGTATTTTTAAAAGACCAGTTATGAATCAAGAGTTTTATCATAAGAAATTACGCGGTTGCCATGTCTCTAGAGTATTAATTTGAAACAAAACTTTGAAGTATGCCTACCTCTCTCGGGGCACTAATATTTAGAGTTTGAAACGATAAAACAGGAAAGCTTAGGCGTTTTCATGAGAAAAATGCCTTAAAAGGAAGGAAGGATCAAATCTTATATTTCCCTTCAGCCATCTATAAGTTACTCAGTTTGATAGGTATCCCGTCCCCACGCACAAAAAAAGACAGCATGAAACTATAAGCAATAATGAATTTAGCAGTACGACATATTCTGTCACTACTCTGAGATATTGTTTCCATAAGGGGTATGTGTGTGTATACATGTATGTGTTCATATATGTGTGCGCTTATTATATGTTTGTGTGTGTGTATATATCCATTTTAGCTATTTTACTTCCATTTATATTTTTTAAGAAACACGAATAATCCCAATATGTCAGGACATACACAATGATCAGTAACTTATACTCATTATTTAGTTTATAAATACCAGAAACAAACCAGAAAGACAAACTGAGTCTATTTAAAACACCCCCAAATTTCTCTAAAATATTACACATCACTCCACATAACAATTGTGAAAATATTCGCTTATTAATTACTATTATTTCACACACCCCACACACACACAAAATCACTCTTGTGATTAGCATATCTCTTACAGGTTGTGACAAGCATAACAACTTGTGGTGTTTTTTTTAAATCTACTCTTGGCCTCCGCATACCTCTTCCAGCTTCATCTCGTCTCTTTCTTTCATTCTTTACTTCAGCCACAATGAACTTCTTTAATTCCCCTAAAATAATGTGCTTCCTCCTATCTCAGAGATTTTACACATTCTACTTCACCTATCCATAAGATTCCCCTTACTCTGATTGTCTACCTCACATCCAATCTTCATGTATCATCTTGAAACATCATTTACTGTGTGAGGCATTTTTTATCCTAAGCAAAATTACATTCTTCTGGTATGCAGTTTCACAGCATCCTGTACTTCTTTCGTTGGCTTCGTAATAATGACATATATATACACACACCTATAGATATATACACACAAATACACATATGCCTATGTATGTATGTATGTGCATATGTATGTATCTTGCTATCTACAGCTACTATACAGATACTCATTCAATCCTCTCTCTGGACCTATGAGGGGGAATCTATTATTGTATGTATTTAACAGCTGAAGAAACTAAGGCACTAAAAAGTTTAATAACTTGTCTACAGTGACACAACTGCTTAATTTTTGGTCTTTCTTGGTATGCTATTAAGTCCTTGAGACTGGAAAACCTGTTTTTCTTGACCACTGCAATGCCCAAATGCCTAGTATAGTACTTGAAAATTTTTCTTCTATTCATTCACATATCCAGTAGAACCTGCATTATGCAATGGACTGTACTGAGCTAGGTTATATTGTGGTGAACAAAACAGACATGGATCCTGTTTTCATGTAGCTTGTGGTCTAGAGTAAATGTTCTAAACTTGGGTCCAAGGGTCCAGGGATAGGGTTCACATATCTGTTAATTTGGATGAAGCATCTTTATTTTCATTAGCCTCTAACTTATTACCAATTTTAATAAAGTTGGTTTCTGGGTTTACTCCTATAAATTTTATTTTGGGCATTTAAATATAATTTAGGTAAGTGGGTCTTTAGCATCACCAGATGTCAAAGGGATCCAGGTAAGAACCTCTGGCCTAAGAAAGCAGAATATAGCATATTGTTTAATAGCATTGTGTCTAGAGTCAGAAAACCTGGGTTCAAATCCTAGATCCATTGCTTAAAATTTATGTATTCTACTGTATGTTACTAAATTTCTCTTTGCCTCAGTTTTTTCTTCTGTAAACTAGGAATAATAATTACTCTTTTGTATTCTTACTGTCAGGAATAAATAAGAGAATCATTGTAAGATACATAGTATATTGCCTAACATCTATTAAAATCTAAATAACTATTGGCTGTTAGTGAGAGAGCTAGATTTTAAAATGATTATGACAAATAAAATCTGTGAAAAGTAGTACAAAAGATTAGCAAAGAATTTTCGAAGTGGAACTGAAACTTTCATACACTCCTAATAGAAATCTAAAATTGTAAAACCACTTGGAAAAACAGGCGGTTTCCTTAAAAGTTAACCACAAAGAAGTGATGTGGCTCAAGCAATTGGGCTCCCATCTACCATATAGGAGGCCCAAGGTTCAATTCCCGGGGCCTCCTGGCAAAGGCAAGCTGGCCCACTCAGGAGTGCTGGCCCGAGTGGAGAGCTGGTGCAGCAAGATGATGCAACAAAAAGACACACAGAGGAGAGAAAATAAGAGACACAGCAGATCAGCGAGCTGAGGTGGCACAAGAGATTGAGCACCCCTCCCCACTCTGGAAGGTCCCAGGATTGGTTCCCGGTGCCACCTAAAAGAGAGGACAAGCAGACACGGAAGAACACACAGAGAGCAGACAGTGAGCACAAAACAATGGGGTGGGGGGAAATAAATAAATACATCTTAAAAAAAAAAAGTTAGCCATATACCTACTATATTAGCCACAATTTTTCATTATGAGGGAAACGAATGCTTATTTCCTTATGAATTTATTCAAGAGAAAATAAAGCATATGTCTACACCAAAACTTACTCATGAATATTCATAGTAGCTATATTTGTAATAGCCCCAAACTGGGAACAACCCAAGTGTCCATTATCATGTCAATGGATAAACAAACTGTGGTATGTCTATAAAATAGAGTACTACTTTGCCACAAACAGGAATGGACTATTGATACATGCTACAACATGGATGAACCTCAAAATAATTTAGATAATTGAAAGAAGCTAAACAAAAATGAGCACATACTGTATGATTTCACTGATATAAAACTCCAGAAAATGCAAATGATTCTATAGTGACTGCAGATTTGTAGTTGTCTGGGGAAGGTGGATGAGGAGAGACAGAGAGAAGAGGTTACAAAGGGGCACAAGAAAACTTTTGTGATGAGGGCTACATTCATTATCTTGAATGTTGTGATGGCTTCACTGATGGTTTCATGTCAAAATGCGTCAAGTTGTACATTTTAAATATGAAGAGTTTATCGTATGCCAATTATACCTCAAGAAAAGTGTTAAAACCATTTCTATCACATTTTAGAGCATTAGTATTAATTTGATTACAAAGTTTCAAATAATTCTTTTAATTATTAATTATTAATTCTTTTAATGTTACTTTTAAGGACACGATAGCGTATTTAAAACTTTGTAATCAAACGTAAAGAATGTAATGTAATCAAACGTAAATATTCAAACGTAAAGAATGTAGGCTCTAAGTAATCCTACCATCGGATTATAATGACCCTGATCATCTCAAGAAAGTAATTTTCCCCACCATCTGCTATTTATAGCTCTTCATGTTATAACTGAACAACCTAAAAACTGATAATTATCCAGTAAGAAAGGAAGATTTGGTCGTATTCTATTCATGTAGTGCATGATCTCACTAATAGGTTATAATTAGAACACATCAACTCATAGAGTCAGAATCTAGAATATAGGTGACTGGGGGAATTGGTGGGGTTAGGGAATATGTAATTAAAGCTTGTTAAAGTACTGAGTGTTTATTTGGGATGATAAACAATTTTTGGAGTGGATGTTGGTGATGGTAGCATAGTACTGTGAAGGTAATTAACTGAATATGGTATTTGCATTTTTACTTATTTAAAACTGCCAGTGTTTCCCAAAGTGTGCAAACCATTTTACGTACCAATCAACAACGTATGAGAAATCCAGTTTCTTCGCATCCTGTACCAGCATTTTGTACTGTCACCATTTTTAAAATCCTAGTTGTTCTGATAACGTGTATCATATATCTCATTGAGGTCTTAAAATAAAATACCCTGATGGCAAGTGATGTTGAACATCTTTCCATATTCTTAGTTACCAGTCATAAAATCTCTTTTGTGAAAGTCTCATCATGTATTTTGCCCATTTTCTAATTGGATTGTTTTCTTGGGTTCATTTTATCCTATCGAATTGAGTTTTTTAATATATTTGAGCTATGAGTTCTTTATCAGATATGAGGTCCCCCCCCTCACATGTAATTTCTGTTTTCATCCACACAATAGAGACTTTCACAAACCTAATTTTTTAAATGAAGTAAAATATATTATTTTTTATTTTATTAACAATGGCATTATGTGTCAGGTCTATTAACTCTTCACCAATCCCTAGGACCAGAAGATTATCTCCTCTGTTTACTTTTAAAAGTTTTATAGTTTAAATTTTATGATTAATTTTTCCATGTGTTGACTGTTAATATGCATAAATGTGATTATTTTTCTATCATGATCATATAATCTTCAATACTGCTAAATTCACTTGTTCATTCCAGGATCTTCTTTGATGATACTTTGGGATGTTCCACATAGATTATCAAGTCATCTGCAACTTGGGGTTTTTATTCCTCCCTTCCTGATATATATGCTTTTATTTCATTGTTGTATTTTAATATTTAGATAAGAACATCTAATCCTATGTTAAACATCAATGGTGAGAGGGACATCCTTGCCTTGTTCCCAATCTTAGGGAGAAAAAATTCAGGCTTTCAGCAAAACTGAGGTTAGCTGTAAAATTTTTTAGTGGGCTCTTTTTCAGGTTGAGAGAGTACCTCTCTATTCCTAGTTTTCTAAGAGTTTTTTTTTAAAACAGTAATTGCTACAAAACACTGTCAAATGATTTTTTTCTAACAATTTATATGATCATTTGACTTCATCTGTAACAAATTTATATGGTATATCACACTTTTTTCCTTTTTTATTATTAGAAAAGGTGTGAGTTTACAGAATAATCATGTATAAATTACAGGATTCCATGTACCACCCTTTTAGTAACACCTTGCAATGGTATGGTACATTTGCTAAAATTGAAGAAAGCACATTTTCATAATTACACAATTAACTGTAGTCCATGGTTTAACTTAGGGCAAACCATTTTTTGTTTTGCAGTTCCACAGATTTTGATTTTTAAGTTTTTATTCTAGTAAAACATATATACCCTAAAGTTTCCCCTTTTAAATACAATCAAATATGTAATACAGTGCAGTTAATTACCTTCAGAGTATTATGCTATCACCAATATCCACTCCAAAAATTGTCTATCATCCCAAAAGTACCTTAACAAGAGCCTTAATTACATATTCCCTAACCCCACCCATTCCCTCAGTCACCTATATTCTAGATTCTGACTCTATGAGTTGATGTGTTCTAATTATAACCTATCAGTGAGATCATACAATATTTGCCCTTTTGAGTCTGGTTAATTTCACTCACAATGTCGTCTTCAAAGTTCATCCATGTTATCACATATATCAGAACTTCATTCCTTTTTAAGGTCTAAGTAATTTTCCATTGTGGATATAGATACCACATTTTGTTTATCCACTCATCAGTTGATGGATACTTGGGTTGTGACCATCTTCCGGAAATTTTTAATAATGCCGCTATAAACATCAGTACGCAAATAATTGTTAGGGTTCCTACTTTCAACTCTTGTGTATATACTTCCAAGTGGGATTGACAGCTCATATAGGAATTCCATCTTTAATTATCTGGGGAACCTCCCATCTGTTTCCCACAGTGGCTGCAGCATCTTTTACATTTGCACTAACAAGGAAGGAGTGTTCCTAATTCTCTAACTCCTTTCCAACACTTGTAATATTCCATTTTTGTAATAGTAGCCATTCTAATGAGTGTGAAATGGTATCTCATTTTGGTTTTGATGGACATTTCCCTAAAGGCTAATGATGTGGAACATTTTTTCATGTTTTGACGATTTGTGTATCTTTTCTGGGCAAAAGTACATTCAAGTATATTATCCATTTTTACATTCTGTTGTTTGACTTTTTGTCGTTGAATTGAAGGATTACTTTTTATAATCTAGATATTAAATCCTTATCAGTTATGAAGTTTCTAAATATTTTCTCCCATTATATAGGTTGTCAATTTACCTTCATAATACAATCCTTAGAATCTCAAAAGTTTATTTTGTTGAAGTCTCATTTATCTATTTGTGTGTGTGTGTGTGTGTGTGTGTATAGCTTGTGCTTTAGGTGTGAAGCTTAGGAATCCAGTGCCTAAAACATGGTCCTGAAGATGCTTCCCTACATTTTCTTCAAGAAGTGATATATTTCTGGCTCTTATATTTATATCTTTTCTCCATTCCAAGTTGATTTTTGTATATCATGGGAGGTAAAGGGCCACCTTCATATATTTACATATGGACAACCACTTTGTCCAGAACCATTTGTGGAAGGGAATATTCTTTCTAAAATGAGTGGTTTTTGAAAAACATCAGATGGCCATAAATGTGAGGGTTGTTTTCTGAACACTTAATTAAATTCCATTGGTCTATAAGTCTCCCCTTGTGACAGTACCGTGTTGTTTTTGTGACTGTGGCTTCGTAATAAGTTTTAAGACAGGGAAACATGAGTCTCCCAAATTCATTATTCTTTTTCAAAAAGGCTTTGCCTATTTGGGCCAATTTACACTTCTATATAAATTGGATGATTTACTTTTCCATTTATGCAAAGAAGGCTGTTTGAATTTTGATTGGGATTGCACTGAATCTGGAAATCACTCCAGGTAGAAAATTCACATCTTAAGAGTATTTAGTCTTCCAATTCATGAACACGGAACGTCCTTCCTTTTATTTAGGTCTTCTTTAATTATGTTTATCAATGTTCTGAGGTTTTCTGACTACAATTGCTTTTTTTTTTTTTTTTTTTAAGGTTTCCTTTACTCTTTTTTATTTTATTTTTTCTTTTACCGGGAGGGCCCAGGGATCAAACCCAGGTCCCTCCATATGGGAAACAGATGCCCAACCATTTGAGCCACATCTGCCCCTACAATTGCTTTATATCCTTGGTTAAGTCTATTCCTGGGTATTTAATTCTTTTAGGTGCTTCTATAAATGGAATTTTTCCTCAATCTCTTCTTCTGAAAGTTCATTACTAATGTATAGAAACATTGATGAGTTTTGGGTGTTGATCATGTATCCACCACTTTGTGGTATTCATTTACTAGCTCTAAGGATTTTGTTGTGGATTTCTCAGGAACTTCTGTGCATAAGATTATGCAGTTTACAAAAAGGGAATTTTTACTTCTTCCTTTCTGACTTAGATGCCTTTATTTTTCTTGTCTAATTAATGTGGTTAGAACCTCCAGTACAATGTTGAAATACAGTGGCAACAGTGGACATCCTCATATTGTTCACAATTTTAGATGGAAAGCTTTCAGATAATGATGCTAGTTGTGGGTTTTCCACAAATGCTCTTTATTATGTTGAGGACGCTTCCTTCTGTTACTAGTTTTCAAAGTGTGATTACCAAGAAGGAGTGCTAGAGTTATGTCAAATTCATTTTATATATCAACTGATAGGATGTTTTTTCCTTCATTATGTTAATGGGATGTATTTTCTTAATTGATGTTCTTATGTTGAACCATCCTTGCATACCTGAGAAAGATCCCACTTTATCATAGTTTATCATTCTTTTAATGTATTGTTAGATTCAGTTTGCTAGTGTTTTGTTGAGGAATTTTGGATTGAACATCATAAGCGATATTGGTTTGTAGTTTTCTTCTGTTATGTTTATCAGGTTTTGATATGAGTAATGTTGGCCTCATAGAATGAATTAAGGAGGTTTCCTTTTTCTTCAATTTTGTTTTTTTTGAACAATTTTAGTAGGATTGATATTAATTCTTCTTGGAATGTTTAGTAAAATTTTCCTGTGATGCCAACTGGTCCTGAGGTTTTCTTGGATGGGAGGTTTTTGATTATTGATTCAATCCCTGTACTAGTTATTGATTTGTTGAGATCTTCTATTTCTACTTGAGTCACTGTTGATAGTTTGTGTGGCCCTAGAAATTTCTCCTAAGATATCAAATTTGTCAGCATATAGTTATTGAAAATATCTTCCTCTAGTCCTATTTCAGTGGGCTCAGTAGTAACATCCCTCTTTTCATTTCTGATTTTAGTTATTCACATCCTTTCCATTTTTCGCCCATCTAGCTAAAGTTTTTTCAATTTTAGTGATCTTTTCAAAGAACCAACTTGGTTTTTATTCCCTCGATTTTTTATTTCTCAATCCCAGTAATCTCTACTCTAGTCTTTATTTCCTTCCTTCTGCTCACTTGGGGTTTATTTTGCTCTTCGTTCTATAGTTCTTCCAGTTTTGAGTTTTGGTTCCTGTTTTGAATCTTACTTCTTTAAGTGTAAACATCTAGAGCTATAAATTTCTCTCTCAGTACTACATTGCTACATCCATTGTTTTACTATGTTGTATTTTCATTTTCATTCTCCTCCATATGTTTCCTAATTTTCCTTGCAATTTCCTCTTCAAACCATCTGTTGTTTAGTACTATATGTTGTTTAATTTCCACCTATTTCTGAGTTTTCCATTTCTAGCTCTGTATTGATTTCTACCTTCATTCCCTTGTGGTCAGAAAAGATATATTGTATGATTTCAAGATTTTTTTGAAGTTATCAAGACTTATTTTCTTACCTAAGATATGGCCTGTCCTAGAGAATGATCCATGTGCAATCAGGAAGAATGTGAAGTTTGCTATATATCATTTATTTACCTTTAAAAAAAGATTTATTCCTCTCCTCCCTCCCCCCTTGTTGTTTTGCACTCACTGTCTCCTGGGTGTTCTTCTGTGTCTACTTGTCTTCTCTTTAGGTGACACTGGGAGCCAATACTGGGACCTTCCGGAGTGGAGAGAGGCACTCAATCTCTTGCGACACCTCAGCTCCCTAGTCTGCTGTGTCTCTTATTGCCTCTATTCTGTGTCTCTTTTTGTTGCATCATCTTGCTGCGCCAGCTTTCCACATGGGCCAGCTCTCCTGTACGGGCCAGCTTGCTTTTCACCAGGAGGCCCCGGGAATTGAACCCTGGACCTCTTATATGATAGACGGGAGCCCAGATGCTTGAGTCACACCTGCTTCCCTCAATATATCATTTAGGTCTAACTGGTTTAACCTATCAGTCAATTGTTCTATTTCCTTATTGATATTCTCTCAAGATGTTCTATACATTATCGAAAGGGTGGTATTTTAGTCTCCTACTATTAATGTAGACTTGTCTGTTTCTCTCTCCAAATCAGTCATTACTTGGTTCACTTAATCTGGGGTTCTGCTGTTAGATGTATATATAATTTTTATGTCTTCTTGTTGAATTGACTCATTTATCAGTATATAATGATCACCTTTGTTCATTGTAACAGTTTTTGACTTAAAGTTTATTTCATCTATTAGTATAGCTAACCCAGTTCTCTTTTGGTTACTACTTGCATGGTATAATTTTTTCTGTCCTTTCACTGTCAAACTAATGTCTTTGAATTTAAAGTGAGTCTCTTATAAATAGCATATAGGTGGCTTGGGATTTTTTTTATCCATTCTGCCAATCTTATCCCTTTGACTGGAGAGTTTAATCCATTTATGTTTAAAGTCCTTACTGATAATACAGGCCTTTCTACTGCCATTTTGGCTATTTATTTTTTGTATTGTACCATATCGCATCCCTACTAATTTCTAACTGGATATATTTTTCATATATTTTCCCTGTGGTGACCATGGGGTTAAAATTTAACCTCCTAAATATATAACCATCATACTTGATTTTATGCCAACTTTATTTCAATAGCTTACATATACACTTTCTATACCTCTCCATCCCTACCACATTTTTTGTACTTAATTATATCTTTATACACTGTATGTCCAAATCTATAGATTTATCATTCCTTTTTATGCATTTGCATTTTAGCACTTGTAAGAAGTATGAAGTGGAATTACATAAAAATAAATACAATAATGCTGGCATTTATTATTACCCAAGTGATTACCTTTACTGAAGGTATTTACTTCTTTATTTCACATTAAAACGTTGTCTAATGTCCTTTCCTTTCAGTCTGAACAACTCCTTTTAGCATTGCTTACAAGGCAGATACAGTGATAATGATCTATCCCAAACTTTGTTTACTGGGAATGTCATAATCTTTTATTTTTGTAAGAAAAAGTTTCAGTGGATATAAAATTATTGGTTGGCAATTGTTTCCTTTAGGAATTCTAAATACTTCAACTCACTGCCTTCCTGCCTTCATGGTTTCTGATAGAAATCAGCACTTTAACTGGGACTCCCTTATACATAACACATTGCTTTCCTCTTGCAGCTTTCAGAACACTACTTTTATTTGACAGTCTGAGCAGTATGTGACAGCTATTTTTTTTTTCAAATGTATATCCTATTTGGTGCTTTCTGGGCTTCTTACATGTGCACATTCATGTCTTTAGCTTTGTTCGGGAAGTTTTCTACCTTTATTTCTTTGAATATTCCTCCTCCTTTCTCTCTTTCTTCTCATTCTGGGACTCCCATAATGTGTATATTGTTACATCTGATGGTGTCCCAGAGGTGTCTTTGGATTTTTTTTTTTGCTTTTTATAATTCTTTTTCACTTTCTGTGCCTCAGCCTGACTCATTTCAATGGTTTTCAAGTTAACTGATTCTTTCTTTTGACAGCTCCAATCTTCTGTTGAAACCCTCCTTGGAATTTTTCAATTATTGTGGTTTTCAACTCCAGTCGTTTTGTTGGTTCCTTTGAAAAATTTCTCTCTACTGAGATTCTCATATTGTCCATTCACTGTTTCCCTGATATTATTTAGTTCTTTATCTACATTTTCCTTCATATTCCTCAGCATATTGAAGATTTTTAAAAATCTTTGTCCAAAATGCCCAGAGTCTGGTGGTCTTTGTGAATATTTTCTGGATGTTTATCCTCTATTTGGATGGGCCATAATTTCCTTTTGCTTTGACTTGTAAATTTTTTTTGCACACTGTATATCTTAATATTTTAATATGTTTATTCTGAGATTTATTCCCTTAGAGGTCTGTTTCTTGAGTTTGTAAGCAACGGTTGATAAGACAGAGATCTTCTTGAGTGTCAGGAGCTAACAAAACCAAGAAACCTAAGCAAAAACACCTTCAACATTTTTGCAAATTGGCTTTGCATTGGCTGGTGCTCACCATCAGAATTCATCTTTCCTACTGAGAAAGTGAGCCAATGTGAATGCAAAGTGCAGGGTCCTCCCTGTATTTTCTGATCCTTTGTCTTGTCTGGGCTTGTACTTGCTAGTGGCTTAAGTAGTTACCCTGTTCACAGCAGTTTGAATGCCCCCTCTACGTCCCAGAAAACAGACCTACTCCCTCTCCTGGCAAGACTTACAGCAAATAAATGTTTTCCACAGGCCAACCACATCAATAGTTTCATATAATACTTTCATTGTAACAAGCTGGTTTTGCCTGGAGGGCAAATATTGGGGGTAGGGGTAGGGTGGGGGAGGAGATCCTGCCAGAGAGGAATTTCATAAGTTAGACATTCTAAGCTGGAACAAGGTCAGGGACCCACAAAAGAATCCCAACCTGCCCTAGGGAGGGGTTAAAGGAGATGCCAGAAAGCCTATCAGGAGCTACTTCCATGGCTCTCTAAAGTTGCACTGTCTTAAATCAACATCTGCTGAGCAAATGCACACATTCAACTGTCCACTGAAGCTCTGAAATGACATAACATCTTTACGTCTACTCCTCTGCCTTTGTTCAGGGTGGATAGGAAGAACGGACACCCTCAGATTCAAGCAGGCTCCCAGTGTTCCAATGTAGTTAATCAAAAGCAGTGATCCACAATTGGACTGAGCCATAGTGTTGGATCTCGGTAACTGGATTTTTATGTCCCTTCGGGTACCAGCAAGCTACACCCGGGGCCAGACCCCACTATTGTCTGTCACAAGAGTGGAGGATGTGTGATGGTAACTGCCGCTTGAAGAAAGTATTTTACTAGCATTTACCATAATTTACAAGCCCTTTCATTCCACTCTTCCCTGGATTATGTATAGTATTCTACTGGACTCCAGAGTTTCAAAATAATTTATTTGAACCATATCTGCCTGTTTAGTAGCTGTTTTGGTGGAAGGCCTGATGCCTACAGATTCCTTCTCTGCCATCTTCCCCCAATGTCTCTGATTTTTTAAAAATATCCAATCAACTTCACATACATGGAATAACTCTTGGTCATGGTGTAATGTTCCTTTTTCATATAGCTGTATTATATTTGATAGCATTTTTTTAAGGATTTTGGGTCAACATTTACAAAAGATATCAATATGTAGTTTATATCTGCCATCTTCTGATTTTGTTATCAAGGTTACTAGTTTCATAAAATGAATTAGAAATAATTCCTTCTTATTTTCAGGAAGAGACTATATAGACAAAGTTAATTGTCTTAAAACAGTTGGTAAAATTCTTCAATTAAAATATTTGGGCTTAGTGATGACTTTTTCAGAAGCTTTAAATTAGGAGTTTAATTTCCTAGGCATGTGGCTTTAAAAATTATTTCTTCCATATTGGGTGAGTTAGAGTAGCTTGTACATTTTCAGGAGTTGATGAATTTCAATTAATTAGTCAAATTTATGTGTGTGGAACTGTTCATAATAATGCATTATTAACCTTTTGATGTTTGCAATATCTGTAATGATATCCCTGTTTCATTTTTCATATTTGAAATTTGTGGCTTTAATTTTTTATACTTTTTCAGTCTTGCTAGAAGATTGTCAGTTTTTTTTTATCTACTCATCTTTGAATAGCTGGTTCCATTTAATTCCTCTATTGTACTTTTTAAAAATTTCATAGATTTCTGCTCTTATAATTGTTATTTCTTTCCTTCTGCTTCTTTGGGTTAATGTTACTCTTTCATTAGTTTCTTTAGGTTGAAGATTATATTATTGATATGGGATGTTTATAGAATTTCCTGTTGTCCTTCTGTTATTGATATCTAGTTTGATTCCATTGTGGCCAAACAATACATAGTCTATGATTCCAATTATTCTAAAATCATTGGTTTGTTTTGTAGTGCCTGATACAGTCTTTCTTGGTATATGTTATGCAGACAGTTGAAAAGATGTTTAGTTTGGAATTGTTGAGTGTTTTTAAAATATAGAATATATCCTGCTGGATAATTCAGTTAAGTTCTTCAGCACCCTTGATTTTTTTTTTCTAGTTATTCTAACAATTATTGAAAGAGAGATGTTAAAGTCTCTAATTATAATTACCAATTTCTGTTTATCCTTTCAGTTTCTTCAGTTTTTGCTTCACTTATATTACAACTTTTTTTTTTTTTTTTTTTTTTTTAGGAGGCACTGGGAACTGAACCCCAGACCTCTCATGTGGGAGGCAGGCACTCAACTTCTTGAGCCACATCCGCTCCTGACAACTCAGTTTTTTAAAGCCTGCTATATCTTCTTGGTGGATTGACCAAGTAATGCCCATCTGTCTGTCTCTGGTAATTTTCTATGCTGTAAAGTCTATTTTATCTGATATTAATTTAGCTACTTCTACCTTTTGATTAATGTTTGCATGGTATAGACAGACCTCATTTTATTGCAATTTGCAATACTGTGCTTCAAACATATTGCATTTTTTACAAATTGAAGGTTAGTGGCAACCCTCCATCAGACAAGTATATCAGTGCTATTTTTCTAATAGCATGTGCTTCACGTCATGTTTCTGTGCCACATTTTGGTAATTCTCAAAAATATTTCAAAGGTTTTCATTGTTATTTGATCTGTTAGGGTGATCTGTGGCCAGTGATCTTTGACATTATTGGAGTTATTCTGGGGTGCCATGAATCACACCAATGTAAGATGGTGAAATTAATCAATAAGTGTGTGTGGTCTCACTACTTTACCAATTGGCAGTTCCACTCTATTTAGGCATGCCTATTTCGGGAGACAAAACAGTAGTGAAATTGGGCCAACTAATAATCCTGCTTTAATTGTTTAAGTGAAAGGAAAAGACGTACATCTCTCACTTTAAAGCAAAAGCTGGAAATAAGCTTAGTGAGGAAGGCAGGTCAAAAGCCGAGAAAGGCTGAAAGGTAGGCCTCTTCCTCCAAACAGTCTAGTTGTGAAGGCAAAGGAAAAGTTCTTGAAAGAAATTAAAACTGCAAGTCTAGTGAACACACGAGTAAGAAAGTGAAACAGCCTTATTGCTGTTCTGGAGAAAGTTTCAGTGGTCTGGATAGAAGATCAAACCAGCCACAACATTTCCTTAAGCCAAAGCCCAATGTATAGCAAGGTCCTAACTGTCTTCAAATCTGTGAAAGCTGAATGATGTGAAGAAGCTGCAGAAGAAAAGTTTGAAGCTAGCAGAAATTGGTTCTTAAGGTTTTAAGGAAAGAAGCCATCTCCATAACATAAAAGTGCAGGGTGAAGCAGCATGTGCTCACGTAGAACCTGCTGCAAGTTATGCAGAAGATCTAGCTAAGATCACTGATGAAGTTGGCTATCCTAAACAACAGATTTTCAATGTAGATGAAATAGCTTTCTATTGGAAGAAGATGGCATCTAGGACTTTCATAGCTAGAGTAGAGAATTTGATGCATGGCCTCAAAGTGTCAAAGGATAGCTGACTCTCTTGTTAGGGACTAATACAGCTGGAGACTTTATTTACTATGCCAGAAATCCTAGAACCCTTAGGAATTATGCTAAATCTACTCTGCCTCTGCTCTATAAATGGAATAGCAAAGACTATATAGCAGAACATCTGCTTACTATATGATTTGCAGAATATTTTAAGCCCACTGTTGAGACCTACTCCTCAGAAGAGATTCCTTTCAACATACTACTGCTTACAGAAAATGTACCTGATCACCCAAAAGCTCTGATGGACATGTACAATGAGATGAATGTGTTTTTATATCTGCTACCACAATAACCATTCTGGAGCCCATGGATCAAGGAGTAATTTCAGCTTTCAAGTCTTATTTAAGTAATGGATTTCATAAGACTACAGCTACCATAGATAGTGATTCCTCTGATGGATCTGAGCAAAGTAAAATGAAAACTTTCTGGAAAGGATTTGCCATTCTAGATGACAATAAATACATTCACAATTGATGGGAGGAAGTCAAAGTATCAACATTCACAGGAGTTTGAAAGAAGATGATTACAATCCTCATGGATGACTGAGGAGTTCAAGATTTCACATGGAGGAAGTAATTGCACATGTGGTAAAAATAACAGGAGAAACAGAATTAGAAGTGGAGCCAGAATATTTGACTGGATTTCTGCAATTACATTATAAAACTTTAATGGATGGGGAGATGCTTCTTAAGGATGAGCAGACAAAGAGCTTTCTTGAAATAGAATCTCTTCCTGGTGAATGTGCTGTGAACACTCTGACATGACAACAAATGATTTAGAATTTTACATAAACTTAGTTGATAAAGCAGCAGCAGTGTTTGAGAGGATTAACTTCAGTTTTGAAAGAAGTTCTACCATGGGCAAACTGTTTTCGAACAGCACTGCCTGCTACAGAAAAATCTTTTGTGAATGGAAGAGTCAATTGATATGCCATATTTCACTGTTATCTTAAGAAATCTCCAAATCCACCACAAACCTTAGCAACCACCACCCTGGTCAGTCAACAGCTATCAACATCAAGGCCAGATTCTCCACCAGCAAAAAGATGATGAGTCACTGAAGGCTCACATGGTTAGCAATTTGTAGCTATAAAGTATTTTAACTGAGATATGTACATTTATTTTTTAGACATAATGCTATACCACACTTAATAGACTAGAGTATAAACATAACTTTTATATGCCCTGGGAAAGCAAAAAATACATGTGGCTCATTTATTACACTACTAGCTCTATTACAGTGGTCTGTAAACAAACCCACAATATCTCCATGGTGTGCCTATATATCTTTTTACTTGAGCCTAACTATGTCATTACAATTTTAGTGAGTTCATGTAGACAGTACACTGGTGAGTCATATTTGTTTTATAAACCAACTATTCCAACCTATTTAATTGTTTTACGTAGACCATTTACATTTAATTTAATTAATGATATATTATAGCTTAGGCCTGTCTTATTTTTTCTTTCTGTTTGCCAATTCTATTCCACTTTTCACCTTTATTGCCTCCCCATGAGTTACTTAAACATTTCTTTATTTCATTTTTAATGTTTTGAATATATAATTTCTTATATTCTACTTAGTGGTTGCTTTATGTATTACAATATACATACATAACTTTACATATACTGGTATCAATATTTTACCACTTCAAGGGAAGTGTAGAGACATAACTTCAATTAAAGTCCCTTAACCCTCCATAATTTTTAAATATAATTGTCTTCAGTATTTCCTCTATATACATTAAGCACCACATCAGACTAGGATATAACATTTTCTTCAACTGTAAAGTATTATTTAAGAAATGAATCAGAATGGTACTCTGTTATATTAATCCTTGTTTTTATCCATTCCACTGTTCTTCATTTTGAAGTTCCTGGCCTTTTTCTGTTATTTTCTTTCTGTCTAGAATACATCCTTAAGGGTAATAAGCTTGTTACCAACAAATTCGGTTATTGTTCTTCAAATAAGAATATATTTGTTTCCCCTTCATCCCTAAAGAGTATTATTACCAAATATAGAATTTGTGGTTCAGAGTTGTACTTCTTAGTACTTGAAAAATTCTGTGTTTGAGATTGCCACAGGTAAAATGCCAGAAATGGGTTGGCTTTTATACTGGGAATTTGTTAGAGTGAAATCTTACAGTTTACAGGCTGTGAAAATGTCCAAATCAAGGAGTCATCAGAGATGCTGTCTGGCCAAAAGTTGGCTGTTGGCAGATCCTGCCACGTGGCAAGGAAAAATGGCAGCCAGATCTGCCTTCTCTTACAGGCTCACTTTCTCCCCAAGCTCAGCTATGGTTGATCTTGGAGTCCTCTCTCACATGGCAGGGTAAAATGGAAGCTCTCTTTCTCTGTGATCAGTTTATATAAGACTCCAGGTAAAAGGAATGACCTACCATGGGTCTCAGATCTAACCAACGGCCCTTAACTAAAGTGAACCAATCAAAAGGGTTCTAATCAAATGGTCCTTTGACTGACTTTAACAAAAAGATCCCACATACAATAAGTACAAATGCACAGGAATGGGCTTGCTTCAAAACTTAATTTTCTGGGGTCATCAAAAGACGCAAACCAGGCCACTGTGTCATTTCTTTGGATCTCCATGCTTCCAATGATAAGTCAATAGCATTTGAATTGTTCTTCCCCTAAAATTAATATGTCTTTTATTTCTGCCTGCTTTCAAAATATTACCTTTAATTTTAGAGGTTTACTTATAATGTGTCTTTGTGTAAATTACTTCGTGTTTATCTTACATAGCACTTACCCAGCTTCCTGAACATATAGATTTATGGCTTATGCCAATTTGAGACATTTTGAGCCACTACTTTTGTGGATATTTCTTCAGCACCACTCATTTTAACTTCTCCTTTGGGACACCAACGACATGAATGTTAAGTCCTTTATTTTTGTCCAAAATGGTCCTGAGAAGATGTTCACTTTTTTGTTTTCCCTCTGTTGCTAGGATTGAGAAAATTCCATCGACACATCCTCATATTGCTAATTCTATTTCCATCTTCTCTACTACTGAACCCATCCACTGAGTTTTTTAGTTTGGTTATTTTTCAGCTGTGTAATTTTACTGCTTTTTATTAACTTCTATGTCTGTTGAAATTTTGTTTTATATTTTTCATTTGATTCCGGAGAATTAGTAATTACTTGTGGAAGCATTTTTATGATGGCTTTTTTAACCTCCTAGTCAGATAATCCAAAAATCTTAATTTTGGTATCCATTGACTCCTTCTTTTGTTTTTGTTTTTTAAGTTGTCCTACTCTTGGTTTTGGTAATGAGTGATTTTCAATTATATCCTTGACCCCTCTTGGCCTGCTTACACGTTTCTCAGAAAAAAGTAGGGGTACTGACTCATTCTGCCTCATTGCCTCCAACTGGAATTGTAATCTGAATACTGCAATGGACTCCAGTGAAACCAGGGGAGGTTAGGTGGGAAAGTGGAGTGCCAACTAGCCAAACTTCCCACAACTTGTTCCATCTCTTTAGGCTGGGTGGGGGTGAAAGTTGTTTCCCACTGAGCCTAACTGATGCTAAGGGTGTGGCAGAGTACCAATTAGCCCTACTTCACATTGCCCTGTTCAGTTTCTTTGATGCCAGTTTCTGATGGGGGCTCAACTGCACACTGGACAGTGCTTGTGAAGGGGTGGGAGGACTGAAAGTCGAACCATCCTTGGTTTGCACTGATTTCTTCAGTCTTATTACTGTCAAGCTGATATAGAATTCCCACTCTTCACTGTGTCCCACCAATTCCAGTAGTAGTGAGAAAATAAAATACTGACTAGTCATAAATCCTACTGCCTTGTTCAGTGTCACTAATGCCAAGGGGGGAGGAAGCTCAATGTGCAACTATACCTCATAGATAATACCCTGGCAGGGAAATCAGAGCATTTCCTGATTTTGCTAGGCAGGGATGGGGGATCAGCTCCCCTCTTAGTCTACTGACACTACCTCACCATGTAAATTGAAATGCTACCTATTTCTGCCAAGTGAGAAATAGAAGATTAGCTAATTGCTCAGCCTTGTCAATAAAACCAGGTGGGTGAATTGAAAGTGCACAAAATGTTAGCCTCACCTAGTTTACCTGCTCCAAATTGAAGTCCTGCATTGGTTACTGTTTAAAGTGTGTACAAAGTTTATTTTTAAAAATATATTTCTTTTTTAATATATTTAATAGAGTTGTCAAATATATTTTATTTAACACTTAAAATGGTGGATCCTTGACCACACTTACAATAGTCATGATAAATAATCTGAAAAGGACTGATTATACTTAATAAGTAATTATATTTGGGTCCAAACAGGAGAATAGTGTTTGGCCTTGGATAAACAGAAGTCCTACTCTCTCCCTTGTCATTGGAATATAGTTCACAATATTTTCTATTAGAATATAATGTCCTCATAGAGGGGGCCCATTTATAATTGTCCCTATCATATATTTGGTGCTAAATCAGTTTTAGGTGTATGAATAAATGCTCTGTCACCTTATCCATATAATAACTGCATTAATCAAGCCTCTAATAATCTTTCTTCTGCAGAAATAAAAAAAAAAAAAAACCACTTTCCCCCTGGTTTGTCCAAATTAAGTGCCAATATACTTGTAGCCATTTGGCACTTTGATGTAGTTATGAATTCCAAAAATATATATATTGGATCATGCTTGTAAACTGGTCTGCTAATCTGGGCATGATTAAGTTATGATTAGGGTGTTAACTGGACCACGTCACTAGGGTGTTCAGCCCCACCCCTTGGTGGGTGGGGGAATCAAATATAAAAGGCAAGGCAAAGGACAGAGGGAGCAGTTCTGATGTTGGAGTTTTGATGCTGGAGCCGGGAAGGCAAGCAGACGGAGGAGCTTGGTCATGAGGAAGGAGAGAAGGCCCCGGGATAGAGACGAGCCGTTCACCTGAGAGTTCACAGCTGGCCTTGTGGAGAGAAGCAAAGCCTAGAGAGCCTCATAGTCTACAGCTGACCTTGTGGAGGAAACAGAGGAGCTGAGCCCGGAGAAAAACACAGCCCCGGGAAGAGAGGAACCCAAGAAGCCTGAACCCTGGAAAACGTTGGCATCTGTCTTACTCCAACATGTGGCAATGGACTTTGGTGAGGGAAGAAACTTACACTTTATGGCCTGGTAACTGTGGACTTCTACCCCTTTATAAAGACCAACTGATTTTCTGGTATTTTGTATCAGCACGCCTTTGGCTGACTAATACAATTCTTATTCTATAATTTCCCAGTAAATGTTTGTGTTTATGTATTAGACAAATAGGGATCTCTTGAACGCTTGTGATGTCCTTTATCTGGCACTTAGAGGATTATTTCTGAAGTAAAAACCAAAACTGATGCCTTTTATAATACAACACTCTAGCCAAGAAGAAAGTAAAGCTACACTTGAAACAGGTAGTTATCTATATCTGTCCAGAATGAGTTTTTCCCTATTACATTCTCCATTTACCACTGTCCTTCATACTAACTAGAAGAGAACAGCTTTCCATCTGGAATTCCCACACACACCATCCCAATGCTGGGTCTCACTTCCTTACATATGAGTTTTGCCATTTGCTATAATTAACTGGAGCCAGAAAATTAATGTCCTCCTTGTTTTATGTGGCCAGGACATGTTTAACTGTTATTCTCCATGAGATGATATATCAAGATGATAAAGGCAAGAGATCTGCCATCCCTAGTATTCACCCAGTTTCTGGCTCATGTCCTTCTTTAGAGACCATTGTGTAGTCGCTGTCCTTCCTGGCTCTACCATTAATCTCCTTAAGCCCAACGTCAATTTTTCTAGGTCCTAAAAGTCAACAAGTGTGGGTTGTTCTTCCCTGACAGCTTCAGGCTGGGAACTGCTACACAATTTAAACTTAGTTGACATTACTTTTGAACTTAGTTCTGGTCCTCTACCCTCTAATATAACAAAACTAACCATTTTTTCCCTACTAATGGGGGGAGATTCATGCACAACACATAGCATCACTGCCAAACAATATCAGGCAATATACTGGTAAGCATTCTTCTGGAGATGAAGTGATTACCCTACATTATTCAAACCTAAGAAATGACTCCAACATTTAGAATCAAAATTTGGGAGAAACAAGTTGTAATGCCATTTATAGGCTAGGTATTTGTTACAAAAGGTTCTGGCAAAAACCTCACAAGTCATATCATGTATATAATACCAATCTTGCAAAAAAAATTTTTTTTTTTTTGCTTGTTGTGTTTTTTCTTTAGGAGGCACAGGAAACGAACCTGGGACCTCCCATGTGGGAGGCAGGTGCTCAACTACTTGAGCCACATCCACTCCCTGCTCATTTGTTTTTCCTTTTTGTCTGCTCATTGTCTTTATTTTTTGCTTGATGTAGTCTGCTTGTTGTTGTCTGCACATTGCTTGTTTTCTTTAGGAGGCACTGGGAACCAAACCCAGGACTTCCCATGTGGGAGGCAGGCACTCAACTGCATGAGCCACATCCGCTCCTAAATTATTTTTATGCTCTGCCTACAAAAGTAATTCATTTTGACTATCAATCCTTTCTAAATTTAAAATCCTTTAAGATAGCAAAGATATCATTCAAAGTTCCCAGTTAAATATTTGGTTCCTTTATGTCTCAAGGGTTGCTTATTCACTATATCTGAATAAAAATGCCACATTAAATACATGTGTTCTCTGCAAATGCATAACTCAAAATTTCCTAAAAATCACACTTCCCTATTCCCCAAATACATTAACCTATAATAGGTTCACAGTTTATATTTTTTGAATTAAACCTGTATATTCAAATGCCCTCTTGGAGCAAACAGCATCTAGAAATCACAGCCATATATGACATTTTCATTAGAAAAATTGAATTTTTCCTGATCTTCCAATATTTCAAAGAAGCTCAACATTCTAAGCTGAAAACACATGCATACATTTTAGTAGAAGAGAACTTTCAGTTCTTTCTTTCAGACTTTCTTGGAATTGTAATGAGCCCTTTTGTGATAGAGAATGGTAATTTAGGTCAAGGGAATAATAATAACCCCAAAGAATGGAGCAAATTTACCATGAGCCATGAGCAGTGTGCACTTAACACTTACCTTACCTTTCAGTTAATAGATATAATTTATAAATGACAAAAATTGTCCTTGTCTTCAGATTACTGGTTAAAATTATAGTCATTATAAACACAGCATATAATTTTGACCATGAGGGAATTCCTCTTTGTGTATATTTTCAGGAGATTGTAGCAACTCTAAACTCTATTATTATTTCTGATTTGGGCTGCTAAATGAAATGATCAGATATATTTTTTGCAGCCCACAGCCACTGGTTTATTTTAATAGGGCTTACAATTGTGCATTTACCTGCAGAAAATTTACTTTTTTAATTCATTCCTGCTTCTCTTTGTCCCTTTCCTGCTTCCTTTGTACTGAAGTGCCAATGATTCATAAAAGGAAAAAGACAAAAAATTTGCAGCAAAATAATTTAATAGAATAACATTTGCATTTTGTTTCAAATGTCCAAAGAGATAACCTGTTTACAGTGTCTGAAATCTAAAGCAGTATCACAGAAGAAAAAGACATTTTTAATCCTTCTTCAAGAAATCATGAGTTTTCTCTCCCCATTTTCATTTTTTTCTTTTCAGGAGGTACCAGGGAATGAACCTGGGACCTCGTACGTGGGAGGGAAGCACTCAACTACTGAGCTACATCTGCCCCCCCCTTGTCATTTCTAATCATTCAAAAGATAACACATTTTGGAGAGTGAGCTAAGACAATGACCCAAACAAGAAAAAAAAGTATGAAAAAATGTTTGTAGGGACTATCTCCTTCAGTCAAAATCAAAACTAATTCAGAGAATCACCCTTTGAATAGGCTGAGGATTTGAATTTATAAGATATCTCATGAACGTTTTACTGTGGAGATGATTCCCTATGAAACCTAAATTTGTTGCTTCTAAAATGCAGCCAGTTTTTTTTTTTTCATAACTGTGATTTGTGTGACCAATCATTGATTTGTTTTTCATTTTAAAAGTCAGAGTCAGGATACTCAGCTTCAGAGATTTTTCTTTTATAACCCACAAGATATATATTTCTTAGTGTATTTTTAATAAAGACACACTGAGAGGGACAGTGCAACAGTTCCAGGCACAGTTCAGCTAACCACAAGCGAAGAGGGATCCACTTAGCCATTGAGGAACAGGACCTTTTGTCTATACCAAGAATCCTCTCATTAAACAGAATCAAAGGATGTTACACAAGGGAGGGACCATCCTTTTAGACCATTCTGACACATAAAAATAGAATGAGAGGATATTAGAAGAAGAAGTGACTGGGCTTTCAGATAATCACTTTCAATGTTCTCCATTTATGGATGAGGAAGCTAAGGCCTATGGAGAAAAAGAATAGCCCATAACAGAAAAGAGTTAGTGACAGTACTGAGATAAGAACACTGATTTCCACTCTAGTGAGCTTTATCTTTTAGGAGCCCTTTCAGAGGATCAGACAATGCTAATAGGCATAGCAACAGTTGAAGTAGTTATTTAAATATTCAAAATATATAGAAATTGACTAGTTATTATAATACTTAGAGTTTTTGTGACATTTTGCAATACACAAAGTATATAGAGAAATGGGAAATAAAGATTGAGCAACTAAACGAGAGGTGAACTGACAGTCATGACCTTTTCTCTGATTCTCCAATTCTTTACCATCCCAATTTGTTCAAGTAGAGAGGATAGAATATTTTATAACTATTCAAGAGTGATAATTAAAATATCTAGTAAATGCTATGGCATGGACAGTGATCAATCAGAAAAGACCTTGACTGTGAAAACCTATTCACCAAACTAGTTATATTAGCGGACTCTTTGCCCTCTACTTATCTAAGTTCATCCATATGTGTTTGTACTTGAAGCCTAAGATGTCTATTTACCCATACACATAGACAATCAAAGAATGCTCAATTATATTAAATTAAAATAGAAAAAAAGTAAGTGTTGCAGGAAGCAGATGTGGCTTAAGCACTTGAATACCTGCTTCCCACATGGCAGGTCCTGGGGGTTTGGTCCCCAGTGCCTCCAAAAAAAAAAAAAACAAAAAAAACAAAAAACACAAACAATGAGCAAACAAATGAAAAAACTGACTCAGGGGAGCCAATGTGGCTCAGTCGTTGAACACTGGCTTCCCACATTCAAGGTCCAGGGTTCAATCCCCAGCACCTCAAAAAAAAAAAAAAAAGTGTTGCAGACACTATTTGTTGGTTGAATTGATCAGCATTCCCAACACCTTTTTCCCCAAGGCCAGATACAGAAATCCCTAGCTTCCCTGTTAAAAAAAAAAAAAAAAAAGCTGTTCAAGGAATCTGAGTCCATTCACTGAGCTGAGGGGAAATTGGCTCAGACCCTACTCCAGTATTCTTGCATTCATTATGGACTGTTATAGAAAGATAGGTACATGTTGACTCAGAAGCTGGTAACACAAGAGAAAAATTGGAAGCTCGATATCTCTGGTAGTCACAACATAGGTAACAGTCTAATTTATAGCACACATTCACTCTGGTGCACTCAGTGGTAATAAGTACAATAAAGTTACTGGTCCAGAAGAGTCAGTGGTATAAACCCTTATCTAGTAGTCTGTAATGACAGTTCACATTAGATCATCAGATCAGTCTTCAGCATGGCCTTGAGCCTGATTATCCAAGACATCCTATGATTATACATGCTACACAAAATCTTTTACTTTTTTTCACTTAACGTCCAAGAACCATGATTAATATAAAAGAGCAGTAGGATTAGCACAAAGAAGAGCCATCCAAAGAAACAAACAGCAAAGCAATAATAGGAAAATCAAGAAGGTGTTGTTCAACAGAAGAAGAAATATCAGTAAGATATGCATGGTTGGGGGAAATAAAAACATGTTGAGAAGAATGCCTAGATTGTATAAGCTGGAGGATGTAGTTGTCTCCAGAATGACAAACAATCAAATATTTTGTATTTCAATTTGGAAAAGTGATATGTACTTCTAACAGAAAAAGGGAAGAGTAAATTAGAATGATATAGACAACTAAATTAATTAAAAAAAAAAAACATCACAAATATTATCTCAAGGGGAAAAAAAGAAAAAAAATGTATACAAAAACAAATGTAGGTAGATTTCCAGGGAAGAAGGCAGAATCGGGAACTCCAGGACTCAGTCCTCCTACCAAAACACATATTAAACAGGCTTGTAACTCCAGAGCCACAAGAGCATTGTGCAGTGTCTAGGGAAGAGCAGAAGGAAGAGGCAGATATATTTTGGTAAAGAATGTAAATTGCTTCCGCTCTTGTGGCAGGCCACCTTGGGGGCCGGTACCTGGCTGGCAGCTGGTGACATAAAGGGACATAAAAATCCTCTTCCCCAGGAACAGGGGTATGCATGGCCATCACTGATCACAACTTTTGATTAGGAAATTCAGATCTGGGGGTCCCAGCTATGAGGGAAGCTATTGTTTCAACCCAATGCTGACAAAGGTGGAGGAAGCCATGATTTCAACCCTCCCCAGACAGGTGGTGGAGATTTAAAGAGGAAGGGCTTCCTCAGGGCTACTGGGGAAAGTTAGCTGAAGGACAGCTTTTGATTGGCAGGCAAGGAAAGCTCAACTTTGTGGAGCCACAATCAGAGAATTTTTTGGTACCTTCATGAACCTGTCCCCAGAACATGTGGTGCAGGTGTACACCCCATCCATGGGTCCCTGGTCCTGTTATACGTGGGAAAGACCCATTTGGAAAAGTCTTCCCCAGAGTAGCCCTCCCCCCAGAATTTGCCCTCCAAGTAAAAGCAGTGTGAGACAATGAAAGAAGCATTAGAAACTATAGAGGTGGACAGTTTGTGATGAAGGCTTGCCTGCTTCAGATATCTGGGAGAGGGAGGTATGTCCTCTGAGAAACAGAGGGGATAACCAAACATCTGAAAACTGAGGAACTCCAAAACAACCAAAAGCAAATGCCCAGGACAAGACAGAGGCTCAGTAACACAGGGAAAGCACTGCACGGTGCATTTGCCTTGAGTAGACCTTCCAATTAGGAGGGCTGAAGAACAAGAACATTTCTGTCTTATCCCCTGCTGGTTACAAAACAAAGAAACATACCTCACAGGGAGTAAATTTCAGGCTTAACATTTTAAAATATTCAACTGTACATTGTACAAAAAAAGAGTACAAAAAAGGAAACAGCAAATTATGGCCGATGCAAAGAAAAAGGATAAAAAAAACCAAAAGGATAAGAATGTGGACATGCAAAAAAAAAAAAGTCTTTAAAGGCAATCTTAAAAATGCATAAAGAGAAAGGAAAGTACAGAGAAAGAACTAAAGGATATCAGGAAAACAAAGAATGAACAATATGAGAATCTAAGAAAAGAAACAAATATTATAAAGGAACCAAACTGGACTACTTCAGTTGAACACCACAATAACAAATGAAAAATGCCCAGGAGGGTTTTTAGAGTAGAATGGAATTGGGAGAAGAAAAAAATCAGTGAACCTGAAGACAAGACACTTGAAATGAGTCAGCCTAAGGACTAGAAAGAAAAAAAGTTAGAAAAAGTGAAAACAGCCTAAGACAGCAATGGGACACTATCAAGTGCACCAATATACACATTCTAGGAGTACCAGACAGAGAAAGGGGAAGAAGAAACAGCCAAAGACATAATGACACAACCCCCCCCCCAAATGTAGCATAAGAAATGAATATGCACTTTCAAGAAGCTCAGAGAACACCAACCAGGATAAACATGAAGAAAAACATACTTGATCATACATTGATTACACTATCAAATGCAAATATCAAGGAGAGAGTCCTGAAAGCTGCAAGAGAAAAGCATCTTGTTATACACAAGGGGATCCATGGAGGCAAAAAGGCAGTGGATTGAAATACTTAAAGTGCTGAAGGAAAACAACTGCCATCCAAAAATTTTATATCTGGTGATACCCTCTTTCAAAAATGAGGGAGTGATTAACACATTCTCAGGTAAACAAGAGCTGAGGGAGTTCATCACCATAAACCTGCCCTACAACAAATGCTGAAGGGAATTCTTCAGACTGAAAAGAAACAAGGCAGTAGTTCAAAGCAGCATAAGGAAATAAAAACCTGTGGTAAAGGTAACCATCTGGGTAATTATAAATGCCAGTATTATTGTATTGTATTGTTTGGCATGTAACTCCAATTTTTCCTATAAGTGCTAAAATGCAAATGCAGAAAAAGTAATGATAAATCTAGGTTTCTGCACATGCAATGTACAAAGATATAAGTGTAACAAGTAACAAAAAATATTGGGGAGGCAGAGGGATATAAGAAAAGTATAAGTGCATGTTACTGAAGTTAAGTTGGTAACAAAGCAAATACAATTGTTATTTATTTAGGATGTTAAAATTTAACACTATGATAGCAATAAGAAAAAAAGAAGAATATATCAGGATAGAAATATGAATGCACTCAATGTGGTACAATGTAAGAGAGAAAAATATAAAAGTAGGCTTTAAAGGAAGTGAGGGACAAAAATGGTATATATAGAACACAAAAGGGTAAATAGCAAAATGGCAAAAGAAAGACCTGTACTATCAGTAATGGCTTTAAATGTAAATGAATTACACTTTCCAGTCAGAAGGCTGATAGGCAGAATGGATAAAAAGTTATGACCAGCTATATGCTTTCTGCAAGAAACTTACATTAAAGTCAAAGATACAAAGTAGACTGATGTGAAAGGATGGAAAAAAATTCACCATACAAATATTAACCAAAAGAGAGCTGGGGTGGCTATATTAAAACAGTTATGAGGGACAAAGATGGTCGTTACGTACTGATAAAGGGGACAATTAAACAGGAAGATGTAAAAATTATAAATATATATGCACCTAACAGCAAAGCAGCAAAATATATAAAGGAAATACTGATAGATTTGAAGGGAGAAAATTTCTGTTCGACATTAATAGGAGATCTTAACATACCACTCTCAATAACGGATAGAACATTGAGTCAGAAGATCAGTAAGGAAGTACAATACTTGAAAGATACACTAAACCAACTAGAGTTAGACATATTTATAAGACTGCACCCAACAGAATACACATTCTTCTCAAATTGACATGGATCATTCTCCAAGACAGACGATATATTTTGTCACAAAACAAGCCTCAATAAATTAAAAAAAAAAATATTGCCATCATACAATGTATATTTTCCAACAACAAAGGAATGAATCTAGAAATCAAAAACAGCGGGAGAAAGGGAAAATTCACAAATATTTGGATATTAAAAAAACATACTTTTAAACAACCAATGGCTTAAAGAGGAAATCAGGAAATGCCTTGAGGCAAATCAAACTGAAAATACAACATACAAAAAGGTATTAGATGCAGTGAAAGCAATGATGAGAGGGAAATTTATAGCTCTAAATGTTTACATTTAAAAAAGAGAGAGAGAGGAATTGTGGGAAGATAGTGTCCGATTAGGCAGGCAATGCTCAGCTCTCTCAAAAGAACAACGGAAAAAGAGCCAAAAGCTGTCCAAGGGACCTATTTTGGGTGCCAGCAGACCAGGACAGTGCTTCACAACTCACAGGAGGGTGAGAGACAGACAAACAAAGAACCAGAAACAACAAATAGGACTTACCAAACCCCCATGGTGGCTGGGAAGGGCTCCCCACTCCCATGTCCAAGATATTAAACTGGGTAAAACCCTTGGCTCACTACACCTAGCTGAGAGAGAAACAGACATCTTCCTCCCTGTCAGCTGTTACAAGGGAAAAGGAAGGGGGAGTTGGGGGGCTTTTCTTCAGTGAACTCAGCCAGTGGAGACCGCTTTGAATTTCACCTCTGGCCAGACCAAAACAAAGGAAAACATATTTCCTATCCATGAAACGTTGTGCCAACAAGCACCATCTCCTGGCCATTCTGGAATTTGCATGGACAAAAACTACTTTTGGTTCTCTCTGCTAACTACTGGGAGAAAATCTGCACTCCATTAGTGAGTCCCTGGCACACTTTTGATAAGCTGGGCAATTTTAAAGACTTAGAATAAATTGAATCAAATATCTAAGAAGAGCTGTGTAAAAAAAAAAAAAAAAAAGGCAAGAGAGAGAAACTGTCCATCAGAGTAAATTCACCAACATATTCAGATGCCTAGACATCAGCAAAAAAATTACAAGCCATGCTAGGAAACAGGAAGAGATGATATATATCCTGTAGAGATACAGGATTTAAGATAATTAATCAGTGATAATCACACAACTCCTCTAAATCAATTTAAAGAATTGAATGAAAATATGACTAAAGAGATAAAGGACATTAAGAAGACACTGGGAGAGCATAAAGAACAATTTGAAAGCCTGCAAAGAAAAGTTAACAGACCTTATGGGAATGAAAGAAACGATGGATGAGATTAAAAATTCATTAGAGGGGAGCAGATGTGGTTCAAGTGGTTGAACACCTGCTTCGCACATAAAAGGTGCCAGCTTCAATCCCCAGTACCTCCTAAACAACAAAAACAACAACATACAACAAACAAAAAAAAACCAACTCAGAGGAGCCGGTGTAGCTCAGTGGTTGAGTGCCAGCTTCACACATACAAGGTCCTGGGTACATTCCCTGGCCCCAGTACAAAAATAAAAATAAAAATACATTAGAAGCACATAAGAGCAGATTTCAATAGCTTGAAGACAGAATTAGTGATTGTGAAGACAGAACATCTTAACTGGAAAAGACAGGAGAACAGAAAGTGAAAAGAATGGAAAAAATGGAACAGAATCTCAGGAAATTGAATGACAAAGTAAAATGCACAAACATTTGGAATATCGGTGTCCCAGAAGGAAAAGAGAACAGAAAAAGGGCAGAAAGAATATTTGAAGAAATAATGACTGAAAACTTCCCAACCCTTATGAAAGTCATAAATATCCATATCCAAGAAGGACATTGCACCCCAAACAGAATATATCCGAATAGACCTACCCTGAGACATATATGATTTAGAATGACAAATATCAGAGAAGCAAGAAAAAAGCAAAGCATCACATACAAGGGAACCTGGATAAGATAAAGTGCCAACCTCTAGTCAGAAACCATGGAAGAGAGAAGAAAGTGGTATGACGTATTTAAGGTACGGAAAGAGAAAAACCTCAACTGAACAATTACAAGGAAAAATATTGAAACAGTTATCAAAAACCTCATAACAAAGAAAAGACCAGGACCAAATGGATTCACAAGTGAAATCTACCAATCCTTTCAAGAAGAATTAATACCAACCCTGCTCAACTGCTTCCAAAAAATTGATGAGGAAGGGACACTACCTAACTCTTATTATCACCCCAACATCACCTTAATACCACAGGAAGATACCATACAAAAAGTAAATTAAAAAAACAATCTCTCTCCTGAATATAAAGCAAAAATCCTCAACAAAATACTTGAAAACTGAGTCCAATAGCATAATAAAAGAATTATACACCAAGAACAAATAGATTCATCACAGGTATGCAAGAGTGGTTCAAAATAAAATCAATTAATGTAATAAACCACATGAACAAAATGAAATGAAGGGGAGAAAACACATGATCATCTCAATTGATGCAGAAAAGGCATGTGACAAAACACAACATACTTACTTCATAAGAACACTTAGTATATTAGGAACAGAAGGTAATGTCCCCAATATAATACAAGTCATATGTGCAAAGCCCACAACTAACATTCTACTTAATGGTGAATAACTGAAAGCTTTCCCTCTAAGATCAGAAACAAGACAAAGATGTCCACTGTCACCAGTACTATTCTACATTAAAATGGAAGTTCTTTCCAGAGCAGTTAAGCAAGAAAAAGAAATAAAAGGTATCCAAATTGGAAACAAAGAAGTAAAACTTTCCCTATTTGCAGTTGATATGATCCTATGTACAGAAAATCCTGAAAAATCCACAATGGTCCAAGAGATAATAAAGGAACTCAGCAAGTGTCAGGGAAAAAGAGCAATACCCTGAAATCAATAGTGTATCTAAATACAAGCAATGAAAAATCAGAACAAAACAATCAAGAAAAAAGCTCCATTCATAAAAGAAACTAAAATATCAAATACCTAACAATAAATCTAAGCAAGGATATAAAGGATATATACACATAAGACTAGAAAGTACTGCTTAAGGAAATTAAAGAAGACCTAAATAAATGGAAGGATATTCTATGCTCATAGCTTGGAAGATTAAATATTGTTAATATGTCAATACCACCCAAAGGATTTTGATTCAATGCAATCCCAATAAAAATTCCAACAAATAGCTAAAGCCATCTTGAAAAGAAGAATGACATTGGAGGACTCACAGTTCCTGACATTAGAAGTTATTACAAAGCCACAGCAACCAAAACAGCATGGCACTGGCACAAGGAAAGACACATACAAGTAGAATAGTATTGAGAGCTCAGAAAACAACTCTCACATTTATGGCTAACTGATTTTTCGCAAGGTGACAATAACTACTCAATAGGGAAAGAACATTCTTATCAACAAAGGGTGCTGGGAAAACTGGCTCTCCATCTGCAAAAATCAAACAAACAAAAAAAAGCACACAGGACTCCTACCTCACACCATACACAAAAATCAACTCAAAATAGATCAAAGACCTAAATGTAAGAGTTATAAACATTAAACTCTTAGAAGAAAACGTATGAAAGCATCTTCATGAGCTTGTTTTGGATAATGGTTCCTTAAGCCACCTGAAGCAAAATCAACAAAAGAAAAAATAGATATATTGGACCTCAACAAAATTAAATTTTGCCCCTCAAAGGATTTTATCATTAAAGTAAAAAAACAAACAAACAAACAAAAAACAACCTATACAATCGGAGTATATATTTTAAAACCACATATCCGTAAAGGATTAATATCCAGGATATATAAAGAAATCCATCAACTTAACAAGAAAAAGATGAACAACCCAATTAACAAAAGGGCAAAAACCTTGAACAGACAGCTTCCCAAAGAAGATGTACAAATAGAAAGCACATAAAAAGATGTGCAACATCATTAGTCATCAGGGAGAAGTAAATCACAACCACAATGAGATACCATTTCACACCTATTAGAATGACTATTAAAAAATGCAAAATAACAAGTGTTGGAGAGGATGCAGAGAAATAGGTACTCTCATTCATTGCTAGTCACAATGTAAACTACTGAAGTTATAGCAGAAGACAGTTTGACGGTGCCTCAGAAAGCTCACTACAGAACTACCACACAATCCGGAAATCCCATTACTAGTTAGATACCAAAAAGAATTGAAACCAGGGGCTCAAACAGCTAGTTTCACACCAATGCTCATAGGGGCATTAATCACAATAGCCAAAAGATGTAAGCAACATAAGTGTCCAGCAGCCGATGAATGGATAAAGTGTGGTATATACATATAATGGATTATTAGACAGCAGTAGAAAGGAAAGAAGTCCTGATGCATGGACAACATGAATAAACCATGAAGACATCATTGTGGCAGTCTGATATTATTTATGAATTCCACAAAAGATATTGATTATGTTTATCAACTGGTCTGTTCCTCTAGGCATGATACCCTTTGATTGTATTAGATTTAGCTGAGATGTCTTTGATTAACTTATTTTAAGATTAGGGCTTTGATTCAACCACATCATTAGGGCAATTCAGAGTTGAGTTCCTGCCCCCTTGGCAGGCTGTATAAACAGACGCTCAATCAAGAACCCAGAAGTAGATACACAGAAGCATATATGCCAGAAAAGAGGAAGAGCGCGCCATAGACACAGAAGCTTCTACCCCAAATAATACCCTTGATAAAGGCCAACAGATTTCTGGTACTTTGCAACAGCACCCCTTTGGCTAATAAAATTATCTTGAGTAAAATAATCCAGACACAAAAGGACAAATATTTTATGACCTCACTGCTTTGAAACAATTATGAAAAGCATACTCAGAGTCATGATCAAGGACATAGGATACCAGGGGACAGGGTGGGGATAGGGAAAGAGAAGTTAAGGCTTAAACTGTACAGAATTCCTATTTGGAATTATGGAAATGTTTTGGCAATGGATGGTGGTGATGGTAGTACAACATTGCAAATGCAATTAACTGCACTGAAATTTTTATCTGTGTATGATTACAAAGGGAAATGCTAGATTGTCAAATGTGGTCATTAAAAAAAAAAATCCATGGAACTATACCCTAAGTTAAACCATGTACTTGAATTAATAGTACAATTATTAAAATTTGCTATAATCAATTTTAACAAATATTCCATGCCTATGCAAGGTGTTGGTGATGGGATGGTATACGGGAATCCATAATTTTATGCATGATTGTTCTGTAAACCCACAACTGCTCTAATTACGGGGAAAAATACAACTGTAACCATGGAATACAATGGGGTTCAGATTGAATTTGTGCTTATATGGTCCATTTATGTCACTATTGATTCAAACAATATTTCTGATATATTTATATTTAGATGATGGGTCAAGAAGTAATATGTGTGCCCAGTGTGTAGAAAAGTTTGTAAAAGAAAGTGAGATTCTCATTTTTCACAAGGGGATGTCAGCAGATCAGATAAGCCGAAAATTAAAAAATCAAGAGACAGCATCACACACATTTAGTCAGAGGGGATTAAATACAGTTGTGGCTTCTTGGGACTGGGAAATGAGGAAAAGATATGAGGAGGTAGGAAGTTGATTTTTTAAAAATTAAACTATTCATCAAACTATTTGAATTTTTAAATAATGATCCTGGATACATTTAATAAATATAAAAATAGATTAAAGGAACAAGGATTATATGAAAACTGGTTCTGATTCAATATTTTAGATATGAAATTTGTTAAATCTCATATTTCTGCATGTTTTCATATGTGAGGGCAGCATTCACTCAAAAAATACTTAGTGAGTGCCTATGTATCAGGTATTTTCATATGAACAAAATAGACTAAATAGATATCAATATTGTTAACTCAGGCTTTGGAGTTAGATGACCTTAATTTGAGTAACAGCTATGACATTCAGTGGATGCGGCTAATATTTTTCCTTTGCTCGTCCACACCCTTCTCTACCCTGTCTTCTGTTCTGGGAGGCTGAACCGAATGAACTACATCAAACTGCTCCCTTGTCCTCTGGCTTTCAGGTAAGTATGGCCAATGGAGAATTAGGAAATGATAAGGACTGAGGAGATTGAAAAGAATGAGGTGGGTGCAGTCAAAGTATTTATTCTCCTAACTCCCACCCTGTGGAGTTCCCTTCATGCTGGCTCTGTCCTTCTAGTGAAGGACAATGCCTCTTGCAAGGCAGCCAACACTATGGAATTTTCTATACTTCTAGGTTCCCATTACCTCTCTACTTCCCCCCATGCCCCTACCCCATGATCCCTTAAAGACTAGAGGTGGTAACAGCTCTGTTGGTTCCTGGTTTCTACATCTTACTGAATATCCTTACAAATAACCACTATATAAACTGTTCTCAATTATCCCATTTTGAGTGTGCCATTTGTTTTCCATTATGGCACTACTGATTCGGTAACTTTTAGTTATATTACAACCTTTCTGAGCTTCAGTTTTTTTAACATGTAAAAGACAGGTGATGACAATACAGACTTAGATTTCCTAAGCTGCTATGACAGATACCAAACAATGGGTTGACTTAAACTCTGCGACTTTGTTGGCTCACGGTTTCAAAAGTCAGAAGAGCAAATCAAGGGGTGTTGGCAAGGCCATGCTTTCTCACAGGGTCTGTGGTATTTTGGTGCTGACTGGTTGGCAATCCTTGAGGATCCTTGGCTTGTATCCCTGCCTCAGGATAAGGCGATTTGTTCTCCTTTCTCTTCTAGGTTTCCCTGACTTCCGGCTTTCTGCTTCTCCCCATGGCTTTTTTGAATTCTGACTTCTGGTTTCTTTTTTTAAAGCCTTCCATTAACTCAGATTAAGACCTACCCTCATTCAATTGGGTCTTGCCTTAACTAAAAATAACATCTACAAGAGGGCCTACTTAGAGTGGGTTCACACAAATTGGGAGGAAGGTAAAGATTAAGTACATGTCTAAATTGGAGTACATAATTCAATCCACAACATAGATCTCATAGAGCTGACATGAAAACTGAATGAGATAATGTGGGACAATCACTTAAAGTGCAGGAAACATAGTAGACGCTCAATTAATGTTAATTATAACTAGTGTATAAGCTCTCTTATTCTCCTCCTCAAGTAAAGCTGTATAGGGAATTTTGATATCTAGCACATTTAGCACACAGAATGTTGTGGGAATCTCAGTAGGTACTTGAGAAAATTATCCTATTATGCATTTACCAAGTTTAATTAATAAACATAACATGAAAGATCTAATTTTAAAGTATTCCCCCATGTGCCACACCCAAACCCTTCCAAATAGAATCTATTAACTACTAATTCAAAAATCTCAAAACATTACTGCTATCGATATGGTATTATAAATGATGTAATGACTTAAGGAACACATCCATATTGCTCACATGTGAAAAATTTAATATTTTCTGATATGAAAAAGAACTATTCGGTTCAGAACCTGATAATCAGTATCATCAACACGGTCATTTTTAAAAAATCACATCACAGATATAGACAAGGGGATTTGAAATGTTTTGATTAGAATACCAAATTAACTTGCTTTTGCTCTAAAGGTTTGATGTGGACTGTATAAGAATAAGGGATTACCTTCATATCTACGAAATGCAGTCCTTTCAGGAAAAAGACATTAAGGGAGCACTTTTATTCCAAAGGTTGACATAAAATTTAGTAAACTTACTACCAAGCACAACTAGCAAGTGGAAAAAGACCTTGACTAAAAGTGGGAAAAAGTACCAGAGACTGGAGCCTCCCGCCTACCTATGTGCCAGGTGTGCATGAAATCTAGGTGGAGCTGCAACTCCTACCCTACAGCTCAATGGACTCATCCAAGTCATGTGGTGAGGAGACAACGATGGGAAATGGCCATCCCAGGGAAAGGAGAGGGCCTGCATCTGCAGGCAGGATCATCCCACCCACCATATCCATGGGATATAAGCCCTCTCCCACCTGGAGTTGGAGTGGACATCACCATCCCAGTCCCCTCAGGATTGGGGGAAGAACTATGGACTAGAGTGGACTTGATGGTATTCTCTTGTTCACATATGGTGATTCTAGCAATGCAAGAAATTACAACAATGAGGTGGAGCCAGTGGCCACTTGACACTTTTGGGGTAGGGAGGGGATGAGCAGTTGAAATACAGGGGCTTCTTTGGGAGTTGGAGGTTGTCCTGAGTACTGTTGTGGCAACGAATGTAGGCCATTTTAAATCAGCACACACCACTCAGAACTGAGTGGGAGAGAGTGTGGTCTACAGTGTGAACTGTGGTCTATGGTTGGTGGCAAGGCTCCAGGATGTTTAAGTTCATTGAGGGTGGTGGGCCACACTGTGGGAGATGTTTGTGTGGGATGTGGTGGGAGGTGTGGGAGGTGGAGAACATGGGAATCCCAGTGGGTTCCGTGTAATATTTTGGGTAATCTACGCACCTCTTAAAATATATGTGTGTATATATATATATAAATAACATTTTTGTAAGCAAATACACATATATGCATATATATTTATATATCATTTTGCAAATGTTTGTATGTATTGTGAGAATTTTGATTTTTACCCATAATAAAAAAAAAAAAAAGTGGGAAAAAGTAAAGACGAATGAGTTTTTATGGCTAAGAGACTTCAAAGTGAGTCAGGAGGTCATCCCAGAGGTTACACTTATGCATGTCTCAGCAAGATCTCACTGACTGCCACAGTAAATATTGCCTCAAATAGTGGAGCTATGGAGGGCTCTGGAGACATCCAGATACTATAGGCAGGGCTGACAGCTCAGGAATTTGGCACCCTGCCAGTGGGTCCTACTTTGGAATTTATGCTCCCCAGGGTGACAGAGTTGGACTCAGTTGTGGTTTCCCTACACATAGCTCTTCTGCCCCTTCCATTTGAACCTATAGTTAGTACTAGAGTTGATAGGTGTATGACCAAGAGACTTAAATCTTTGGTCTGCCCATGTGTCAGTTGGACTCTGAATCTCAATGGAGTTGCAACACCTACTCTCCAGTTCATTGGACTCACCCAGAAAAATTAGCAATGAGACGATGATGGACAATGACCATCTGAAGGAACAGAGAGAGTCCGCAACTGCAAGCAAGATAGTCCCGTCTATCTGTCCCATGGGATCTAAGCCCCCTCTCAATTAGAGGTGGAGTGGGCATCACCATCCCAGAATCCTCAGGATTTTGGAATGAATGATGGACTAGAGGAGACCTACTGGTATTCTAATTATACACTTATTGTGATTCTAGCAATGGAAGAACTTTTATCATTGATGTGGAGACAGTGGCCACTGGAAGTTCTGAGGGGAAGGAGTGGGAGGAACAGGTATAATTTGGGGGCATTTCTGGGACTTGGCGATTGTCCTGAATGACACTGCAATGACAGATACAGGCCATTATATATTTTGCCATAACTTACAAAATTGTGCGGGAGAGAGTGTAAACTACAATGTTAACTATAATCCACACTTAGTGGCAAGGCTCCAAAATGTGTTCATCAATTGTAACAAATGTACCACACTAACGAAGAATGTTGTTAATGTGGGAAAATATGGGAGGGGTAAGGAGCGGGGCATAATGGAATCCCCTATATATTTTATGTAACATTCATGTAAACTAAGTATTTTTAAAATATATATATATTTTAAATTTAGCAAACTTGGTTTATTTTTTGTTCCACCTGAAACTTTTAATCATGCTTTAGACCTTGTATATTTGCCTCCTACTTGTTAAGTGAACCTTCAAAAGCAGAAAGAAATCTAGGTCAAAATGAGCATAGTGGTTCCCTCAGGGTGAACCAGAGATAGAATATGAGTTGGAAATATCTCACAGCTAGAGGACAGTGGCTTGCAAATAATATCATTAAATTAATTTAGCTTAAATTAGCATCTCTGGCAGGCTCTGCTTACAGGATGCCCCGGGCTAAAATAACAGGGGTGTCTGCCGATCCTATGCTGGGATTTTAGCAGTGGTTACAAGACCTTACAGTCTCTAGTATTTCATTTCTTATGCCTTAAGTTTTTATATATTTTGATCCTTTCCAAGATACCATAAAGTGGCTGTATAAATGTAAATTAATTTTTTTGACAATGTTAAAAAAAAAAAAAACAGCAATAGATTTTGCACATGTGCCACTCTAAGAATCGAGGGAAAATTTTCTCTCAAATTCCAAACAAAAGTCAGAGTCATCTATATTACTAATTAATTATATTAAAGGATAATTTAATTTCACTTTGAAGGAAAGAAACCAGGGATACTTTAGGGTATTGTCAGGGTAAAGCTAGAGAGATTCGGGGCTAAAAAAGACATATTGATAAGGTTAAAGGTAGTGTTTGGTGTTTCCATAACAACGTAGTTAACCTTAAGTTGTAGAAACTGCTTTTTGGCCTTTTTGAATATGAGTTTATCACCTAAAGGTGTAAATATTTTCTTGTGGGAATGTTGACATGATAAAAATGAGACAGATACAGCATATAACATATGGTTATAGGTAGCAAGATATTTTAGGACAAGTCAGACAAATGTGAGCACACCCAGATTCCTATAAGAATTTTAACATGGGTTGAATACTTATGGTCTCCAAGCTCAGTTCTCTTATCTTTAGAACATGATACAAATCCACTTCAAAGGTTGTTTTATCTATTTAGTTATCATTTATATATCCATTTGAAAATACTTCTTTTTTGTGTGGAAAACACTGCTGTAGGTACTGTGTATTTAGTAGTAGACAATTTTATTAGTAAAGATTTTCTAGGAAAACAGAACTGACAGGAACTATCTATAAATATTATGAGATTTTATAAAATTGTCTCACAGGACTGTGGTGACAAACAATTACAAATTCCATACGGCACGCTTCAAGCTGGGAACTCCAATGACGGTTTTCAATGAATTCTCCAGGAGAAGCTGGCTGGCTGAAGTAGAGATGGAAATTCTATCTTCTGACTGCTGAAAACACTTCTTTTATGGCATTCAACTGATAGGATGAGACTTTTTTCATTCTTGAAGGCAATATCCTCAGTTGATTGTAGGAATAATCAACGATAGATGCTATCAACTTACAGGTGATTTCAGTCCACAAAATGGCCAGTGCTTGCTTGACTAAACAACCAGGCACCACTACCTCTTCAAGTTGACACATGAGCCTTTAACCATCAAAAAAACCCATGGTCTCTAACTTTTGGAGTTTACAGTCTATGGAGGGTAGACAAAATAAAAGACATTAAAGCAGTGTGTGATGAGAATTACAAGAAGGAAAATATAGAAGCTATGCTAACCCATAGACGATAGAAGCTACACTGGAGAAATGAAAGATAAGTGATACATATAAAATTTTAAAAAGGTTTTGCAAAGAAAAAGTCATATTATACCAAAGAGGTAGACAGGAGGTTGTCTGGTAAACACACAAAAAAGGTTGACAGAAGCAGTAACATTAGCAAAAGTATGGATGTTTGGGGATCTGTAAGTAGTTTAAGGGGGCCTTGGGGCAAGTTGAGAGTGGAAAAGTGATTGGGAAAATATCGTTAATGGTCTAAATGTCAGGCTAATGACTTTGGACTTTGATCTATTCCCTGTTTATGGTGTGCCAGGGGAAACTTGAAATCACAGGACAAAGAATATGGCATAGCATCTTGAAGGATCAACTTCACTAGAATATTTCTAAAAATCAGCAGATATGTGGAATAGAATATACCTTGTAAAGAAAAAATATATATTCAAAGCTGATATATTTTCAATTCTTGGCTTACAACTTCGGAGTCCAAATTTAGGTGCCTCTAAAATTAGGAGATTTAAGAAACAGATATTTTTCATTTACCTCTAGGGAGCCATTGAAGATTTTACCCAAGGAATGTCATAGTCATGAAACCTAGCAAGCATGCCGTTAATGAATGTAAACCAGTTTCTTTCGTAACAAGTTTTCTTAGGGAAAATTGATTTCTGTTAAAATATTAATTTTCTAGCTAAGAAATTACCTTAAAGGGCTTATTCTAATCAAATATATATTTATCAACATAATAATGCCAATTAATAAATATATTTAAATAAATAATCTTTGTTCATTTACAGGATAAAATTATTTTCCTGGCATTTCATGGGATTATTTTTGTGACTAGACTGATGTGTATTGTAGTAAAACATATTTTATTATGACATCTAATACTGTATACTTTCTAATCCCACTAATCTAGAAAGCAGAAAATGTCCAAAAATCACCATTACTGTATCACCAAATTATTTAAACCACTGCCTCTTTGAAATCTAACAAATGAAATATGGTATATATTCATGCACACAAATTCCCAAAAGTACACCTTAGAATCATATATAAACTTCTAATTCATGGACCATTTACATACAAATAAATCTATTTTTTCAATTAGTACTAGTCTTTTTTCAACAACTTTTACTACTACTTTTCTTACTACCAAATACATTTTTGTCATTAAGCTTGTTGAATAAGAATGATTGATCTGTCTTCTTATTCTGCTACTTTTCAAATTCATGATTTTTTTTTTTTAAACTTACATGGTTCTTTACTATCCCCTGGTCATATACTCAAGTGAGCATGAATTTCAAGATGAAAAGTATACACACCTACATTAGTATTTTAAAAAGTGATATCCACATGACCTTGTCAACAATGTTGAAATGAGATGAAGATTTTTAAAAAATATGTTTTGGATTCCTCCTGAAAGAAACAATACAATGATTCTTCCCAAAATCCAGTCATACCTCAAATAATTATCTAGGAAAGTTTTATAAGTATGCAAGGTGATGCAGAAATATACCAGTAGATTGAAAGAATCACAAGATATAAAAATCCTGCAGAGTTAACTCTGGCCAAGGTTTAAAGGAATAGTTGTACCTATATAATTTTAATGATTTTTTATAGTTTAAGAACATGATATTTATACAATTATGAAATTAGATATTTAAATATATTTAATATGCCACTAAAATTCACTAAATATCTTTGTTTTTCCAAACTAAAAGAACATGTTTGTGATGAGAGATAAAACTGTTTGGTATTAGTGGATGTTGAGGGACAAAAAGAAGAGATCAGGGAAAAACAATGAATGGTAACATTAACTACTTTTGGGAAGTCAAGAAGAGAAGCTAGTTCACAGCCATGTTGATATTTTCAACATGCCCTCAATATTAGGCATTTAAAGCCCCTCCCTGGTTTCCATGGCCCTTCTAAAAATCCCGTTATTATAGTAACTACCACACCAAAAGTATCGATTTACATGGTTGTCATCCCTACTAGGTTAGTAGTCTTCAAAAGCAGGTGGGGGGGGGGGGAAGGAAGGATCTGAGGAAGTTGTTAAACAAGCAGCTCCACCTTTTCAGAGTCTCAAACAGTAAGTTTGGGGAATGGACAGGAATGTGCAACTTTCCTAAGTATTGCTGGTGATTTGTCACAGATCATCCCTGGACTATCTTTTGAATAAAAAAAAAAAAGATGAGTTCCTGACAGGCTGCAGGGCAGGATCATGATATAGTAATTCTAATTTTATATCATGTGTCCTGAATAATGTTAACTTTTAAGCCAAATTCAAAGTTCAATTCTAGATATTTAGATTCAGATATAAGATATAACTCAAGAAAGTAATCATATCAAGTTTTATGAAGTTGAATATCATCCTTTAGCACCAGTCTTTCACACTTCGGAGCAATTTCCAACCCCCAGCCCCACCCCAAGCATATTTGGCAATGTCTGGAATTTTTAGTTGTCAAAATAGGTGTGCGTGGGGGGTAATAGTGGCATCTACTGGGTAGGGATAAGGGATGCTCATAAACATCCTATAGTGCATAAGCCAACCTCCCACAATAGAATTATGTGACCCAAAATATCAATAGTCCCAAGTTTGAGAAACTCTTTTCTTATCACTGGCTCACCTTATACTCATGATCCCTGTGATACCTCCCACCTTCCCAGTGACATACTCTAATGCATACATATGTGATGGGATACATTTTGAAAATATCTGAGTACTTTACCACAATTTCCTTTCTTTTTTCCATGCACAATCTTTCATCAACTCATTGAACTAATGTTATTCATCAAATCAAATATGGCCTTTAAATCACAAAATAGTCTTTTAAGACTCAGAACAGAGAAAATCTAGAGCACCATAGCATTTTACTTTCAAGAGTCAGGTATTTTGCAACAAAATAACCTGGCAGAAACTGGGTGGAAAATATGCACCCTAAAGGATAAATTAGAAACAGGTACAAGATGATTCAAACTATCCAGTTCTCATAGATGTGATAAAAAGCTTGATGAGACTGAGAAAAGATGTCTTTAGGAAAGCATGACATGTAAGAATTCCTGCGAGAAGGCATGGACTCCTTTCTCTGCAGAATGATAAAAACAAAAACAAAAACAAAAACACGGACAGGTTTGGGGCAATCCATGTGTAGAGGAGAATTGTGCTTCATTCTCTCAGTGAAGTCCAAGGAGGAAGTAAAGTTCTTCATTCCTGCATGGCATGGCGTTTGTGAAGTACAGTGATGGTAGGGCACAACTAAAGAAAAAGTGCCCTAGAGCAAAGAGCATCTAGACCGCAGATACCATGCCCAAATGGCCTGCACCATCCAAGACGGGTGCAGAAATATTTAAGGGATAGGCAGGTACTTTTTCTCCCAACAACAAAGTGTCATTAAAGTAAGGTCTCCACCACTATACCCTCTCTCCTACTACTAATCACCCATCCCCAACTCTAGAGAGAAGGTATGAGGGAGAGATCAAGAAATTGCTGAAATGACTGAAGTGAAATCTGATATGTATGGGGGGTGGGATAGGGGGAACAACCAAGCAATAAAAAAAAAATTTATGTTGTGTGGCTCCAAAATGACCACAGCTGCCTTGGTAGACGTCCGACTATTCAGTCTGTGCCAGCCGAACATACCTGCAGTTACCTGGGGAGGCTGGTATAGGGCCTGCCAGCTTCCTCCCTGCCAGAGGTGGGGCTGAAGCCTAGGCTAGGGCTGCAGGGCAATCTGGGTGAAAGAAGCCATCTCTACCAGCACTATGATTTTCAGTCAGCCTGGCTTTCCCCTATGCCAGAGGCAGAGTCAAAGTGGCAGCTACTGGCCTCTTTCCAACTTGGACAGGTTCAAACTTTAGCTGTTCTTAGGGTTACATTTTAGCCAGGCGAATTTACTAATCAGTAGCTGAAGTCGGTGGCCAACCGTCTCCTCCTCCTGTTTTTGGGAAGTGGAGCTTCCAATTCCTGCCACAGAATAGCTCCTGAGGCGGCTTGCACCTCCAGAGTAGGATGATCACCAGCCTCCGTGGCATGGCCTGTTATTTCCTGGAGAGGCTGGCGCAGGTCCCCCAGCTTCCTTCCTGCCCGAGGTGGGCCTGGGGCTTAAATTAGAGCTGCAATCTGAACTGTATGAAAAGAAGCAAGTTCCTACCAGGACTGTGAATTTAGGTCTGCCCTGCTTCCCCTTGTGCCAGGGACAGAGTTAAAATGGCAGCTACGGGCCTCTTTCTGATTTAGACAGGTTCAAATTTTAGTTGTTCTTAGGATTATACTTTAGCCCGCCGAGTTTACTCATCAGTAGTTAAAGCTGGTGCCCAACTGTCTCTTCCTCCCCTGATTTTGGGAAATGGAGCTTCCAATTCCAGCCACGGAACAGCGCCAGTGGAGGATGGGCACTAGCCTCCATGGCGTGGAGGGCTCTACTTATGAATCTTCTCTGCAGATGGGCAGTCTCCTCCTTCCATTCTTTCAAGGATGTTGCAGGATGCTCTTCTGGTCTCCTGGAGCCCCCAAACAGGTGCTTTAGAAAGCTCTGGGTGATTACTAACTGCCCTGTGGAACAAGATGACTCTAGGAGTGGCTTACTCTGCTGCCATCTTGCTGGTTGTCCTTAAGGTATGTCTTTTGATAAAAATTCTTTTACTTGTTGCTTGACCCTATCAAAACCCCCATTCACCTCTTCTCAGGAGAATTTACTGTGAAAACATGAATAGTAATATGATGAAAGTAATTCACACCAATTGACGAGAAAACCAAATCTGAATCTGAAGTGAAAATGAAAGACAATGGCAGATTTCAAAACAGTAGGTGTACGTACTTGCATACCTTGGATGTCCAAATGGAATATTCATATGGAACAAAAAATTTGGTTTATATTCTCTTTCACTTGCCATGCCAGCTTATATACCCAAAGCTGGCATGGATCACATAAAGGAAGGTTCACAGTCTTTTCACTTTACAAATGCCCTCAACTCACACAAAATAAAGAGGTATTGCTTGGTAAACTTATTAGAACTATTTTAAGTATGTATAACCTTATACTAGGACCCTTCAAATACATGTTTGTTAAAAAATGCAATTACTATCTCAAAATCATTCCCCACTTATAGATGAGCGTTTTGAACATATGAATATCTGAGGTGATTCCTTATCTGTCAAAAAGGGATAATAACAATACTTGCCTTAAATTGATTTATTGAGGGTTGAAAATTGAGAAGTTAGAAAAATCAGCTCAAAATCTGAGGCTCTCTCCCTATGGACATGTCTTTTTCATGTTTAGACATGTTAAATCTATTTACCTTTGTAACAAAACTGGCTATATATGGAAAGATCTAGGAGGTTTAAAGGCTCTGAAGTAGCAATACATTGTGAAGACATGCATACCCATGCATGTCATATGTGATTTCAAGGAAGTAAACTAATATGTGAGATGAGGTAGACTGTTAAAATATATTCAGCAGAGCAATTTAAGAAGAGATCAAGTATATTAATAATATCAGAATGAGAATAATAAATAGCTAAAGTAAGGTTTGGATTTCATGGTGTGCAGTTATATTCATTTTTATCTCAGAAAAAGAAACCCTCATAGTGCTAGGATTACTAGAGGTTAGAGACCAGTGATTCTTTTGGTTTCGTGAAGCAGCGCTGCGGGATTAACCTGGCTGCTTTCTGCTCACCCTGGTACCAGTGGCCTGAGGGTGGCTGGTGGGTCCTTTGGTATCCTATTTCAAAATTTCTACAAAACTCAGGCAGGGGATAGCCGAATGAAATAATTATGCATAAAAGCTGAATAATTAAAGAAGCAACATAATCCTGCATTCATGGCTGTTTCTTTCCCATCTTCTTCATTTTCTCTGACAACCTCAGATGTTGAGGATACTTTAAAGATTCCTAACATTGTTGACTAGTAGAAAACTTATACTTGTGGGAATAAGAGTTCTGCTCCAAAATTTTCTAGCTACGTGATCTTGGTGAATTATTTTACCAATCTTTTGGACAATTTCCTCAGGCATGAAATGGTAAAAATAATACCTCATGGGGTTGTTATGAGAAGAATAGAGCCTTCAATTTAGTACCAGGCATAGAATAGTTGCTTATTTTTTGTTGTTTCCAATAAATTATATTAATTAGAATTTGCTTGGTAAATGGTCTGATAGGGCTCAATAAATGTTAATGAAATAAATAGAAGAATGAAAAAATGAACAAACTAACCTGGGGGAAGGTTTCTAATGGTATGTCCCACAGTTCTACCTTGGGCCACTTCTCATTATTGTCTCCATTGCTTACCCAGAAGAGAAGCCTTGTCTAGGTCCTGAGTTTTCACATCTTCTGTGATACATTATTTGTGACTTTTAAGCTGCTGAAGTTTATTAAGCTTCTGAAGATTACTAAGTTAGACTCTTTTAACACTACTGTTTCATAATCTTTTTCATTTGATGTTATTTCACTGAAATTTATTTTCCATTTTCCATGGACACCTTAAGTGTGGGAATGACTACCATTAATATAAGGCCCAATAAAGGATACTTTGCCTAATGTTCATGACAAGTGTGCTTATACAATTAACTGGTCTCATACATAAGAAAAAAAGGCACTTTTATTATAAATTTAAGAGATGTACACACATCTCTTAATACCAATTTAAGTGCAAGTCGTAGGACCCTACTATATATGTGAAATTTTCCAATTGTGAAATGTGTACATCATATTTAGGAATGCTTTGTGTGTGTGGAATATTTTCTTCACATCTATCATGAAATAATTATATCTGTGGGAATATGGGAGAACAGGAGACATTTTGTCATATTGATTCGATAACGTGAAAGAAAAGAAACATAGAGAGCCTATTAAACATACATTGCGATAAAAAAAATTCATATGTCCTTAAATTTTCCTCTAGTGCATATATTCTCTTAAAAGTAGCCCCAATATTAAACCAGCCGTCACTTCCACACAGGACTTGTTCTCAGTGCTGCCACTGAGGCAAGCGACAAAAGTCACACAGAGTTAACAGCTGACACTGAAACTTGAGGACTGAGGGAGTCCACAGCACCAGCGAGTCTACCTTCTAGATTGCCTGACAAGTCAGACCAGAGCATATGACTTAAACATTGGTGGGTCACAGAGGGCCGTGTGTGTGTGTGTGTGTTTGTGTGTATGTATGTATGTATGTGCACGTGATTCGCTAACCAGGCGACACTGAAACAATAGTTATAGTCATGCCTAACTTGGTTATGTAACTTTGGGTATATATTTAAATCAAAAACTATTTTCATTGTCTTAATGTATGAAGCCATGTGGTTCTAGTCTTACAGCTAGAGTTGGTGGTATGTTAGAAGACCATTACAAGACTCATTTCTTGGTCATACAATGACCTGGTTACCAATTTAGAAAATAATCTCATATGGTGGGGAACTAAAACAGTCTGGTCATTAAAGCACATACATAGATCTCATGAATCTAGTTAGCAAGGTGATGTGCTATGCCATGAATTATTCAAAATTTAAGTTTTCCATTGTTTTGGAAAAAGTACAGCTTGACCAAAGTCAAATTTTTCATGTTAACTCTGACAGTAATAGCCTAAAGTAATTCTGTCGGTTATCCCCAATACCTGCTATATACTCTCTTCCCATGCTCATTCATCTGCTTGCTATAGGAAGAAAGCGATTGTTTTCTTCTCTTGTATCTTCTAAAATTCAGAGGAATAAGTGCCATTCCAAATGAAGATTTAACTTCTAAAAATGCCCTGACACAACTTTTTTTATACCTAGAGTCCATGTAAATAGGAACAATTTTCCCTAAATCATTTTTGTAAAATCTTATTTGTTCAAAAACTAATAATTCAAGATATGAGAACCTGATGTAGTACCTGGTATACAATAGGTGCCAAATAACTGATGTATATTGCCATGGTTATTACTTGTACACACTCTTATTTTACATATAAAATGGAAAATAGAGAGGCTTAAGGACTTACTCATAATAATGACATTAATAAGCAAATCCTGTACCATAAGCAAAATACAGTGGCTCTCAATCCAGTGTTCTTCCTAATCCCAATACCTGCTAAGACACCTTCATAAATAAGAATATCTAACCCTAAATAGACAAAACTGGTTTTGTAGAATTTAATTCCATTCACTTAAAAGTTTTATAAACTGATAATAAAGCATATGTTAGGTAGTAACACGTATGAGTAATACAGACAATTTGTTATTAACAAACACCAGGATTTCAAAACGACTTCCATAAATGGAAACTGAGAAAGCGGAGAATCTGGAAGTTCAAGCAGGGGAGCTTACCAAGTGATGGCCATATATTTTCCTCCAAAAGGAATAGTGTTCTATTCCCCTGAATTCGTTTAAGCCAGATAATTTCTCCCTGTTATAGCAGTGTCCAATTTGCATGGTTGTCTAATAATTGACTGACTGAAGGCAGGAAAACCATGCAACAAAGTGGGAGGAAAGACACACGGGCAAGTCAGAACTAATCAATTACTGCACTCAGTGGGCCTAAAACAGCATAACCAGATCACCGCAACAACTAATATAAGAATGCTTTACTTCCCCTATTGTTCCCACCAGAAAATATTATGCTACATCCATGTCACCCTTGAAAATAAAGCACAGATATTAGAGATCTGTGTATTTATACTCAGAAGACAAAATATTTGAAAATATATAGGCTAGAGTAGGTAGTCTTGGGGGCATATCCTCAAATTTGTTTAGTAATTCCCAATGTATTCTCCCATTACCTTCTCCATCCCTACTCCCCATACGATCTGAATTTATGTGGGTGTCAAATACCAAGTTAGTATTATCTGTACTGAAATAGACAATATTCTGGCTACACAGCCGTTTGGAAGATGACCCAGAACTTAACTGCCCTAAGTTCCAAACAACAGATTCACAGCTGGAAATGCACTCTGACCAAGAAGGAATTATACAAGGGGACATGAGGGAGGAAAGCATGACGGCCAGACTGGCCTCAGCAATGACAGTGGTGGCACATGTTGCATCCAGAGACTTTCCTGAAATCTATTATTTCCCTTCAAAGGTGAGCATGCAAAATTCAAGCACTGAAGTCATGAGAAAAAAAAAAGAAAAAAATTAAGGGCTTTACAAGACATTTCTGGCTTAAGATTGTGTCTTGGACATTCAAGTAATATCACAAATAGATGCAGCACCATCACAAAGTCATGTCAAAACATAGCTAAAAGGCCCAACATCAACTAAAGCATAGATCTTTTGGAAGGTATTCAAATATGGATACCATGTATGATATGGCCCCACACTAAGTGTAATGAAGTCCTCTTGCCAACATAATGAGAACAGTCCAGAATAAACATGACCAAACATGGGTTGGGTTCTTCACAGAGGTAGGCTCACAGTTTAGCTTCTTTTGTTGGGATCATTAATGATAACTCTTGAGATGCCTTCTGCCCAAGGCATTATGCAGTTCCTAAACTATTATCTCAAAATTCAATAAATGGGCTCTTGTTATTACTTAAAATTTACAAGGAAAGTTTATGGATTATTTTCCATACTTCTAATATTAGGTTAGGACTCTGAATTTAGGGGTTTCTCTCACCATATATAGAGTGCCAGGGCTATAATCAGCTTTAGTTCTAATCTGGGTAACCCTGTTATTCTTGTCCTGGGCAATGTCTGAAAACACTTGTGCCAAGACCATAGCTGTTTTGGATAAAGCATTTACAATTGGAAAAAGATCAAAGTCAACACCTTGAACAGAACCCAGATTCTGATTGGTAATTGATCTGGATATAATTCACAGGTGTTACTTGCTTCATGCTATTGGCCCTTCCATCTGTTCTGCATCATTCTGATTTTGAATATTTAGCACTTCAGTACATTCATCCTAATCCAACATTCCAAATTGGATCCCAAGATCATAGTATGAAATTATCCTGCTTAAATCAACAAGACCAACATGCCCAGGGAATACGCAACTATGTGGCTCGATGTGCACGGAGTTAGGACAAGAATTGCCTTTGTATTTTTTTTCATAATGAAAATATTCAGGATATCAGATATACAACATTAATTTTTGAATCACGGTATCACAAAATCTTGTGTCGGAATATAATTTCCAGAAAATCTAGTCTAACTGCCCAGTAAATGGTAATTTATAATGACTGAGTTTGAAACTAGGCCTAATTCCAAAGCCGAAACAACATCCTGTTGTTGGATGTAAATGTAAATAAGATAATATCACTGTTCTTTAGGGGATTGAGGTCTAGTGAGGAATGAGAGTATGTAAAAATGATAGCACATATAGTCATACCTATAAGATATTTCCAAGATAGAAGGTTGTTTATAACACAGACTGTCAAGGAAAGAGTTATGGTGGCTGCAAAGCAAAGGAGGAGGTTGTCACATCAAGCTAGGTAAGGAGAGATGAAGAAAGACTTCATGCAAGAAGGATCTTGAAAGTGAGATGATTGTTTTCAATAGGTGACTTGTTAAAAGACAACTGTGAAAATGACTGTTCTCAGGGGCAAGCAAAAACACACATACAAACAATACAGTGCAATGAGGGGGCTTGTAAGTGATCCATTTAAACTAGAATGGTAGAAAAGCATCATGGAATATCTAAGACATATAGATGGAAGCACAGTGTGATATCAAGGTCCAAACCACTAAAGCAAGAATTTTTTCCTTAATACTATCGGCAATGGGGAGTGATGAAAACTTTCTGAGCCAGGTTGACACTATCAGAACTGCTCTTTGGAAAGGCAGATTTGATTCCACTACATATCATTAACCAGAATCAGAAACTATATAGGAAATTTTCTAAGTGACAATACAACAGGTTTTAAAAGATTTTGAGGCTATTATTCAGGTTGATGACATTGACAATGGCAAGGAAGGAAGATGGGAAAGCGATATTAAGGCAGACAATTGAATACATGCAACTGAATGGAGGCAATTGAATAGAGGTCAAAAGCAGATGTGTAAGGGGATCAAGATACGAGTCTATGGGCCACCATCACTGGTCTGGCCTCGACACTTCCTGTACTAAAACAGAGTTATTACTCTGACTCTATGATAAGATATAATTCTGTCATATAGATTCCAGGAATTCTGAACCAAATGAGGCACAGGTAAGGAAAGAAAGAGAACTCCCCTACACACACATAGGCTGTTGGAGATAGGTACTGAGAAATTGCCAGGGAACAAAAAAGGAAGGACTTAATAGATTTGATACAGTTCTCCAACAGTTTTACTAACTACAAAGGAAACCATAAACAATGGCTGAAAATATCATATGATTAAAAGAGATTAAGGCGTTTCCATTTCAAGTATATGAAGCTTAGCACATTTCAACATTAAAAAATGTTGCATGAAGATAGAAACTAAATTGCCATCATCAGGTGAGTTGTACCAAAACGTTGTTAATGTTTCTTTTTCTTTTCTATCTTTAGGAAAATTATACAACTATGATGATGATTGAGGAAATAGATAACCATTATATAGGTCAAATTATGTATACTGCTCAAGTACCCTTTAACAAGTCCTACCAATTCCAGCAGCATGCCTCTATCTCCCTAATGCTATGTATATAGGTAGAAGAAATAAGTGTGCCTTTACCAGAAACCAGGTCATAAATATGAGATTAATTTGGCAAAAGATGATAAATTCCATTTTGGCAAGAATTTGATGAACTACTTGGGCACTCTGGGGAAATAACTACTAGGAAATATGGGGCAGAAGATGAAAAAGACACCAAGGTCAGAGATTTAAATTAATTTATAGAGAAAAATGGATTACATCACTGCGTAAGAGTGGAGATGAAGGAAGATGAGTTCAAAGGTCAGAACATTGGTTGGGAAGATGTATCAGAGTAAAAGCTCTTGAAAAAGAAATGAAAACATTTTTATTCTTGATTCTATAATTATTAGCAGTGAAATGTGCTTGCTTTTGCCTTATGGAAATTGGCAGCAAAAACATGTTCCATGTAGCTTCTGATGGGCATCCCATAATCTGGTCTGGCTGTTTGGACAACACTCCATGATAAAAGTAGTGATCAAGAGGAAATCATGCAAAACAGACCATGTCCTGACTGAATAGTTACAGGGTAACATTTTCAAACATCTTTCTGATTCTGGAATGGAATTTTTCTCACACAAAATGAACAAACCCCAGTCTGACAACTACTTTTCTACCGACGTCACCAGTTCACAGCTTAGAGTCTAATGAACAGAGTATCATGTCAGAATACTACTGAAATCTAAATCTGCAAGCAACAAATAAGAGGGAATATATAATTTAAGAAGTAGCAATCCCAAATGAAAATCAAAGATCCTCAACTGTGAGAGTGCATGGGAATAGACTCTTTTTTTAATTGCCAGAGATTTACTATCACTCTAAGAAGAATGGTTGGCTGTTGGGGCTTAAATGGGAAATTTAACTGCGAGCACCTCTGAATAAGCAAAGGAGAGAACAGAAGAATATGGTGACAAGGGAAAGATGGCAGCTGACAGAAAAGTGAGTTAATTTTCCAGACCAGGAGGAAGAGGAAGCAGTGAAAAAGAAATTCATTCATTCATTCAATAGATATTCTTTTAGGCACTAGGGTTTTTTGTTTTGTTTTGTTTGCTTTTTTTTTTTTTTTTTTTTTTAAGCACTGGGTTTATAGCAGTGAACAAAACAAATTTCCTACTTTCAAGAAGCTTGCATTCTGGGGTACGGAGCCATTTTACAAATAAAAATATGAGAGTGCTATGTTACTTAGGGTGGTCAGGGAGAGTGTGGATGAGGATATGAGAAGTGAGGGAAATGAAATGATAGGGGAAGTGATAAAAACATCTGTGGGGCGGGGCTGGGGTGCAGCAGGGAAGGAGGTCATCCTAGGCAAACAATGAGCAAGTGTAAAAGCCCTGAGGCAGGCCCATGACTGGCCCAATTCCTCATGAAAAAGCAAGAAAGCCACTGAATTTGGAGCAGAATTGAGTCAGGGGTAAAAAATGGTGGGAAATAGGGAAGGAGGAGGAGCCAGAGGCCATTTAAGGGAGGACCTTGCAGGCTGAGGTTAAGAATCTGAATTTTATTTTAAGGCTGACAAGAAGCCATTACACAGACACAATCCAATGTTATGCTTTAAAACATAGCATTGTTTTACTCTGCTATGTGGGTAAAAGGCTGCTATGTGGATAAAAGGCTGAAGAGGTTAAGGATAGAAGAACTATAAAAAACAGCTGGGAGGTTGTTGTAGTAGCCCTGGTGAGAACAACTGAGGAGTGCAGTAATATGAGAGAACAAATGAGATTTCTTAGAAGTGTGGTTCTCAAAGTGTGGTCCCTGGACCATCAGCATCATCTGGAAACTGGTCACAAATGCAAATTCTCAGTGTTCTCCTACCCCTAGTCCTCTACTGAGTCAGAGACTCTGGAGTTGGGGCTCAGCAATGTACGTGTTAACAAATAAGCCCTGAAGGAGATTCCAATGCACACTAAAGTTTGAGAACCACTATCTTAGAAGTAAAGGCTAACCTAGTACTGATATGGGCTCTGAATCATTTCTGCAGTCTTGCTTTACTAAGTAAATGAAATAATATACATATTTGGGAACTATAAGAAAAATGTGTCTTATAGAATAGAGATGTATTAAATGAGAACATCTGGAGCAACATCAGACAGGAAAAAAATTAAATATGGGGTGTTTAACCCAAGTACACACTGTCTATACTTAAAGAACGATTTTCTGGCTTCTCTAAATTCAGACCACATTATGATTCATTTATAATACAGTATCATGCTACTTAGTACAATTACAAATTGCTGGTATTCTTTCATGCAAAAAATACAGTTGAATTTAATAATGTCATTATCAGCGATAAACAATTGCTTTGCACATTTTCAGACAGCCATTTCTCCAATTTTTATAAAGGCACATGTTTTACCTGTGATGGACATATACATTAATAAAACCGTAAGCCCCACATCAACATGAGTTGTACATAATGAATGAGTGCAACAGACTACAATGTAAAATTGAGAAGTGACTAAAAACCTGAATATTTTGAGTTGCTATTTTGGGCTGAAAGCATAATCAGTCACAACAGAGTTGAAAAGCAAGAAGATTCTGGAAATATAAGCACCAAAAATAAATCAATTGGGGAAAGCCTCACTGATTTAAAGATGTGCATTTCCACTTGTGATTACATTGGAAATATATTTCAGGGAATCACTTTGCTAGAAGAAAAAAAAGTTGAAGAAACAGAATTAAAACTGATTATCTTAAAACAATAAAACATTTAAACACACATGTATGTGCATTTGTATATATGTATGTTATATACATGAAAAACCTCTCTATATAAACATATTTATTTGTTGTCTAATACAACAAAGTTTCAGACTGTGAGAAACACATTTTCTGTTTGCTTTTCTACTTTACATAGAGAAAGAAATTCTACTGCCAAGACTAGGTCACTCAGATTTTGTTTTTGATCTAGGGAGAGAAAATAATCATTTAGTGACTAAAGACCATTCTACAAAATTCATCAAATCTCAGGGAGGATTGGAGACAAGTGTTTTAGATGTCTTCTGAAGAGAGAATAAAATGGACTGACTTCAAATAGTGATGGACATATAAAACCATGAGGAATCCAAAATAACCAAATACTGACTTCCACAGAAAATGCAGTGAACACTCCAGGCAAGAATGCCTGACCACATGGCCTATTCAGAGCTGCGGACACATGCCCAAGGGCTTGGGCTGTGGGTGGCTTTGCACCACAGTTACAGAGCACACAGAATACACCAATGCTGTGGCAATTTCGTGGCAACACCAAAGGATATGAGACCGACTGACCATATGGCTGTGCACCCCAATGGCTTTACACTGGGGACATTGACCACGACCTAGGACAAAAAGCTTGCTTAGGACAAAAAGCAGAAAGAATGGTTTTGCATTTGAACTAATCGCTAGAAGACGGTATTCAGAAGGTAGAGTGGACTCTCGGTCACTGACTGTAATGCGTACTCAGTAAATCTAGAGTCAGGAAAACACTTAATGGTTTATAAAAGTTTCTGTTCATAAATGTAATTTAATTTCCCGAAGAAAGAAAACACATACAAAACAAAACTGATTTCCACATTCCTCAGCTTGGTCATCTATTCTGGTTTTATTCTCTATTACTTCCGTTCACTACCGTCACTCACTCACCTAGGCTTTTTATAAGAATTCCCTATATTTTCAGTTTCCAAACATGGTCTTAAGACAGTTTCTCAATGTAGTGTAAGGTTCAGAGGGGAAAGGAGAGTGCTGGCACCGGAAGTTGTATTAACCTGTCTGTGGCCAACAAGAAAGGGTGATCAAAATGTTCATTTGTGATACTGTTTTTCCAACAGAAGAAAATGTTGGTGAACCTCTGAGACCCCAAAGTGTCAATTTATTCAGTTTCCCCCAGATGTTACAATACTTTATGGTGATTTTGGATACTTGTTTTAATAACTTAGAAAATCCTCCAAAATATATTTATTTAAATATAAAAGTTCTGCTCTGACATTTTCTATTTTACATACATTTTAGATTTATCATAAAATGTTATAAGTGGGTAAATACTCATACTATTTATATTATTTATTCAAATGGTATTATTATTCTCTGTATACAGACGAGCTCTATCCTCCCTGTTTCTCCACGCATGCTTCATATGCATTTAATATTTTGCATTATGAATATATTTAGGGCAACAAAATGTGCTCAGTATTTCAAGGAATTTAAAGGGAGGGAAAGAACATTAATTGAATATCTGCTATAGACCACATGGGGGAGGTATAATAATAATGTTGTAGAAGAGAATGTATTAAGATCTTCATTTGAGAAATGAGGAAACCTATATTGAGACAGGTCACTTGTGAATATGTTACCTGTCTATGATCATCCCATCGAAACGTGATCAAATTGGAATTTTATCCTAGGTCTATGCCTAAGTCAGTGGATTCTTCCTCTTCTCCATGCTGCATCTCCTATTCATTTCAAACAGTACACAGTTCTATAATGTAGAGTCTCAAGAACAAGGAGACCCTGATTGCTTTTTGCATAACAGCTTTATTGAGATATAATTAACACACTACAAAAGTCACCCTTCTAAAAGATACAAGTCAGTGGGTTTTAGCATATTCACAGAAGCGCAACTGTCACCACTATCTAATTCCTGAACTTTTCATCATTCCCCAAAGAAAGCCCTTACCCATTAGTAGCCACTGTCTATTTTACCCTCCCCTCAACTCCTGGAAACTTCTCATCTCCTTTTACCTGTGATGGTTTGAGTCTTTTGTGGACCCCAAAAAGTTATGTTCTTACGCTAACACATTCCTTTGTTTACATTCCTGTGCATGTAAACTTATTTATGTTGGACCTTTTGGTTAGATTCAGTTAAGGGACCTCTTGATTAGGTCACTTTTGATCAGATCGCTTCAATACAGGGTCTTAGATTGGATTGTGGGACTCTGGGTGGGTCTTAATCCTTTATGGAGTCCTATATAAACTGAGGAGAGGGGAGAGGAAAAGCTGCCATTTTACCCTGTGTCATGCGAAAGAAGACTCCAGGATCACCTAAAGGCACAGACAGAGAAACCCGGAGAGGTTGAGTGAGAGGCCAGAGGCTAGAATCAGCAGAGCAGCCCAAAGCCGAAGCAAGGAGTCACTGAAGAAAAGGAGAGAGAAGAGCCGTATGCCTGATTGCCTACAGCTGAGCTCGGGGAGAAAGCAGCAGGGAGGAGAAAGCACAGACCACTGCCATTTTGCCTTGCCACTCAGCACTTGCCACTTAGTCCAGAATCACCAACAACCGACCTTTGGCCATAGAGCATCTCTGATGATGCCTTAATTCGGACAATTTCACAGCCTCAGAACTGTAGGATTTTAACCTAATAAATATTCATTGTAAGAAAACAACCTATTTCTAAAACACCGTCTCTATGGATTAACTATTCTGGATATTTATTATACAAAGAATAATACAATATGTGGCCTTTTGTGTGTGGCTCCTTTCACATAGATAGAAACTTAGGTTATTGTTTTAAAATCTTTCTTTCTCAATACAGGCATTTACTGCTTCAAATTTCCCTCTGTGCACTGCTGTAGCTGCATTCCAAAAATTTTGTTATGCCATGTCTTCATTTTAATTCATCTCAAAGGATTTTCTAATTCCCCTGTGATTTCTTTGACTCATTGCTTACATTGTTTAATTTCCACATTTGTGAATTTCCTAAATGCCCTGCAACTAATGATTTCTAATTTAATCCCACTGTAGTTAGAGAGTATATGTTGTATGATGTCAAGCCTTTTAAGTTTTTTGAGGCTTGTTTCATGGCCTATCATATAATCTATCCTGGAGAATGTTCCATGTGCTGTCAAGAAGAGTGTGCATTCTGCTGCTGTAGGGTCCAATGTTCTATAGATGCCTGTTAGAGCTAGTTGACTGTTACAGTGTTGTCCCAGTCTTTTATTTCCTTGTGGATGTTCTGCCTAATTGTTCTATTATTGAAAATGGGATATTGAAGTCTCAAACTATTATTGTTGAATTGTCTATTACTTCCTTCAGTTGGGTCAATTTTTGCTTCATAAATTTTGGGGCTCTGTTAGGTGAATATATGATTACATATTACCCTTTTTACATTATATAATGTGCTTTTTAATAAATTTTGGCTTAAAGTATAATTTGGCTGATATTATTGAATAGTATAAGCAATCCAGCTCTTTTTTGACTACTGTTTGCAGAGTATATCTTTTACCATCGTTTTACTTCCTATTGCTTTTTGTCTCTCCATGCATCTAGCATTATACCTAGCATATAAAGGAAACTCAAATATTTACTGGAATTTAACTTTAGATAAAATCAATTACTCAAGGAATTTAGTATCTGGCCTAGTACATCTAGCAAGCATGTAAGGATAATATAAAACAGTACATGTAAAATGCTAAGAGAAATACAAACAGTACAATAAAAGAACAGAAATGGAGATTGAAATTAATTTTGATCTAGGGAAGAGGTCAGATAGGTAGGGGACAATGTTAATGTCCCACCCAGATGACCGTAGATTGCTTTTACCAGCTCTGTACATACATGCCCAAGTTGCCACATGGTTTTTTGCCAAAGGCTTCCTCCTCTGAAATTCTGAGGATTTTTCTTGGGCACTAGGAGGAGGAGTTGGATGTGCCCGGAAGTTTCATAACCCCCTCCACCTCCCTGGGGTCCTTTGTCCAATGAGTGAATGATACGGGAGTATCAACGCTCAACTTTATTTTGAGAAGAGGCAACCTATGACGTTCAAATTCTCCTCCCTGGGTCCTTAGATGATCAGGCTGAGTTTTGGACTTCACCGGAAATTGCACCTTTGCTTTGTTTCTTCCCTTATTCTACCATAATTCTCCAACTTTGTCACTGAACACAGAGAGAATAGTGTGTTAGGGAAATCATCAACCCGTCTTAAACATTCATCAACCAGACTGTACCTACACACCTCCTTTTCTATTGTGTGCCATTCCACAGCCTCAGAAAGATGGTAAGTCTAATGGAAAGGCCCAGCTCAGGCCTTAAACCCAGAAACTGGGAACAAGCAGTTCCAAATGCTTATGAGAACAGGAATTCTCAGTGGCAGGTGGATAAAAATCACACATAACAAATATAGTGTAGTCTCTCTTCTCTGACATGCAATGACTCACACCCAGAGCACTTTTGACCACTCCGGGGAGCCTGGCTGTGATGGGACTTCTTACCCTGCTCTTTGGGACTCTCTGTGCTGTTTAAGTGACAAGGAGACCATTTGCCCATTCTGGATTCTATTCTGTGCAAGTCATACAGAGATCATTTGCTGAAAGTTCAAGTTGTGCCCTGAACCCAAGTTTCCATGATACTCTGCTGTAGCAACTCACCCCACAAAGTGTAGACAATTACAGATTATGTTTGGTAAGAAAGCAGAAGTCTAATGTGTAGGTTGCCTAGTAAGGTCAGAGATTTGAAAAGATGTTGGGTGGATCTTGAGGCACTTTAAAGAAAAAAGACATTTATTAGAGAAAGGGAAGCCATTGAAGTTATTTTTTTCTAATCAATGAAGTGAGAAATTCTCTATATTTCTGCTTCGCTACCTTTTGTCCAGCAGTATTCTACTTGTTCAAGATCTTCTTCCTAGTCTCCATATGATACTTGATATTTTCCTTGATTCCACACACCTCAATGCATCCTTTCTCTGATGAGTCTTGTGTGTTAACCTTTCCCATATAAAGTATTCTTTGCCTTGTCTTATAATTCTTGATGCACATCTGCCCATTTCAATAGCCTATGTAAGTTTCCTCATGGAAGTGTCCACTTCAAATGACATATACCTGAAACTTTTGCCACTGTCTCTTCCACAGAATACATGCTCGGTACTTGTCAAATTATATTGGAAACTGAATATTAAACCCTACATTTTGTCACACACCACTTTCCCCGTTGACTGGCTTTGATAAGAATCAGAGAGCAGGCGCTCAGAAGTTTTGTCTCTTCACACTTTCAATATCATGTAGGCATCTATTTTGACATTCTGCATAACGGCCAGGGCATTCAATCAATAGTTATGGGAATATCCTCTCCCTTCTACAACCCTCTGGCAGCAAGAGTAAAGGGGAGAACTGGGGAGATAAGACAGAATATTTTACTGTACTTTCTACTACTATAAAGACAATCCTATTTCAGCTCTTCTCTAGTTAAAACACTGATTAAAGAACTCTAAAATAAATCAAGTACGGCACGTTTTTAATCACTCTGTACTATAATAGAAATTGTCCTATTTGCAAAGTCTATAAAAATTAGTCAATTAAATGACAAATTCTGAGAAAAATCCCAACTAATTGCATCTAGATGACAAGTAGACTCAATGTTGAAGTGAATAATTACAGATATCAATAACACATCTTCCTTAAATACCACCACCTGACTATATTCTACTCTCTTTTGTATAGGAAAAAGTTCTTCATAGTCACACTAGTAGCGTCAATTACAAGAAACATGTGGCAATTTTTAAAATGCTTTAGATTTTATACCTTTTATTCTTTTTCTCCTTTCTTGATTACTCTCCTGCCCTGATATATTTTTATCCTAGGAAATTTAAATGTCATCTATAAAGTTTTAAGAGGGCATATTTTAGAAACAAGTACACTCTTCTTTATAACAAGGCACATAATACATGAATTTGAAATCATTTGGAGTTTTGCTCTTGTGAAAAAGGTCAATGAAATATATAATATTGATGATTGACCCTAAAAGCCCTTAATATTTGCTTTTTATATACTTTCATGTTAAAGCGTAGCTAACAATTATTCCAGTCTTGGCTCAAATATCACCTCCTCCATGAACCCTTTTCTGGAAGAGCTAATTGGTGAGATGAAATCGTTCATGTGCTCCCTTAACTTTCCCAGCCTTCCTTGCAGTTACACTGGTGTCATGAAACTAGTTCTCTCTAAGAGACTCTAACTGTTTGGGATACTTGTCGTTTCCAGGCTTACACTATAAAGAGCTAGCAAGCCTCTTTCATTCCTCTTTTGCTGCCGTAATTTGGGACTAAGTGAAACAAAGAGCGTAACTACAAGATGGAGGAGGGACACCCAAATAAAACGACTGCAGTAACTCACGGAGTTTCAAGGCTTTATTAGTTTGGGCAGTTACTTATCTTAAATAATACCCATTCCCTGACCATCCCGTTTAAAATGGACCTCTCCAATTTCCAGCTCATGCTACCCTACTTGCCAGATTGATTTTCTCCATAGCACTTTTCACCATCCAAATACTACAAATATTATTTATTATATTTTAAACAGCTCTCAACCAGAACAAAAGATCCATAAAGTAGGAATGTATTTTTATTTCAGTTTAGTTTAGTTCTCTATCCCTAGGGACCTAAACTACACCAGGAACACACTTTACACCACCCAATTTTGCCAAAGGAATAAGTTACATAGTTTCTCAACTCTCAATTTTACTTTGTACCCTACAGTTGTGAAGATAAAATGAGAACATACATAAGACATACTAGCTTCATGAGTAGTACAGAAAATAATGTTCATTAATCTCTCTCCAGAGAAGCCAGAGAAGCCTTACCACCTGAGTAGGAATAAACTACTTGAATTTTCTCAAGATTATCTGAGAAAAAAAATTTGAGCTAGATACCATGACAACTTCAATTTCTCCAATAAATAAAATTCACCACTTTCTGCTTGTACCACTATACTATGAAATTTCTCATGATAGACAAGCAAACACACACACAAATATAAATGCACAATCAGAGAGGGAGAATGTGGCAAAGGGAAAGAGGGGAAGAAGCGGAGAGGGGTGGAGGGGGAGAGGGCAGGAGGGAGGCAGGGAGGAGGAAAGGAAGGAAAGGGAGGAAGGAGAGGAAGGAAAGGGAGGAAGGAGAGAAAGGAAAGGGAGGAAGGAGAGAGAGGAAGGAGAGGAAGGAAAGGGAGGAAGGAGAGAGGAAGGAGAGGAAGGGGAGAGGAAGGAGAGGAAGGAGAGGAAGGGGAGAGGAAGGGGAGAGGAAGGAGAGGAAGGAGAGGAAGGAGAGGAAGGAGAGGAAGGAGAGAAAGGAGAGGAAGGAGAGAAAGGAGAGAAAGGAGAGAAAGGAGAGAACGAACATTTTTTGAGATCTTATTAAATTAGTCTGGGGTTTCAATTCCCAATGTTATGGAAGGACAAAAAATTTAAATGCATATTAAACATACATATGTTTATCTAAAGTTAGGATAAAGGTAAGGGGAAAGAAGGAGGGAGGGAGAGAGTAGATATTGTGACAGCTATTGCCCTGAGTGCAACTCATATACTTGAGAGTTATCTCTGTTCATTTGGTATATCAAATGCAAGCAGAATTTTGCCACTTTTCTAGCAGATGTCACTGCCAATCAAAAGATTGTTCTTGAAGAGTGAGTTAACCTAAAAAGAAAATCAAAGTATTTCGACATTATCTGCAGTGGCACCTAAAACCTACTACTTTTCTGTTAAAATACTCCCAGAAAATACTTTTCCACCCCAAAAAGTTTCTTCCAGACTGAATGCTACTGTGAATAGTATCTCTCACCAAAAATTAGTTCTTAAAAATAAGGGGGAAATGCCAAGGAAGTAAAATAAAATTATAAAGCAGCATGGTGATTTAAGAGGTTCTGAACAGGCCAGAACAGAAATAAACTTTCTAAATTTACTCAAAGAGAAAACAACTGTACAGATACATAAATATATTTCATATTTTTTACTTTCTTAAATATTGGAAAAATTTGGAGAGAAAATTCTATGGAGAACAAAAATAAACCAAACATTTACGAGTCACCATTTTTTGTGTGCAATGCCTTAAATTTCACATTCTTATTTACCATTTTATTTCAGGAAATATGAAGTTAATGTATTCTTTCACTTAACCATGGTTGAAGTAGATGGGAATACAAAGCAATAGAATAAATGAAAGGCATATAAGCAAAAAGAGATTGCTTGCTGGACTTTCAATAATATGTATGGGTGGAGAGCAAGCAATCTTTAACCAAAAAATCAATCAATCCCGAGAACATAACCACAGATAAAAGTAGTTGAGAAAGGGATCAGAGACCTACATATGTAGGTTATTTCTATTTGATTACTTTCATCTTCTGGTAATGCCTTTAAGACCTCACTGTTATCCACAATACAGGTCATAAAAGATGCTATTTTACTCTTCTTTAATTATGAAATAGGGATTAATAAATTTTCCTAAACAGTCCCTTTATTGAGAAATGGTGACAAACTTAGAACCCAAAGGCATCATATAAGTGATGGTTGTAAGGGTCATTGCCATATTTTGTTTTACCTGCCAAATTTTTTCAAAGACAATGTAACAACAAAAATTTAGGACCCAGTCAACCTAAAGTATTCATATTACCTACATTTTCTATGAAAGAACTGAACTCCCTGATTCCTGGTTTAGACTTTATTCCCTCCCTTGTCATGAATACTAAATTCAAAAATGCAAATTTCACAGATAAATATTAGTCCTCATAAGATAAACAGAACTGAGGAGTAAACTTTAGAAGCCAACTTATGTCAACCATTGTTTTTTGTGCTTTTAAATATCAAACACAAAATTAGACTGCTGAATAAATAAAATACAGATGACATTTTGTTGTGCCCCTTTTCACACTGGCTTCAACGGCAATTTTATACTTTATTGTAGGCAGTGAGGATACCCAAGAGCTTTTCTACTTTCCTTTTTCAGCATGGTTATTAAAATTTAAACCTATTTCTTCTAAACCTATCTTCCTTCGTTTCAAATGTCATCTCCTACCTTTATCATATATTTAGTGAACCTACTTTAGTTTATTTGAATTCTCAGGGGTTTAGATTAAAATAATTTCACCGATAAATGATACAAGATATTAGTGCTGGGGGCGGGGGGGGGGGGGAACAGAGTACAAAGAAAAGAAGAGACCTCAAGATCCATTGCATTTTGTATATAAGACCTTATGGCTACTATAATGACATAGTGACAATGATTATATTGCTATTCTGAACACCTTACAATTCAGGTCAACTTGAATTGAAATTCTTACAGTTAAAGATTAGTACAAAAAAGTGATTTCAGGTATTTTATGATTTGCACAATGGTAATTTACCTTTGATGAATCATTAATATACTGTATAGTCACCTCATAACTTAGTTAACTCATGCAGCAAAGATGGAGGGAGGGAAGGACGCGCGCGCGCGCGAGAAGAGAGAGAGAGAGAGAAGGAGAGAAAGGAAGAAAGAGAACAAAGAGAACAAAGAGAAAGAGGAGGAGATGAAAAGCAATCTGCAAAATGCAGTTAATTCCATCCACCTTTCAACTAGATGTGTCTTTCCCCAATAGAATCAGGAGAAAAGGTTGGTAGTTTCTTTGGGGATTTCAGTCTCTGGGCCTTACCTGGCCAAGTGTGCATCTTTGAGTGTGAACCTCTTGTTTTGCTATATTTTAGGGTGATTTAAGGATTTTCAAGAATAATTTTAGCTCTACATGTTTTCCCTATTACTCTGTCTTTAGAAAGTAACTCCTGCTTAAGAAATGACTCCACTGTACTTTCTTCTCTTACAGAATATAATTAAGCATTTTAGTCATAAAATAGATGGGTAAAATTTCACTGTCTACTGATACTACAGTATAGTATTGCAAATTTTCCAGTCAGTCAATCATAAGAAAGAAACCTGCCTCAAATTACTCTTCTGTGGATGGAATGAGATATTATATGTTAAGATCTTGGTGAAGTGTCTGATTCATACTAGGAAAACACAAATTTGGAGTGAATTTTATTACATACAAATTTTATATTTCTTTCCCTCTTATCCAGAATGGCATTAAATCTTTACGTAAGTAGAGGAAATTTGCCTTACAAAGGAACAACCTAAGCAGGTTGTATCTTTAAAGCTTCTTTGCAGTAAACTTTGATAGACGTCTAATTATTATTGACCATAAAATATTAGAAGTTGCCATGATTAACTGCCATGCAATTTACTGAAGGCCTACTATGTGTTAGCCTCTGTATTAAAAGATGTATATGTCATTTCCTTTCATCTTCACAGTAACTGTGCAAATAAATCATTATTGGTATTTTATAGATGAAATTTCTGAGAAACAGCTTTAGTAACATGTCTAAGATCAGAATTGCTAAGCAGCAACTGAGGTCTGACTTAAAAATCTCTGCTTTACCAGTTTGCAGTTAGTCTACAAAAGTTGATTAAATATATAATAGAGCATATACTGATTCTGGATCATCTTTGCTTCCTGGTATTCTTTATCGATGTTATTATATATAATGTGGAGACAGTCAGCTGTGTTGAGAACGGAATATGACAGCACTGTGGAAACATGATTTCCACTACTGTATTTCCCAGATTGACCCATTTTCAATTTAACAGCTGTTTCCCCAGGAATAAGAAAATAGGCCATGTCATGTAATAAAAATAGCACTTAATCATTACTTTATCCACATCAAGGAGCTTATATGTATGTAGTTCTCTGCATTATCACCACAGCATACACTAGGTAAAATACAGAGTCAAAAAACTGACCATTATGTTGAGTGAAGCAAGCCAGACACAAAAGGACAAATACTGTATGAATGCATTACTATGAACCAAATATATTGTGTAATATTTTGTTTGATTAAAAAAAATTTTTTTTACATGTATCCATTACATTTGAGAAATGTATATATTTATTCATCTGTGTTTACTTTTTAGTTTTTAATTGTTTATGTTTTCAATTATTAAATGTACAAAATAAAGTTTAAAAAAAAAAAACAAAAAACTTACCATGAGATAGTATTTATATTTTGAAAAGTCATGAATTTAATTTCCATTATTTGGAAGTTCCTGTACATGGAGTTATCCACTGAAACCAAAGGTGGCTGATATGAAAAGCACCGATTCCCCCCATTAGCTCCAGTTTTCCTCCTTCCAGGAAGACAGTAGATGTGAACTTCCCACTGAATGGAAGCAAGGTGAGGTTGTATGATTTGCTTTGGCCAAGGAAATGCAAGTGGAATTTATGTCGATCATTCTCAATCTTACCCTTCCTCTCCCATGGTACTCAGGACAGTACATGTCAGTTCTGACGTACATCACTGAGGTGACAAAAGTAGGGTAACTGGGCTGGAGAGTTGCCTTGAATCATGCAGACTTGTGAGTGAGAAAAAGAGGGGTGTTTTAACTAACTGAAACAGGTTTTTTTGTTTATTGTAATTTCCACTTAATTTAACTGACCAATATCCTTGACACAACAGGATACCACCTCAGCACTGAGAGATGCACTTCACTATTATGGAGGAAGTGAAATATTTTGAGGAAAATATTTAGCAATAACAAAACTGCTGTGTATAATCCTATATTTCCATGAAAATGGTTTTTTCACAAGTCACATTTTAACCGATGACTAAACTATTGGGACTATCAAACATTATATCTAACAATATTCTGACTGTGAGAATCATGGGTTTTCCTATTACTGCCCATGAACATCAAGTATTTAATAAGTTTTTTGTTTTGCAAGTTTTAAGTGTGCTGGCACCAATTCTCTCAGGTATGGTAAGAAAATTTAAAATCCCGAGAGACAGGATTCTGTGTTAGCCTCTATCTATCTATCTATCTACCTGTATAAATGTGTTTATATATGCATATATATATAAAAATTATTTCCCACCAAAATTCAGATGAGTTTCTTAAGGAGCTTAGAGTGAAAAATAACACTGAAAAAAAAAAAAAAAAAAAAAACAGCAAAGAACGGCAAAGACATTTTTAACAGTTAGCTATTTCTGCGTAAACGTCATTATCTTATTTGACAAAAAGCAAACCACAATAAACTACAGTAAAATAAAACATAGCACAGTGCATTTAGGTTTCTGAATAATCCAAATGTTAAATGTTTAAAAGTCATTCCTTAGTAGAAAAGGACTTGATGATACTTTCATTTGTAAGCAAAACAATATATTGAACTCTTTTAAAAATTATTTTTGGTTCAACAAAATACCTTCAAATCCTGAATCATCCATATATGGAGAAGGAAGGAAAAATATTCACCATGAAATAAAGCTAGTACCTGCTAGGTAACCCTCAAACAGGTTCCTCGTGATTATTTTTCTCACACCAATGTTACGACCTCTCCTAATACATTCTACAAAAATCATTTGCTATAGAAAAGAATCATTAACTTGCTTCAGCTGCCATCTCATAAGAATTAACTACATTATGATGATCTGATCCTCTACACTGAAGGAAACAACCCATTTCTTGCCACACAGTTGATTTCACTGCTTGAGAAAACTTCAAATAATTATTTCAGCCTTCAAAAATCCTTCATGACTGCATTACCAAATTAAAGTATTCCTTTTCAAATGTCAAAATACTTTTTTAACATGCAACATTTGGTGAGGGAAAATTTCTCTTTCCTTACATTAGTAACTTGCCACCCATTTAGAAAACTGAGAAAATGAAATCTCTTTTCATAAGAAATACTATGGAACAAAGTTAAGAGATTTTACCATCTTTCTTAAATGTTACATGATTTTCAGTGTATGTTTTATTTGGTGGCCAAGAATAATTTTTGCTCAATTCTTATTCTTTATTTGTACAGTTTATTTGATGAATAGATGAGACTATAAATCATAAACTATTTTAAGTCCCTAAGAAATGCTCATTTTCTTATCACATGGCTGTTTCCTTAATAACTTGACACAGGAATAGCAAGTAGGATTACTATAGGATTGGAAAATTATTCCCCCATACTTCCCCACTTCCACACTTAGCAAATAGGCTCTTAACAAGACCAAGGACTCTTTGGGTGTTACCCTTCCTTCATCCAAATATGGTTTAATTTCTAAACGAGAAACACAGTTACCCTGGCAACAAGCTCTAAATAAATAGGTCTATAGAGCACTTTGCTCAGTCTAGCATTGGTTAATAAGCATTGAATGCATAACAAAAGCAATATGCAAGCACTCATAGTCAAGAAATATATATATATATATTCCAAAAAGAGACACAAATGTGATATAGAATTCAAGCGCAAATAAACACCAAATATTTAATTGGATATTAACTATAAGAAACTCAGAGTCTTGACATGTTTGTCTACTATTATCTGTAGGTCTTCATAAATAAAATAGGATTATATATCCTGAGAGAACATAGAGGGGATAGATTTTTAATCACGGCTGTCAATATCTGTGTTTATATCAAGGAAGATATTACAATAAAATAAAGCAGTATTTTATAATAAAACATAGCTCTACCTCTTACCTAAGAGGGAATTTTAATTTTTATTGCTAAATCTAAAAACAATAGTTTGCAAAATATCTTTGAAAACAAACTATGCAGAGTTATTTGAAGTCAATAGTCTATATCTTAGTAAGAGTCTCTGGGTATTATTTATGGACATGATGGGTCACCAAGATCTCTCTTTAAGGCTTGGCTTTGGCCCATGTTTCACCTGCCATCCACTTCAGGAAATGCCTCTACTGCAAGGAGACACATGGACCAAGGTTACACGCTTCCCAGGTCAGCCCATATCCAATGAGAGATGGAGGCAGGAGTGTAAAGTATTGGCCATTCAGACCTATATGAGTAGATCCTGGCCTCCAGAGCTTCCAGTGGTGACAATTGAGCCCCAATGATACACACAACTGGACTTCTCCTTTTTCCCCCTCTTCTCTTCCACAGGAGTTGATCTCTAGGACATCCCTTAATAATTATCCCATAAGCTAAATTCCATCTCAGAGTAGGTTTCTCTAAAACCTAAGTGAATTAGAAGCATAATTTGGCAGTTGCAGGAGCAACTCCACTGTTGTCAAAAAGGCAAAATAGAGGCTTTGAGTTCTTTAATACAAGACATTGCCAAATATGAGATAATATACATAAAGGAAAACCTCAATAATTCAGACACACTGGAGAAGGTGGCATATTTGAGTTTGAAAGTTTAAAAATGGTAACAAAAGCACCACAACAGTGGGCTCACGTGACAGCAGTCAGGACTGGCAAAGCTGTCTACTCCAGTGGGCTCTCCATTTTGGCAGGCGGGGGCCGATTGTACTAGGATGCCTCTACTCCTGCCAAAAGTACTAATCCCAGAATACTTATCTTTTGGCCTAATCCCTGCCTCCCAAATCTCTACAGATACCAGAAATGTCAGCAGATGGAGGAGATATGGGTTGCTAACCACTGGTGTGACACACTCCCGAGCCTCCTGATCTGGCCCCTCATGCCCCTGGCAGCTCCCAGCAGTGTTTTTAGGCAGTAACTGGTCCCAAGACTCATTCATGGTATATCTTCAGGTTCTGTGATGAAAATTGGCCTCAGAGCAGCTAATACAACGGACGACTTCTCAAGCTTCTTCCCATAAGGACTATCATACTAAGAATGTGACCTTGGACCTGCCTTCTAATGAAGAAAACTAAATAGCAGCTGTGGTGTCAGGAAGAATCCTTCTGACCCCAGGCTAATTATTGCTTTTGGAGGAGAATATATACTGACACTCAATTTCATTGGAATTTCAATACCTTAAATTGTCCAGCTGCTGAGTTTTTTTTTTTTTAAATACATTAGACAAAAATATTTTCTCCAATGCAAGCGTTAAAGAAATAAAGATTGTGGAATCCATCCCTGATATCAAGGCAGACATAGATGAAAAATACAGATGTGTCAGAGGCAACCAGAAACCCATGAATAATGTAATAATTAAACTCTGATGAAAACATACAGGAATATCTTTCAAATAACTTCAGCAGGGAAGAAATGCTTTGTAAGCAAGATGAAACTTCCTCACAACAATACCTCTCAGGCCAAAGCCTACCAGTCTCCCATCATCTCTAATGCCAGAAAATCCATCTGCCTAGAAACTCAAATGGAGTGGCACAAACGGAACTGTTCTGCTTTGTAGTGCAGTCTGACAATTGATCATTACCTATGTCAGGCAAGACTAGTCATTATCAATCCAAATAAGACCACTGTCAATGGAAGCTATAATTGTTATTTAATGACACTGGAACTCTGCAGTGAAAGTCACTCTTTTTGTCTTCAGTTTTAGAATGGATGCGAGTTATAGCCTGTTTTTCTACAAGGAATCCAGTTAAATACAACTCTGCATGATTCCAGAGGACTCACTCTGAAAGCTGCCAATGACTTACTGAGAGTCCTTCAAGCCACCACTGGAGATTCTTATGAGTGTAATGCTGAGAAAAATGTTCAAACCACAAATGCCTTTTTCCAACAACATATTCGAAGTTTGGATTGAGAGGAGGCTTCCAAGTTTGAAGGTGACAAGTTTGTGTCTAGGGAAGAATGTCAACTGGATAAAAATAACATGCTGTGCTCTATTGCAAATGGTGGTGCCTGTTTAGTTCTTGTCCTCATTGTCTTAACTTATCTCACTGGAAGAACAGAAGCCATGCTGGGCATCAGACCATTTATCATATACAAACACCACCGCTGTAGATAAGGTTGACAGATCTATATTCATTTTTCATGAGCTTAAATTGTTATTCAATGGGGGAATGCTTTCTTATAAATTTTATCAAAAATTTGCTTTATCAAATGTGAAGTTCATCTTGCAACATTTACTATGCACAAAACACCATGACAGTGTGTGTTCAGCTAAGTGGTTAATACTAATATTTACCAAAACACTAAGGTAAGGGTAAGAGTGTTTTTCTAAATCAGCACAGACTCCACTATCATTTGACTCTTAAGAATCTGGTGTTTGGTATCTCCATTCTTAATATAGATTTAAGACCAACAAAGGTAAAAATCTTTGGTCTTAATACTTATACCTTATGACGGTTAGCTAATTATAATACTAATATGTTTAAGATATTCAAATTTATTAGAGGAAAGAAAAATGTGAAGTGAAAGTACTCCAAAAGATGAAAATGAAATGCTTAAATTAAGCTTAACAATCAGAACAGGCCTGATTCATAGGAGATGAACAGTGCAACATTCCAAGTGAATTGGACATATCCTTTGGGATATTTCACGTTCAGCCACTTAAGAGCTGACAGTGTTATTTTTATGTACTACTTTGTAAAGTGATTTTCAATCTTCTCCTTGAATTTGAGGGTGATCATATTTCTGTACTTGGGCATAATAGCGCTTTCACTCTGATTTACAACTTAAAGCGTGATTTGGACTATATACTTAAAGAATGAGCTCATATTCAATGTACTGCCTAAAACAGTCCTAATGAAAATTCCCTTTCTTTTCTAGAAACAATGACAACAATTGTAAATTATCATTTATCAATGGGCCAGGCACAGAGCCGTGAGGTTTCCATCTATTATCCTGGGTTCTTTCCTTGTACTGTAAATATGATTCTCGTCATTTCCCAGATAAGGAAAAAGCACATTTACATGGTTACATGGCCAGGAACTGGTCTTCTATCTTTCTGACATCTGCAGTCAACATCTATGCTCTTGCCACTTTGCAAACTGCCTATTCCAGAATCAGGAAGTAATTTTAAATGGACATTTCTATTATTTCAATGCATATATCAACTTTTTTCTAGATTAATAAATGTCCTCATCTTTTGGACTTTTGCAGAAACATTTGCTCAGAGGATTCCAAAGCCCCTTTCAGAAAAACATCCATGATGGATACCTCCAATGCTCCTTCACCATCCTCTAGATCAGTACAACTCACCTATACAATCTTTCCCCTCTGTCACGTGCCACAGGTTAAATATTAGCTGTCTGCTCTACTTCACTAGCATTTCTTAGGTACTCCTAGCTTATTACATCCTATCACCCTGTTGACTGAACTCGGGCACCCCCTGTGTATTTTCCCTCCCTATCCTCCCCAGTAGATTTTGTTTCTACTGGAAGCAGTGATAGTATAAAAACAAAGTAAAAAGGCTCCTATGACATGTATGACCCCAAAGCCTATACTATTTTCTAGGTGACACTCTGCAAGTAAAGAGAAGAAATACCTCTTTTTATAAAAATATAAAATCACTTTTTAAAAATAAAAACTACATCATTTTTAAAGAACTTGCCCAATTCCATTCTTCAGACAGTGGAGGGTGAAGAAATATGCTATTTAGGATTCTAATGTATGCTGAAGGCACTGCTAATCAGAAACAGAACACCTATTGTCACCCTGACTGCTTGCACACCTATGTATTATCTATTTTGCATAGTGCCTTCTGTTAGTAGTTCAGTGTTATAACTAATGGTGGCAAACAGAGCTGGGAGTCAAGGGTAGCATTTCTGTAAATAATAGGCGGTGCCAATGAAGGATGGATTGTTCTCAGTCTCAAATTTACTACTACTCAACTGAGTTATGAATCGCTAAGGATGATTTAAAAGTTTCTGAAACACAAAGGAAAGGAAAATCACTTGTTAGATTGGGCGACCTCATCAAGATTAGAGGGTGATACACTCCAGAGCTTGTCCCCCCTCCCCCCCCGAAGTGTTAAGCCACAAATAACAGAAAGAGCCATTTTTCGCAGAGCGTTGGAAAACAATTGAAGGATTGCAGTAACAGGACAAGGAATGAATTTTTATAAAAAGGCAAATAAAAACTAGAAGGATCTAAAAGTTTCCTTGATGGCCCTCCCCCACCCCATCAGCAGCTTTTTGCAGAGCTGACCACGCTCCCAGGGCAGGTCCCTGATCCCAGTAGTGGCATGAACAGAGCACTCCTCATGTACATACTAGGGTATAAGCATGTCTGTGCCAATCCTTCTAGAAGCAGATTGAAGGACTGAATGAAGACACTCAGCATAGGCTTGACCTCCCAGAACTTTCCCTACATGTAGCAGCAGTTTACAGAGCTCTCCCCTTCAGAAATCTGTAGAACAGTCAAATCGCATCTGTCTAGGGCAAAAAGAAAAAAAAAAAAGTCACCTCTTGGACAAAGAGTGCAGTGTCCAGGACCATAAGGAAACTCTGTTTCCTGGGCAAAAGGAGACATTCAGATTCATATAAATATGGGAATTCCTAGGGTAAAATGCACATAGCCAGGACAAGGTGCACACATGCACAGAAAAGAATAGGGAGGACCTTTTGCTTTGGCTTCAGGCTGTTCTCTAAACTCATTGTTAGGGCTATGTGGCAGATTGAGTTATATACCTACAAAAGACATCTTAATCTTAATCCTTTCCTGTGTGTGTGAACCCACTGTAAATAAGACCATTTGAACATATTTTTTAAAATTAATTTTTTAAAAGATATTTAGATTACATAAATGTTACATAAAAAATATAAAGGATTCTCATATGCCCTGCTACCCACACCTCCCACTTTTCCCCACATTAACAACTTCTTTCATTAGTGTGGTACATTCATTGTAATTGATGAACACATTTTGGAGCATTTCCACTAAGCATGGATTATAGTTTACATTGTAGTTTATACTCTCTCCCACGCAATTCTGTAGGTTATGGCAAGATATATAATGGCCTGTATCTGTCATTGCAATGTCATTCAGGACAATTCCCAAATCCTGAACATGCTCCCATATTACACCTGTTTTCCCTCTCCCTGACCTCAGAACCTACAGTGGCCAATGCCTCCACATCAATGATACAAGTTCATCCATTGCTAGAATCACTGAACATATTATTTTAACTTAAGGTATGGCCAACTGAATGAAGATGGTTCTTAATCTTCTTACTAAAAGCCTAATAAAAGAGAAAGCTATAGGGAAGAGCTGGAAGACAGAAGTCAGCAGGGACCCAAAAGAGAAAGGAAAGTACACTGCCCTATGGAAAGAAAGCCAAGGAATGCCAAGGATTGCCAGCCAGCCAGAAAGCTACCAGCCCCAGGAGGAAGCAAGTCTTCTAGCCTCTCAAACCATGAGACAATAAATTCCACAGTTTAAGGGAACCATTGTGTGGTACTTGTCATTGCAACCAGGAAACTATGACAGACCACTAAGGTCTGAATGAAAGCACTCATACAGGACAATCTGCAAAGACTAGGAACGGTATTTTGTTTATCCTAATTCTTTTTTTTTTTCTATCTTTTTTAGCTCAACAGGAAAAGATGGCTCATGTAAAGGAGAAAATTTAAGCATAAGCAAAAATCAGTGAAGAACACCAGACTTCAGATATACCAAAGACTTTTAAAAAATAGATATAAATATAAAGAGCTGGAGGAAACATGAACAAAAAACTTTTTTTAAAAAAATCATGAAAAGTAAACAGAGCTGAAGACCATAAAATAGATATAAACTATTTCCTAGAGGGGTTTGAGTGCAGACTGGTGCTGGAAGAACAAAAAAATCAGTGAACTTGAAGGTAAGACAATTAAAATTATTCAGCCTGAGGAGCAGAAAGAAAAAAAAGAATGAAGAAAACTAAAAAGAGCCTGAGAGACCTATGGGGCATCATGAAGCATACCAATCAACATATGTACTGTGGGAGTCTCAGAAGTAGAAGAAAGAAAGAATATTTGAAGAAATAATGGCTGAAAATTTTACAAATGTAATGTAAGACATGACTATACACACCCAAGAATATAATAAACTCCAAATAAGATAAACTCAAATAGACCCACACCAAAATATAATCAAATAAATACATGCCAAAAGTGAGAGAATTCTGAAAGGTATAAGAGAGAATGAACACGTCATATACAAGAGAGACTCAGTAAGAATCAGTACTAATTTCTCATCAGAGACCATGGGGTCAAGAAGGCAGGGGGATGGCACATCCTTTTATGGCACATAAAGAATTCTATATCTGCAAAATTAGCATTGAAAGGGAAGGGAGAGATTAAGATATTCCCAGATAAACAACAGCTAAAGGAGATAATCACTACTAGACTGGCCATACAAGAATTACTAAAGGGAATTCTTCAAGTTGAAATGAAAGGACACTAGACAGTAGATTGAAGCTACACGAAGAAATGAAGATCTCCAACAAAGGTAATGACATGGGTAAATATAAGTGCCAGTACTACTGTATTTTTGGTTTGTGTTGACACTTTTTACTTCCCAGAGAATCTAAAATGCAAAAGCATAAAAGTTTTGATAAAAGTTTTGGACTTGTAATATATAAATATGCAATTTATGATAAGAGCCACATAAAGGTGGGAGGTAGAAGGGAATTGGAACATAGTTTATATTACTGATGTTAAGTTGGTATTAAATCAAATCAGACTGGTATAGATTGGGATATTAAGTATTTAAGTACTATGGCAGAACAAAGAAAATATCTGAAAATTATATACAGAAGGAAATAAGAAGGGAATCAAACTGGTAAAATACAAAAAATTCAAATACATATGAAAGCAACTCTTAATGGAATAATTTAATGACTAAAAATGTTTAAGACTTAAAAACAACAGACTTACAAACATTAAAGAACAGAAAGCAGAAGTCTTCTATTAGCCATAATTAATTAAAATGTAAATGAGTTAAACTCTCCAGTCAAAAGGTAGAGATTGGCCGAATAAATTAAAAAAAAAAAAAAAAAAAAAAAAACATGGCCCAACTGTATACTATTTACAAGTGGCTCACATTAAATACACAGGTAGATTGAAAGTGAAAATACAGAAAAAATAATTTATGCAAATATAATAAAAAGACAGCAGAGGTGGCTATAATAGACAAAATAGACTAAGTAAAAACTTAAAATGGACAGAGAAACACATTGTATCAGTCAGCCAAAAGGGGTCTAGATACAAAATACCAGAAATCTGTTGGCTTTTATAAAGGGTATTTATTTGGGGTAGAAGCTTACAATTACCAGGCCATAAAGCATGTTACTCCCCTCACCAAAATCTGTTGCCACATGTTGGGGCAAGATGGCTTCCAATATCCACAAGGGTTCAGCCTCCCTCTTCCTTTGAAGTCTCTGTGCTCCCAGCTTCTTCCAATATCAGCTGTAGTGTGGCATAAGTCTCATCCCTCTCCCAGAGTTCGTTTCTCTCCAGGCTCAGCTGCTCAGGGCTCTGGTCTCTGCAGCTGCAAATGATCAGGCAAACGGCTCGTCTCTCTTCACAGGGCCTTTGCCATGTCTAATGGAGCCGTTTCTGTTTCCTCACATATCTGGCTTCTCTGTGTTTATCTCCTGTGTGTTTACTTCCCTGGGCTCCAGCTCAAAAACTCCGAACTCTGTTTTCTGCCATGTCTTTTCTCTGTGAGTCCCTGCCCACCAAGGGGGCAGGGATGCAACATCCTACTGATACGGCCCAACCAAAGCCTTAATCATTATTTAATCAAGTAAAAGTGAAACCTCTGAATCCAATATAATCTAATATCCCCAGAGGGACACATCAGTTTACAAACATAATCCAATATCTATTTTTGGAATTCATAAACAATATCAAACTGCTACACAAACTATATATTGATAAAAGGGTCGATTCATTAAGATGTAATGATTTCAAACATATATGTAACTAAAAGTACAGACCAACAATATATGAAGCAAATATTGACAGATTTGAAGGAAGAAACAGATGCCTTTGCATTAATAGTAAGAAACTTCAACACACCACTCACAATAATAGATCATCTAAAAACAAGATCAAAATGGAAATAGAGGACTTGAACAATACTATAAAAGTCAACTAAAACTACCTGAAATATTTAGAACAGTTCATCTAAGAAAAGCAGAATATGCATTCTTCTCAAGTGCACGTGAACTATTCTATAGGAGAGAACAAATGTTAGGTCACAAAACAAGTCTCAATACTTTTAAAATGACTGCAATCCTACAGTTTACCTTCTTGAACCAAAATGGAAAGAAAATAGAAAGCAATGACAGAGGGAGAACTAGAAAAATCACAAATACGTGGAAATTAAAAATACACTCAAGCAGTAGGGCAATGAAGAAATCACAAAGGAAATTATGAAATACCTTGAGATGGATGCAAATGAGAATACAACATATTAAAATGCACAGGGAAGCGGATGTGGCTGAAGTGATCAGGCATCCTTCTACCATATTGAAGGACCCGGGTTCGATCCCTGGGACCTCCTGGTAAAATAAAAAAATAATAATAAAAAACAAGGCGAGCAGGAGAGCCAAGCCACACAGCAAGATGACACAACAAGAGAGAGAGATGCACAGGAGAGCCAAGGTGAGACACACCAGAAACCAGGGACTGAGGTGGCACAAGTGACAGGGTGCCTCTCTCCCACATCAGAGGTCCCTGGGATCAAATCCCGGTGAAGCCTGGAGGAGAAAAATGAGAAGAGAAGGCAAGAAACAGATACAGAAGATCACCCAGAAAATGGACACAGACAGCAAGTGGGGTGGGGAAACTCATAGAACTGTACACGAAAAGGAAAAAAATAAAGTCAATTTAAAATAAATAAATAAATAAAACGCACAGGATGCAATTGCAGTGCTCAGAGGGAAAGTTATAGCTGTAAATGCTTACATTAAAAAGAAGAAAGATTTCAAATCAATAACCTAATTTCAAAACTGTAGGGACTACATAAAGAGTAAACTCAACCCAGGGTGAGCAGATGGAAGAAAATAAAAAATAGATTGGAGGTAAATGAAAGAGAATGGAAAAACAATAGAGAAAACCAAACAAACCAAAACGTGGTTCTTTGAAAACACCAATAAAATTAACAGATCTTTAGTGAGATGGACAAAGAAAAAAAGAGAAAGGATGCAAATAACAAAAATGAAAAATGAAAGGGGGCAATGTTACAATCTCAAAGAAATAAAAAGGGTTATAAGAGGATATTATGAAAAACTGCATGCCAACAAATTAGATAAACTAGGTGAAATGGACAAATTTCTAGAAACACAAATTACCTAAACTGACAAGAAGAAATGGAAAATCTAAACAGACCAAAACATATAAAGAAATTTAATCAGCAATCTAAATGTACACAGCAAAGAAAAGTCTAGGACCAGATGGATTCACTGGTGAATCTTACAATTCAGAGGAGAATTAACTTCAATACTTCTCAAAGTCTTTCAAAAAGTTGAAGGAGGAGGAAGACTTCCTATTGTTTTTCAAAGAGGCCAGCATTAACCGAATAATAAAGCCAGATAGATACCATAAAAGAAAATGCAGACCAATATCCCTTGTGAATATAGTTGCAAAAACCCTCAACACATTAGAAAATTGAATCCAATGGCACATGTACATAAAAAGGATAATACAATATGATCAAGTGTTATTTTCCCCAAAATTAAAACTTGGTTCAACATAAAAATATCAAACCATGTAAATACACCATATTAATAAAATTAAGAAAAAAACACTACATTATCTCTACTGATGAAGAAAAGGCATTTGGACAAACCCAGCACCTTTACTTGATAAAAATACTCTGGAGACTTACAAGGGAACTTCCTCAACTTATTAAAGGGAATATGTGAAAAACACACAGTTAAAATCATATCTAACAGTGAAAGACTGAAAACTTTACCTGTGTTCAGTTAGGAACAAGGCAAGGATGCCCATTATCATTATTGTTATTCTATATTGTGCTAACCAGAGCAATCAGGTTGAGAAACAAAAATAAAGGTTTGATAGTTTGAAGCTTTCTTGTGACCCTTTGAATGGATTCAGTTGCAAGAACTTTTATTCCACCCCTCCAAAATTAGTAAGTTTTCTTTCAACATCAAAAAATAAAATAACACACAAAAGGTAGCTTAACAAATTATGGAAGCATTACTTTAAAAAATCTAATCCAGGTATATTTATACATTTATCTTATTTAATCCTAAAAGCAAACAACTGTTTTTACAGTCTCAGAAAGATGAATAAATGAGCACAGATTTGGGTAAATGATATGACTAAAGTCTCCTTGTTAATGAATGAAAAATGCTTGATCATACTCACATCTAATAAAATTTAATTTCATGTTCTTTTTCTTACCTTTAGCATGGACATACTACCTACTTTGCTACAAAAATATTACAATATTATTATTAACTATAGTCTATAAATTATATTAGTTGTATTTTAACCATGTATCACCATATTCTTAACACTTTGTAATCGAGAATGATCACCCACAGCTGAGCTCATGGAGGTAGTGAGTCTGGAGCAGAAGGCGGACCCCAGCTGCCATTTTTCCTTGCCATGAGGCAGCAGTCCTGGTTCACCAACAGCTGACCTTTGATAAGACAGCATCTCTGATGATGCTTTGAATTTGATCATTTTGGTAGCCTCTGAACTGTAAGGTTTTACCCTAATAAATTCCCATTATACAAGCCAACCCATTTTTGGTATTTTACATTGGCAGCCTTTAGCAAGCTAAAATAGAAATTGGTACCAGGAGAGTAGGGTGCTGCTTCATGCAATTGCCAAAATTGTTGGAACCGTTTCATAAATGGGTAAGGGGAAGATTGTAGAGGAATTTTGAGATGTTTAACAGAAAAGGCTTGCATTACTTTGAAGAGACAACTTGTAAAAATATGAACACTAAATTTACTTCTAACAAAGTCTTAGATAGAAATGTTGCAAACTGGAACAAAGGCCATCCTTGCTTTAACGTGGCAGAGAACTTGGCAAAATTGAATCCTGACATTAGATGAAAGGCAGAATTTGAAAGTAATGTGCTTGGATATTAGGGAGAGGAAATTTAGAACTAAATGTGGAAAAGGTGGCCTGGCTTCTCCTTGTAGCTTATTGCAAAATGCAAGAGAAAAGTTGTAAGCTTAGAACTGAATTCCTGGACAGAAAGAAACCAGAAATTGATGGTTTGGAAAATTCCAAGCTTCTGGAAAACAAGTCTCCAGAGAATAGGGCCCCATGTGAGACATAACTGAACATATGTCCAGGCAGCCACAACCTTGCAAGTCAGGATATTAAAGCAGTTTTCCAAAAAGGATTTGTGGACAGTCCTACTGTCTGATGGTTGTGACCACTGTGAACTGCATTCAAAACCAACAAACATCGTGAGAGATCTCTATGATCAAAACCAAAGACAGCCTGGACTAAAAGGAAAAGGAAAAGAAGAGATTGAAGGAAAAACTCTCTCAAAGACAAAACTGGAAACTGAGGTCTGGATTTAAGACATCTTCTAGGGCCAACAGAGTGCCCCCACCAATGTGTGTGGAATGGGTGAATTTGCCAATACATTTGAAGAGAATGGGCCTTCTACCCCATTGTTCAGGGAGAAGGTTACCACCCCAGGCATCAGGGAGGGTGGGGTATATTCCCCAGAGAATGGGGAGAGTTAGGTCACCACTGCACTGTTCTGAGGGGTTGAGCCTGTGCCCTAGAGATTGGGGAGAGTGTAGCCATCACTCCAGTGTTCTTGGCTGCAACCCAGATGCTTGATGAGGGTAAAACTGAGACAATGGCCAGTGAGCAAGCCCTTGGAAGAGGGGGACCGCCATGGGGTTCCAAGGAGAAGAAACCATTGTTCTATAGCTGTCTCTCAGACTTTGAAATCTAATGGAGTATGCCCTGCAAGTTTTTGGAACTGTTTGTGATCTGTGACCCCTGTTTTCCCTTCAATTTCTCCTGATGGCAATGGAAATGTTTATCCTTTCACTGTCCTTCCATGGTATATTGGATGCAGATAACTTGTTTTGTAAGTTTTATAGGTCTACAACCAGATGGGAGTTTTGCCTCAGGATAAACTGTGGGCCTATAACTGATTTTTTATGAGGTTCTATATTTAACATTGCTACTGAAATGATTTAAGGCTGTTTGAAATATTGTGATGGAATTCATGTATTCTGCATATGGAAAGACATATATTTTTGGGATCCAGAGGGTACAGTGACAGCTTGAAGATTTTGGGAATCCCATAAAAGGTCATGTTCATGGAGTTAATCCATTCCTGTGGGTGTGGGACCCTTTGATTGGATTAGATTCAGTTGGAAGACTTTGATTGGCCTACTTCAATGAGGCATGATCCAGGGAGGGTCTATGGCCCTCTTCCTGGAGTCATATAAATGGGGGGGGGGGGGCTGAAAGGAGAAACAAACAAAGAGAGCTGCTCTTTTTACTCTGCTGTGTGAAAGAGAAATCCAGGATCATCTACAGCTGCAAAAAGACTGAGAAACCAGGAGAGGATCAGAGAGGGGCCAGAAGCTAGAATCAGCATAGCAGCCTGAAGCTGAAGAGAAGAGGCCAGGGTAGAGAAGGTCCATGTGCCTGAATACCCACAGCTGAACACAGAGCAAAATCATCGAGGAGGAGAAGGAAGCCCAGACCTGCGGCTATTTTGCCTTGCCAAGTGGCAGGAGTCCAGAATAACCAGCAGCCAACTTTTTTTGAGACAGCATCTCTGTTAATGCCTTGACTTGGACATTTTCACAGCCTCTGAACTAAGATTTTACCCTAATAAGTCCCCATTATAAAAGCCAACCTATTTCTGGTATTTTGCCCTGGAAGTTCTTAGCAAACTAAAACAAAAGACATCCAAATTATTAAAGAAGAAATAAAATGATACCTATTCAAAATTATATGATACTATTTAGAGAAAATCCCTACGAATCTATAAGAAAGCTAGTAGATCTAATAAACGAATACAATAAAGTAGCAGGATTCAAGATCAATACACAAAAATCAGTAGTGTTTCTATACACCAGCAAGGAACAATTAGAAAAGGAAATTCAGAAACTTATTACAATGCCAAAGTAATCAAAACAATGTAGAACTGACACAAGCACAAGCATATAAACCAATGGAATCAAACTCAAACTATAGAAATAAACTCACACATCTGTAACCAACAGCTTTTTGAGAAGGATTCCAAGTACACTGAAAGGGCAAAAAATACTCTTCAAGAAATGGTGCTGGCAAAAGTGGATATCCACATACAAACGAAAGTGGACATCTACCCCACGCCATATAGAAAAATTTACTCAAAATGGATTAATGACCTAAATATAAGAGTTAAAACTATAAAACACTTAGAAGTAAACATATGGACATATCTTTAGGACCTTGTATTAAGCAATAGATTTTTTAGTCTTTACACTGAAAGCATCAGCAATAAAACAAAACAATAAAAGATAAATCAGACTACATCAAAATTTATACTATTGTGTATCATATGATATTATCAAGAATGTGAAAAGACAAACCAACAAGAATTGGAGAAAATATTTGAAAAAATATATCTGATAAACGTTTAATGTACAGAATAGATGAAAAACTATTAATACCAATACAAAAAGACAAACAACCCAACTTAAAGTGGGTAAAGGACTTGAAAAGAGATTTCTCCAAAGAAGATATACAAATTATCAATAAGCACATTACAATATGCTCAACATCATTAGCCAATAGGAAATGGAAATCAAAACCACAAAGAGATATCACCTCAACCCATTAGAATGATGATTTTTTTTTTAAAAATAGAAAATAACTTGTGTTGCCAAAGATGTGAAGAAACAGGAACACTTATTCACTGTTGGTGAGAATGTAAAATGGTGCAGCTGCATGGAAAACATTTTGTTGGTTCCTCAAAAAGTTAATACTGGAACTACTGTATGACACAGTGATCCCACCTCTAGGTAGATACACAAAACTGTAAAAAGCAGGACCTCGGATACATATTTGCACACCAATGTAAACAGCAGCATTATTTACACTAGCCAAAAAGTGACAGCAACCTGAATGTCTGTCAACAGAAAACCAGATATACTAAATATGGTATATATGTAAAAAGGAATATTATTCAGACTTAAAAAGAAATGAAAATCTGATAAATGCTACTATATGGATGAACCTTGAAGACATCTCAATGAGTGCAGTAAGTCACACAGAAAGGGACATATATTGCGTGATTCCACTTAAAAAAAATAGCTAGACCATGCAAATTCATTAAGATAAGAATTAGAACACAAGTTAGCAGGAGCAAGGGGATGTGGAATTATGCATAATGTTTACAGAGTTTCTGTTTGGGGCGATGGAAAAGTTCTGGTAATGGATAGTGCTGGTGGTAGTATAACAATGTGAAAGCAATTAATCCCACTGAATTATATGCTTCGAAGTGTTGGCATGGGAAAGTTTATATTATACATATTTTCCCACAATTTGGGAAAAAAAAAAAAAAAGGCTAAAGAGACAATGACAGTCAATAGCAATACATGATCTTGGGCTAGATCAAATAATGGAGGGGAAAAGGCCCAAAAGGTAATTATTGTGACATATGAAAAAATTGGAATATAGATGTCAAAGCGCTTGAAATTGATAAATGTATTTAATGTGGTTATATAGGTAAATATTCTTGTTCTTAAGAAAGGAACATGGAATTATGTGTTCAAGGACAATGATGTATACATCCTACTCTCAGATGTTTAGAAAATATTAATAGATGGAAGGAGAGATGAGGGAGAGATGGAGGGAGAGATGTTTGTATAGACAGATGAACAGATAAATACAATGCAAATGCAAATGCAAGTGTGGCAAAAATGTTTTAAGTTGATATATCTTGGTATCTGGGTGTGGACTAGGTTGGATTTCTCTGGGTTTTGTATAATTTTTGGAACTGTCCTGTAAATTCGAAATCATTTCAAAATAAAAAGTTTTTGAGAAAAAAAAAAATCACATGCATGAGTGGATGAATTTCCTTCATCTTACAAAGCGTATAAAAAATAGAACTTGGAAATATACATCAAAATAAGGATAAAATAGATATATTAACATATAAATTTATATTTAAAAATACTTGACATATGAAAGGAAAAATTAGAATATAAAATAATTTCCTTTACTCTTATACCTAGATTAACAATTATTCAACTAACTGATCGTGGAAATAAATTATAATTTGACTACATCCAAATTTATGTCAAGATATAATGTGGTAAATAATTTGGTGGGTATATATGCTATATATATACACAATTACATATAATTAAGTTTATATATAATTTGTATGTTGGGCTCCCTGTCAAATGGGATTGGAGGTCCTTACCAGTTTTGGTTAACAAAATTTGGTGAAAACTGGATAAGGCGATAAAGTCTCTCTTTAGAGAAAAAGATATATATGAAAGCACAAAGAAAAGAGTGCCTAACAATTTCATAGAGTAGTCTTGACATCCATAAAAGAGAAACACTTGTGGGAGATGTTTGTGTGGGATGTGGTGGGAGGTGTGGGAGGTGGGGAACATGGGAGTCCCTGTAGGTTCCGTGTAATATTTAGGTAAGTTAAGCACCTCTTAAAAAAAAAAAAAATATATATATATATATATATATGTGTGTGTGTGTGTGTGTGTGTGTATAAATAAATAACATTTTTGTAAGCAAATGCACATATATGCATATATATTTATATATCATTTTACAAATATTGGTATGTATTGTGAAAATTTTGATTTTTACCCACAATAAAAAAGAAAAAGAAAAAAGAAAGGATGCTAGATTTTGTCAAATGCCTTTTTTGCATCGATCGAGATGATAATGTGTTTTTTTCCCTTTCAATTTGTTAATGTGGTGTATTATGTTAATTGATTTTCTTATGTTGAACCACCCTTGCATACCAGGAATAAATCCTACTTGGTTGTGGTTAAAAAAAAAAAAAAAGAGAGAAACAGGAAGTTCTACTATATTTTAGTTCTAAAATCCAAATTAATAACCAGGTAAAACTGGAATATTTTTTTAACACTCAGTTTTATTTAAAATAATTTTTTAAAATATCTTAAATTGAGGCCAAGTTTAATTTTTTTTTTCAAATTCAAAAAACAAAATAACTGACAAAAGGCAGATCAAAAAATTATGGAAGCACTGCTCCAAAAAAATTCTGTCCAGGCACTTGTATCTCATCTAGTCCTAAAAACAAACTGAGTTGTTTCTCTGCTGTTCAGAAAGATACACAAGGTCTCCTTTTTCATGAAGAAAATGAAGGGGAGAAAAAAAATGCTTAATCATATTCATATCTCATAAAACTAAATTTCATATATTTTTTTAACTTTTAGGATTTATATAGTACTTTCCTTGTTTTTGCTACAAAAATATTACAATACTGTTAAATAGTCTATAAGTTATACTAGCTATGTTTTTCCCATGTATCACCATATTCTTAACACCTTGTAGAAGAACATTCCTGTATTTATATAATTAACGACAATACTTATCTACTGCCAAGATCACTGTTATCTATTCACAATATTTTTCTCCAGCTGTCCTCCAACTAATATTAACCTCCCTAGACTAGTTTCAGCCACAATCACATCCATACATCAAAATTGTTTCTTACATTCATTATAATGTGCTACCATCAACTTTATCAATTACTGCATATTTGAAATTGACCTCATTAAACATTCTTCCAGCATCAGCTCACCCTTCTCAACCCTCATTCCATCCTCCACAAACCTATACTACATAGTCCAACTCCATAAGTCTAATCATTGTATATAGTTCGTATCAGTGAAACCATACAATAATCGTCCTTTTGTGCCTGGCTTAATTCACTCAACATATATCCTCAAGTTCCTCCATATTGTCACGTGCTTACCCAACTGATTTCTTCTTACAGATTAAAAGTATTTCATTGTATGTATATACCGCATTGTCTAATCCCATTTATTGGTTGTCAGAACTTAGGATGTTTCCATTTTTTAGCAATTGTGAATAATGCTGCTAAGAACATCAGTGTGCATAGATCTGTTCAGATGCTTGCTTTCAGTTCTTCTGAATATATTCCTAGTGGTGAGATTGTCATGTGACATTTCTATTTTTAGCTTCCTGAGGAAACTCCAAACCATCTTCAACAAAGGCTGTACCATTTTATTCTCCCACCAACAGTGAAGGAGTGTTCCTATTTCTATATATCATCTTTATTATTTGTAGGTTTTAAAAAATGGCCATTCCCTATGGCATGAAATATCTCATTGAGCTTTTAATCTGCATCTCCCTAATAGCTAATGATGTTCAGCATCTTTTCATGTACCTTTTGGCCACTTCTATTTCATCTTTGTAAAAATGTGTATTCAAGACTTTCATCCATTTTTTTTTTTTTTTTAAGATTTTATTTATTTATTCATCCATCCCCCCTTGCTGCTTGTGCTCGCTGGGCCAGCCAACCACGCCGTGCAGGCGGGCCCGCCCCCACCAGGAGGCCCCGGGAACCGAACCCGGGGCCTCCCACATGGTAAACGGGAGCCCCACTGATTGAGCCACAGCCGCATCCCACTTTCATCCATTTTTAAATTGGGTTGCTTGTCATTTGGTCATTAAGTTATGTGATCTCTTTATATAACAATGAAATCAAACCCATATCAAACCCATGTAAGTTTTGTGGATTCTGAAGGTTTTTTCCCATTAAGTCAATTGTTGTTTTACCTTCTTAATAAAATCGTTTGAAATATAAAAGTGTTTAGAGGAAATCCCATTTATTTTTTTTCTTGCTTGCTAGTATTATGAGTATAAGGTACAAGAAACCACCAACCTTCCAAAAGATCTTGAAGCTGTTTCCCTACATTTTCTTCTAGGAATTTTATGGTTTTAGGTTTTGTATTTAAGTCTTTGATTCATTTTGAGTTAATTTTTATATACGGTGTGAAATAGGGCTCCTCTTTTTTTTAGATATGGATATCCAGACTTAACCACACCATTCCCCTTCCCCCCTACACTGATAGCTCCCTCGACTGTTTGCTCGTTGATTTTGCAGTTTTTGCTTTTATCTGTTTTGATTTTTTTTTTTGCTTTAGGAGGCACCAGGAACTGAACCTGGGACCTCCCATGTGAGAGGCAGGTGCTCAACTGCTTGAGCTACTTCTGTTCCCTACACCATTTTTAATAGGCTTTTCCTACTCAGCTGAGTGGGTTTGAGAGCCTTGTAAAAAGTCACTTGAACATAGATGTGGGTGTCTATTTCTGAACTCTCGATTTAATTCCATTGGTCAATCTGTCTTTATGCCATTACCATGCTGTTTTTACCACTGTAGCCAGATAATATGCTTTATTCAGGAAGTGAGAGTCCTCAAACTTCATTCTTTTAAAAGATATTTTTGACTATTCAGGGGACTTTACCCTTGCAGATAAATTTGCTAACTGACTTTTCAAAATCTACAGAGAAGGCTGTAGGAATTTTTATCAGGATTGGTTTAAATCTGTAGAGCATTTTGGATAGAATTGACATCTTAAATGATATTTAGTCTTCCTACAAATAAACACAGACTATCGTTACACTTATTCACATCATCTTTACTTTCTTTCAGCAATGTTTTACAGTTTTATATATATAGATCATGTCCTTGGTTAAGTTTATTCAAAAATATTTTATTCTTTTAGTTATTATAAACGGAATATTTTTCTGAATTCCTTCTCAGATGGCTCATTAGTAGTATAGAAATGCTGTTGATTTGTATGTATTAATCTTTTATTCTGCCACTTTTCTGAAATAATCTATTAGTTCTAGAAGTTTGGGGGGGATTGGGATTTTCAAAGTATAGGATCATCTCATCAGTGAATAGCAAAAGTTTTGCTACTTCTTTTCCAATTTGGGTACCTTTTATATCTTTTTCTTGCCTAATTGCTCTAGCTAGAACTTCTAGCACAGTAGAAAGAATGGGCATCCTTCTCGTTTCGTCTCAGTTGGAAAGCTTTCAGTCTTTCACCGTGGAGTACAATGTTAGCAGTGGATTTTTCATATATGCATATTTTCATATTGAGAAAGTTTCCTGCTATTCCTATATTTGAAGTGGTTTTATCAAGAAAGGATGTTGTATTTTGTCAAATGCCTTTTTTGCATCTAATGAGAGGATTGTGTGATTTTTCCTTCTTCAATGTATTAATGTGGTATATTACACATTGATTGATTTTCTTATGTTGAACCACCCTTGCAAACATGGCATAAAGACACCTGATGTAAATATGTTTCAATGAAACTGCTTAATAAAAAATAGCTCACTTGATCATTAGATAAAATTTTTTAATGTGTTTTCGAATTCAGTTACCAAGTATTTTGTTCATGATTTTTGTATCTATATTCATTAGAGAAATTGGTTTGTAATTTTCCTAACAGTTTCCTTTGGTATTAGGGTGATGTTGGCTTCAGAGAATGAGTTTGGTAACAGTCCTTCCTTTTCACTTTTTTGGAAGAGGTGGAGCAAGATTGGTATCAAATCCTCTTTAAATGATTGGTAGAATTCACCTGTGAAGCCAGCCGATCCTGAACTTTTCATTGTTGGGAGGATTTGATGACTGTTTCAATTTCCTTACTTGTGCTTAGTTTGTTGGTCTTCTATTTCCTCTAGAGTCACTGTGGGTTTGTTGTGTGTTCCTAGGGATTTGCCTATTTCATCAATGTCATCTAGCTTGTTGGCATACATTTGTTTATAAATATCCTCTTATGATCTCTTATTTCTGCTGGGTCAACGGTAAGGTCCCTCTTGATTCTATCTATTTGCATCTTCTCTTTTTTCTTTATTAATCTAGCTAAGTGTTTATCAATTTTGTTGACCTTCTCAAAGAATCAAATTTTCTGTTGATTCTAATTTTTATTCTCCATTTACTTCAACCCTAATCTTTATTATTTCTTTCCTTCTGCTTCCATTGGGATTGGTTTGCTGTTCTTTTTGTAGTTCCTCCAGGTGTGCAGTTAGGTTTTTGATTTTAGCTTTCCTCTTTTTAATGTAAGCATTCAGGCCTATAAATTTTGCTCTCAGCACTGCCTTTGTTGTATCCCATAAGTTTGATTTGTTGTGTTCTCGTTTAATTTAACTCAAGATATTTACTAATTTCTCTTGCAATTTCTTCTTTGACCCACTGATTTAAGAGTGTATTGTTTAATCTCCAAATATTTGTGAATTTTCCCTTTTCCACCTGTTATTAATTTCCAACTTTATTCCATTACGATCAGAGAAAATGCTTTGTATAATTTCAATATTTTTAAATTTACTGAAATCTGACTTAAGTCCCAGCATATGGTCCACCCTGAAGAAAAATCCATGAACACTTGAGAATAATTTAATCTTGCTGTTTTGGGGTGTAATGCTTTACAAATGTCAGAGGTCTAGTTCATTTATTATATTATACAAGCTCTGAGTTTCCTTTTTTTACACTCTGTCTAGATCTAATGCTGAAAGTGGTGAGTTGAAGTCTCCAACGATTATTTTAGAGATGTCTTATTTCTCCTTTCAGTTTTGCCCGTCTCTCTCTCAAGTATTTTGGGGCATGGTTAGATGCATAAATATTTGTTTATTGTAATTTCTTCTTGGTGAATTGTACTTTTAAATATAAACTGACATTCTGTACCTCTTACAAAAGTTTTGCACTTATAATTTAAGTTATCTGATATTAGTATTTGCACTCCAGACCTTTATTACTATTAGCTTTGAATATCTTTTTCCAACCTTTCACTATCAGACTGTGTCATTGCAACTAAGATGAGCCTCTTTTAAACAACAAAATATAGGCTCATGTTTCTTTTATCCATTCTATCAGTCCATGTCTTTCAATTAGGTAATTCTATCCATTAACATGCAGTGTTACTATGATAAAAGGTGTTACTTCATCCATTTTAACGCTTGGCTTTCTATTGTCATATCTTATTATTATCTTTCAACCCTTTCAGTTTCTCTTACTTATTATCTTAATTTCTATACTATTCTTCAGGCCTCGAACCCTTCTCTTTTGCATTCCGGCTGTAACACATCCTTTATTACAACTTGTAGCTCAGGTCTCTTGGTAAAAAAAACTCTGAGTTTTTGTTTGTGTGTGGAGACTTTAAACATGCTTTCATTTCTGAAGAATAGTTTGTTGGATAAAGAATTCTTGGCTGGCAGTTTTTCTCTTACATTAACTCAAATATACCATACTGCTGCCTTCTCGCCTCCATGCTTTCTTAAGAGAGAACGGTGCTTGGCCTTATTGAGGCTCCCTTGTAAAAGATACATTGCTTTTCTCTTGCTGCTCTAAGCATCCTCTATTTTATGGCATTTGAAATTCTGAATAGATGTCTCCAAGTAGGTCTATTCAGATTTATTCTGTTTGGGGTATGTTGTCTTATTTGAATATTTATATTCATGTATTTCATACAGGTTGGAAAATTTTCAGCCAGTATTTCCTCAAATATTCTTTTTTTTTTTAATTATTTTATTTATTTATTTATTTTTACCAGGAGGTCCCAGGGCCCCTTGTCCATTATCTTCTCCTTCTGGGACAAATGATGCACATGTTTGTGCATTTCATGTTGTCATTCCTTTCTATGAGACCCTATTTTTTTTCATTCTTTGCTCTATATTTCTCCTGTATTTTTTTTTTTTTCGTTGGGGTCATGGCCCCTTGCTGCCATGGCTCCTGATGACGGGTAAGATTGATCGCGTGACGGGCAAGACATTTGAACTTACTGGGTACAGCCCTGACCTAAGACAGGCTCATTTTTTATATATACCCCTTTCCCGAAAAAATCAGAGCCATCAACAACAGGGAAATGAGGCCTCTACTTCCCTCAGCCAGCCTTACTAAAGAAAAAGGGAGGAGATGTTGGGGACGATCAAGGCGCACCTAAAGCCCTTAGCAACTCGCGCCTAAAGCCCTTAGCAACTCGTGCCCAAAGCCCTTAGCAACTCGCGCCCAAAGCCCTAACCCCCCCCCCCCAACAACAGCGATCTCCTGTATTTTTAAGTTCCATGTTCTGTCCTCGATTTCACTTATTTGTCTGCCATTTCAAATATGCTGTAATGTGCCTCTAATGTGTTTTGAATCACATCCACTGTGTCATTCATTTCCATACACTATTACTTTTCTTTGCAAGCTTTTCAAATTGTTATTTATGCTCATCCAGTGTCTTAATATCCTTTATCTCTTTAGCCATGTTTTCCTTCAAACGCTTGAATGGATTTATGAGAATTGTGTGATTATCATTGATTAGTTGTCTTGAATCCTATATTTCGTAGGGTTTTTGGTTTCTTTCTTTGGCTGGTCAATGTCTTCCTGTTTCTTAATATCGCTTATCTTTTGCTGGTATCTAGAAATCTGATTATGTTGGTTCTTTTACTCTGTTGCTCAATTTCTCTATCTTTCCTAGTGGTTTTATTGCACAGCTCTTATTTGATTTTTGGTTCAATTTTCTGAAATTGAGATTCCTGTTTAGGTTATTAAAACAGGATCAGGGAGCCACTGATGGGGTATAGACCCTATCTACAAGTGCCTGGAAAAGAAAGAGGAGAGATAAGCCAGCCTGGTCTTCTTTCACTTCCCTGGCTGGCGAGCAGATGGTGATCTTCAGCAAACCCTACTGAGATGAATCCTTCAATTTACTCTAAACTAGCTCTTCTGAACCAGAGATTTTAACTATGGTGGTTACATTCACCAAAGAGAAACCATACTCAGTCCTCAGCTGCAGAGTTCCTGATCCCAGGCTGGAATTTGTCCTCGCCCCTCTCCTGTGACCACTCAGCCACAGATTTTACCAAGGCTTTTCACCTCAGGGTTAGGAGATGGGTGGTGTTCCCATCCATGGGGGCATCAACTCGTGGTTTTCACTTTGTCCTCTTAGTCTCTCCTTCTAAGGTCTCTCTCCTGGACAATCCTTATAGCACTCTCCGGGTCTGCAGGGTCTGCAGGTGCCCAAAGTGGCTCCCTTGGACAACTTCTATGCATTATATCCTATTTTTAAGATCTGTGTTCTGCCTAAGGTACTCTGACACCATCTTTCTCTCAAGATATTAAGGCTAACTTTTATATTTCAACTTCTTTAAGTCTTTAATTAGATTCTACACTGTCATTATTGAAGCATCATATAAAATAGTTTCTTTCAACCAATACCTTAATAGGAAATATTGTCATTTAAAAATGAGCTAAAAGTGCCTCTTTGGAATGATAATGAGATTTGTGATGGGATTACTGTCACCTTCCTACTCAGAAGTACACAAGCGGAAATGAAGAACTTCATTCCCATAATCAATCAGAGAAATTGTTATGTGATAGAAGAAGTAGGAAAATGGTTAGCTTATAATGTAAGAGAAGAAATAGGAAGAAGGAAAGGATATGGAGAAAAGAACAAAAGAGGGAGATGGTGAGGCATAGTGTCAAGTTACTGTCATATATATGTTTGTGATTCAACTTCAGTCCTTTGACTCTTTATTGGAGGACAAAATTATTTCACCTCCTCCTTTACCTTCATCAATCTAAAATAGCAATGGTGGTCACAAATCAATTTCTGATAATACCAATGTTTTGTGACTCTTTAATCAGATCATTGTAATTAAACTTTTCAAGTCATTAAATCACCTTTTATAAGGTATATTACTTTAATTTCAATTATTAATTGAATTAAAGAATATTTCAAACCCTCCTTTCTGTATTTTTCTTGAAGCTATAATATATATTTCCTTATACCCCACTGGTTGTTTTTAACATCCAAAAAAGAATACATTTAAGATGTAGATGCAAGAAACAAACAAGGGGAGATCAACATATCTTAAAACCTGATCACAAAATATAATCAAATAAAAGATTGTAGGAAACATTTAAGATGACTAGAATTTGTGTGCAAATATAATGCTAAAGAGTCAGAGAATATAAATGTTATCTCCAGTAATATGTTTTGACTGACAATGAATCTAATAATTAAAACTGTAAATCTCAAAGGTCAAAAAAGGAAGAAGAAAAACAGGACATGCACAAACAGAATGGATTGCAATCACCACTTTCATAAGATTTACTAGAAGAAATGGTGGGAGAATTTTTTAAAATCCCAGAATGAGATGCCCAAAGCCATCAAATTAAAAACTGATATATTCAGATATATCAAAAAGCTAACATTTATGCAGGATAAAATCCAAAATAAGCAGAGGCAAAAGGACCAAGTGGAAAAATATATTTATAACTCACTTGTGATAAACTGTTCTTTTTTCTCCACATCCATTATGCCCTTCTTCTATAGTATTGTTTTATTGTACATGTGGCTGCCAAGCTAAAAACTGCATTTTCCAGACTTTTGTCACCTAGTTATGGCCTTACGCTAACTTCTGGCCAATGGAGTTTGACAGAGAAAGAGTTATACTACCCCAAAGTCTTAACCTTAAAAAACTGTGGATAGGCTTTTTTGGACCTTTCTACTCTTCCTGATCACTGAGGATAGTAAGAACTAGAGCTTTCACTTTGAGTCCATAAGTGGAAACCATCTGTTGTTGATCCACAGACTCTGTCTTTGGGCTGTTATGGGAGAGAAAAATAAGATTCTATCTTGTTTAAGCCACTCTATTGTAGGATCTCTTTGGTACAACAATGTAAACTGGCCCCTAAATAATACATTATTTCACAAAGTGATAATTTCCCTATTATCTAAAGAACTCCAACAATAAAAAAAAAAAACAAGATAAAAAACCTAAGAGAAAATATAGCAAAGGATATAGTTCAAAGAAAAGGAAATACAAATGGATTTTTTACATATGAGGAGCTGTAAAACTGCACACAAAAGAAAGGCAAGAAAATTATGATTCTATTGAAAGGGCATTTTCAATGATCAGATTGGCAAAGATCTGAAAGCTTGGTAACACATGACATATAAGCATACAGGGAAAAAGGAACTCTCATGCATTACTGTGTGGAATATAAAAGTGTAAAAGACACGTGCACACACACATATTCTCTGACCTAGCAATTCCACTTCTAGGAATTAATCATATACATACATCCACAAATTTAAAGTGGAAAATGTAGGAGGAATTTATTTCAGCATTGTATTAGCAAAAGATCAGAAAAGACATAAATGCCAATTAGTGTGAGACTAGTTAAATAAATTCCGATATGTCCAATTAAATACTAGATAATAGCAAGAAAGATTGAGAGAATTCCATACATAGTGATATAATCTGTAAGATAAAGTTTTAATTTTAAAAAGGTACAGAACAGTGTATATAACAATCTAGCATCCATGTAAAACAAGGAAAAATAGTTATGATTATATAGCCATAAAATATTTCAAAAAGGATAAGGAAGAAACTGGTAAAGTTGTTTACCTCTGGGGAGGGGAACTAGGTGATTGGCTAATAGGAGTGGAAGGAGCCATACCACCCATTTGTAACTTTTAATTTTAAATCATGTGGCTATATTAAACAAAACAATAAAAATCACAGTAGTATAATTCCACTTAAGCAAAATGATTTTGGTCTATTATTAATATAATAAAAACTTTATACCATGGAACAGGTGCTATTTCCAAAATCATGAAGATAAAATACAACAAATACATCAATCAGAATGCTAATTTTTTTCCACTGATAAACTACTTGTGCAAGATGCAACAAAAAAAGTCAAGCAATAAGAATGATAAACATTTACATTAATAATAATGTATATGTGTGATTGCATATGTGTGTGTGTACATGTCTGAAATGGTTTAGAAGCAGGGGTCCATATTTTGATATAATTATTTTCCTTTGTAACCATATATATTTTATGCATTTATAATATCATTCTGCAATGACTTCTGGTTCTTTCAACAGACTACGAAAGGAATCTATGGGCATAAAGAAGTTTAAAATCCCCTGTGAGGAAAGATCATTTGAATCCAAAGAAGAGTCAGTTAACCACAAAGGTCTTTTTTTTTTTTTTTTTTTTAAAGATTTTATTTATTTATTCATTTATCCCCCCCTTGCTGCTTGTGCTCGCTGGGTCAGCTAACCACGCCGTGCGGGCGGGCCTGCCCTCACCAGGAGGCCCCGGGAACCGAACCCGGGACCTCCCATATGGTAAATGGGAGCCCCACTGATTGAGCCACAGCCGCTTCCCGACAAAGGTCTTTTATTCCTACAATTCACATGAATAAATTGTATGTGTATTTATATACATATACACACGTTTGTGCTTGACTCTTTACAATACCACACCAACAGGAGATATTAAATAAAAGACACATTGATCTCTCATGAAAAATATCCAGGCAGTCTATACGCACTTACACTGATATTTCTCTTGTATCATTTTTATTATTAAGTAGGACATATTCCACTTAAATCAATCTGTTTTGCAGATTTGTTCAAAACACTGTGAGGGAGTAATCACCGTAGAGGTGGTAACAAGGGAATCAAGAAAACTGAGATTTCCCAAAAGTACGTCTCTGTGTGCACCTGTCTTCTCATTTTTAAAATTTTTTATTTAAGGTACCTGGGCTGGGGATTGAACCCACTACTTAGTATATGAGAAACCAGTGTTCAACCACTGAGCCACATCGGCTCCCCTGAGTTAGTTTTTTTTATTTATTTGCTGGTTATTCTTGTGTTTGTTTTCAGGAGGCACAAGGGTCTGAACCCAGGACCTCCCATGTGGAAAGCAGGTGCTCAACCACTCGAGCCACATCCTCTCCCCTCAAAAATTTTAAAGCACGATCTTTCCTATTTAAAAGCAACAATTTACCTTTAACATGCTGTTCACAAAATAAGCACTATATTTTCTTTAAAAGTCTAAATCATGAAAAATACTAAAGGCCAAGACATTACAGTATGATATTAACACAGGCAGAGACATTTTAAAGAGATATTAGATTCACCTTGCTGATTGTAAAGTAGAATTTAAGTGTTCTGCGATTCTTATACATGTTATTTCTTTTGTATCCATCCATCTGTCCTATTTATTTGCTCTTGGTCTTACATTTCACATAGAATGTTCCTCTTCTTATGAAAATTTTCTGGTTCTTGTACCAGCTCACAACTGAATTCTGCTAAATTTTTAAAAATAATTTAATTAAGAAACTAGATTTATTATTAAGTAATTTAAATAAATTTATTAAATAATTTAATAATTTATTATAAAATATTTTTAAAAGTTTTAATTTCCTTCATAACAGGCATGATCATATTATGGTCATAATCTTAATTTGTACCCAGTTATTTACTGAACAAAGGCAAAAATCACAGTTTTTAATCTGGAAATGACACTAAAGATCTTTTGATTAAATCTGCCTCATTACATGAAAAACTGAGACCCAGACAAGTTTCAAAATTTCCTCAGTGTGACTGAACAAAGTGGTATTTGAGCCAGAACTCCATCTCCCAGTCCCCGGCTCTCACCCTACGATGACATAGATTAGAATTCAAAACCCTGACATTTCAAATTTCAGCCCAAAGGTATTTTTCTATATTTCCTTTAATGAACTTTATGCAGGGATTTGTGGAAACATTTACTATTTCCTATACACACCCCAGAGGCTTGCCTGCCTCATGCTTACATCATTTTTCCCACTTAAAGATTCCTTTAATTGTATCTCTCATGTTTTTAAATTCTCTCCAGTTTTTAAGGCCCAGTATATATGTCACCTTCTTTATTAAAGAATTTGAGACCCCTACAATGGTAAGTCACCTTTCCTTCCTCAGATTTCCCATTACAGTCCAGCAAATGATACTTTCTACCTCATATAACTGTACTGGATGGACATATATAACTCCCCTATTGAACTATAAGCTCTGGAAGGAATTGTCTTGGTCTTACCTTGGTCCTTTTTCTTTATATGTCCACTACAGAGTCTAACAGAATGCCTTATGCATAGTATGATCTGTTAAATGAGAATATAAATGGATCAAAACATTGCTTACAATTTTAGTCTACATAGTTGATATAATACAGTTATACTGTGAAAAAGTGAGACGTTTATATTTGGAGAGTTCGTGTGAAATAGAATATTCTGTCCAGGGAGCTCAAATACTCTTCCATAAGCACTATGGCAAAGTGTCATCAAAGAAACTTCATAAGCCTAAGGCCAACAGACATTAAAATATTTTAACTCTAGCCTTGCAGAACCATCTATGAATTGGTTTATCTTTAAAATTATGACTTCTTTTGTTGCAAGACAATTCAACACATAGGTTGATAAGTAGCGGCAAGGCTACAACTTATCTATTCTTACTGGTTAACTCTTTCACATTTCTGCTGCAATACAAAGATTCAGCATTCAAATGATCCCTAGGTCCCTATAAACTATAAATAAATTGAAGGAAAATACTTTAACAAAGAATGAACTAAACTTCACCACAATGTAGAATGAATTAATTAAAACAAGTTGCTGAGCCTAGAATCAGCATGGAAGGACATGCTTACACGGAATAAAAGAATGTCCAGCTATTCTTACCATCCACCATAAGTTCTGACTCCGGTACTCTCTAGTTTTCCCATACTACTTATAGTGGTTTCATTTTTCAGACTTCAGTCAAAACAAGACTTTTATAATAACACAGTCAAGCATTAAATCAGGGAAAGCTTGCTCGAGAGTATTTGTTCTCTACATAACATCTCCTTTATATAGTTTTCTTTGTCATGTTTCCAATTTAATTTTTATATCTTCCATTTACATGGCCAATTAGTGATATTACCTACCTAACCTCATCTCTAGTAAAATGAAATTACATATTAAAAATTAATAGGAATTGGTACCCAGCAATAGTCTTACTACTAAAAATGTGTGCCAGCAGCACCTTCCACTGTAAGACATTGGTTAGTTAAAAAAAATTCAGCTTTTTCTCTAAAGGCGATTTAAGCCATTTCCTCACAAATCCCAAACAAGTGTACTTTCTAGTTTGCCGACACTTCAGTGAAGATGGCAAATAGACTTGAATTTGTTACTTGTTAAATTTTTAAAGAATTTTTAGTTATTTCTCAATATCATTTCTATTGATTTCATTGCTGTATACTCCTTTTACTTAATATTCCATTAGATATTTACTTGACTACTCCCTCATTTCTTTAATATGGAAGTGTTTTGGGGTTTTTGGGTTTTTTTTTTTTTTTTTTTTTTTTTTTTTGAGCATTGCCACTAAGCATGGATTATTGTTTGCATTGTAGTTTAAGCTCTCTCCTGCACAATTTTGTAAGTTATGACAAGATAAATAAAGGCCTGTATCTGTCATTGCAATGTCATTCATGACAATTCCCACATCCTGAAAACACCCCAATATTACAGCTATTTTTCCCTCTCCCTGCCCTCAGAACCGTCAATGGCCACTATCTCCACATCAATGATAAAAGTTCTTCTATTGCTAGAATCACAGTAAATCTATAGTAGAACAACAGTAAGTCTACTCTAGTTCATCTTTCACTCCCCAATCCTGAGGATTCTGGGACGGTGATGCCCACTCCACCACTAATTGAGAGGGGGCTTAGATTTCACATGGCAGATGGATGGGACTATCTGGCTTGCAGTTGCATACGCTCTGTTACTTGGGACAGCTGTTGTCCATCATCATCTCCTTGTTAGTGTTGAGTCCAATGAATTGGAGAGAGGCTGCAACACTGTTGAGATTCAGGGCCCAACTGGCACATGGACAGCCCAAAGATCTTGGACATACACCTATCAACCCTAGTACTTACTAGAGGTTCAAGTATAAGGGGCAGAAGAGCCATGTATAGGGAAACCACAATTGAGCCCAACTCTGTCATGCTGGGGAGCATTAATACCAAAGCAGAGCGCCAAACTGCTGAGCTGTCTGCTCTGCCTATAGTGTCTGGGTGTTCTCCAGAGCCCTCAGGAGCCCTGCTATTTGAGGCAATATTTACTGTGGCAGTCAATGAGATCCTGCTGAGACGAGCATAAGCGTAACCTCTGGAATAACCTCCTGATGCACTTTGAAGTCTCTTAGCCATATAAACTCACTTGTCATTACCCTTTCCCCATTTTGGTCGAGGTCTTATTCCAGTTGCATTTCTAGTAGGTGCTTGGTAGTAATCCCTTGGAACCAGAGAGGCTATCCCCTGGAGTCATGTCCCATGTGGGGGTGGGGGGAGGAGGTAATGCATTTATATGCTGTGTTTGGCTTAGACAGAGGCCACATTTTAGCAACAAGGAAGCTCTCAGGAGGAAACTCTTAGGCACCCTATAATACTAGGCAAAGTTTCAATTTCAAAAGTAAAGGTTCATAAGTACAGTCATCACTATTAAGGGCCCGCTAATGGTCCATCTTCCTTCATTAGTCTCTGCCCCTGTACTCAGGGGATTCTTGCTGTCCCATTATAGAATGTGGCAGAGTTCCCCAGGATGGGAATTCAATATTCTTTTGGTTATTGTGTGAATCTCCACCTACTGTGACAATGCCCCATGAACACTTGAACAATTCATATGCCTTATATGTATGCCCCAGGTGAACCTCCTCCCATGCATCCCCCATCTCTGACACCCACACCAATAATCCTCCCCTGCCACAGTTGTAATACAGAACTTTTAAGATGACAAAATGAAATGCACATGCTGTATTACAAATCAAGAACCTAATTTTTAAACTTTGATTTTCCAAGACCTTTCCAAAAACATCTTTTCAAATAATATATTCTCAGTTCTACTACTCTTTAGCCCAATCCCAAACATATACATCTCTCTCCCATATGATTGGAAGTGTACATATGCGCAGGTAGATTCAGAATGAATTCAAGGACAGTAGTCTTAATGTGTTTTTAAAAATTCACTTTTGTATCTTTTGCAAAAACATTTAAACAATGGAATAATTTGCTAGGACCCCTTCCAGATCTTGACATTTAAGCTTGATTAATCAGCTTCATGGTAACTTTGACTTTATTGTAGCCTATAAGCCTTTAAATGTGCCATGTCTTAACATGCTAAAATAAAATATCCTTTCTGTTTTACAAGCCTCTTAAGACTTACCTCATTCCTTCTCTTTACAGCCAAACTTTTCTAAACAATAGTCCCATCAATCCAATATAAGTTCTTTTCTGAACTTGAGGCTATATATTAAACTAACATATTAATATTAAAGATCTCCAACTTAGGAAATACAATATACTCCTTTTACTTCTCATAATGTGATGACACTTTAGCATTTGTCATTTTAATTGGATATTCTCTTCTTAAAACTCTGTCCTATGGTTTTCTTTACTTCCTGCTGCCTAATTTATTACCTTTCTGATCACGGTTACTTGATTCCTTTAATTGATTTTTCTTCCTCTTTTTTCTTCTTTTTATATATCAATATCTCCGAAGACCTTCTGCATCTCTCACCCGAAGTTGTCCTTGGTAGATTTTATCCACTCTTGTTGTATCAAGTACCATCTATATTTTATGATTCCCCAAATTATAATTCTAGCCCGAACCATTAGCTCCAACCAATTGACCTTCAGGCATTTAAAACTCAAAATATCCCAAAATGAGTTTCATCTTACCCTACCCTCCTCTCTCCCTTCTGTATTTTGTATCTCAGTGAACTACACCACTATTTTAATGTATTTAAATATGGAAATCATTTGGTCTCATATTTCTGCTTCAGCCATAATTATATCTTGTGGTGGGTGTGTACACATATAGGTGTCTATTTAAAAACATTAAGATCCTTTATTCCTGCTCAGCTGGAAAGGGAATATATTTAAAAATTCATACTGGGATCTATTTCTTTCTTATGTGGATTAGCATTTGCTTTTATATGTTCAATAAAATCAAAATTTGCAACGCAAATCAGAAGCAAATTATTAATTTTAAGCAAAAAGATACTTGCTAAACAAATAAGGTTCCTGTCAGCTACATCTAACTCTAAGCTGGTAGTCATAGGCCTCTCCCAAATGCTTCCTGTGCCATCATGGCTGCAATCAGACCTTGCTTAAAACCTCTGAGGGGAACCAAGAAATGAATGAGAGGCCAGTGTACTATGCATAGCACACAGAGGTCAAATCTCTAGCTCAATTATTGACTTACCCAATTTGTGATTGACAGTGATCTTGGAGAGGGGGCTCACAGAGGATGGTGACCAGACTTAATACACAATTTGAACATAATATCACTACTTCTCCAATTTTTCTCAAACCACTATTGACTGGAAAGCTTTCATTGGTTGTAGATGTAGCTACCTAATTTTTTTTTAATATAGGAAGATTATAAGAATGTAAGTTTTGGTTGAGAAATTTCTCTCTCAGGCCACAAAAAATCTTGCCCTTTAACGACTGCTATGATAATGTCTGAATCCCTGTCATGTTTGGAACAAGGGCCATTTCATTAGCCTTACCTTTTACGGCAGAGGGCAAGACTGATATGCTATCCTGGTAATTTAGGATTAAAAAACATCAAAACCATGTGTGAATTTGGGGGGTCATTCTGGGGAAAGTAGCAGGTGAATGAGGAAGGGATAGAGAAAGGGGGGAGAGAGGCAAAAATTGAAAGATATAGTAGTGAAGTGAATGAGATGAAAGAGAAAGGGAAAGAGAAGGAAAGGTTTCAGACTGGTTTTCTGATACTAGTATATCATTCAATATTTCAACTGCTTCTAACTCTTCCAAATATCTTTCTAAACATTTCTCTCTTTTCCATACCATCTTCCATTATTATTTAACTTTATTGAAAAAATATACAACGTCCTTGCTTCAGGTCTTTTCTCACAACTGAATCAAACAATAACATTGCCATAAAATTTGAACTTTCTGAAACACAGATGTATTTTTATTCCTTCTCTTCTAAAAGGAAAATCCTAACACATTTCATGCCCTTGTTCTTACACAGGCTTTAATCAATGGAATGGGCTTGAAGTAGCTACCACAAGGAATTGAGTGTGTGTTAGTTTTATTTGGTGATAGATATAAAAGTTACTATAATAAAAATTATTGGGAAATGTAATATAGAAGGTTATATAGTTTCTTATTATTTTAGAGATAACAATCAGAACAATTAAAACAGGTTATTTAAACTTCCACCAGAAGAAATATTATCTATATAATGTAAAGCAGTAAATTTGAAAAAAAAAATATATATATATAGCACGTGGAAAAATAAAGGGCAGAAACGAATAATAATTTAACAAAAGGAAAGCTGAAATTCAATGGCTAGTATATAGTCTTGGTCACAAAACACTATACAGACAATTTTAAAAGTATAAGCTTGCTTTACTCATGAACACAGAAAAATCTTAGTTAATTAAACCCAATGCAAAAATTTAAGAAACAAGTTCAAGTATAGATTTTCTCAAGAATGCATCAGAAAATCTATATAGTTTCAACTCCAGGAAACATATAAATGTAGTTCACCATATTAGAAGCTGAGAGAGAAGTAATAACACTATTTCAAAGGAAAAAAAATTCTAATAATTTGCATCAAGGAGAATTTGCTTAATGTGATAGTTACATGCTAACTGATAGCATCATGCTTAAAGGGCAAACTTTAGATACATTCTCTTTAAAATCATAAACAAGTTAAGGATTTCTATGATCATTATTCTTTAACATACTACATGTGTTCCTAACCTTTGAAATAAGACATGAAAATAGGAAATATAGAAATGTAAGGTCTTAAAGTTAAATATCTGTGATCTTTGTACAAGTTATGATCATGTATATAGAAAACTACAGAAACAACAGACAAGTCATTAAAATAAGAAAGCTCTGTGTAGCTGCTAAATATATTAAGAATTCAAAAAAATTAACAATATTCCTCTACACTAGTAAAACCAAATGTAAAGTATAAAAGAAAATAGGATACCACTTACAAAAGTAACAAAAGCTATCATTCAGTATTTAATTTAAAATAGAATGCACAGGGTGACACTGGTACTGAAATAGGTAGAAGACTAATGAAACAAAACAAAGTTCAGAGGAAAGTGGGGAAAAGAATAGAAAGGACTCTATTACTTTTGCAATTTCCTGTGAGTGCATAAATATTTCAGTTTTTTTTTAAGAACAAAAAAAATCAAAGGAAAACCCATGTATGTAAAATTAGTTGATTTATTATTATAGATGACACTACAATTCAATTGACAAATGAATGGATGGTTTAGTAGCTATTGTTAGTGAAATTAATCACTAGTTGGTAAGAACTAAAAGCAGTTCTTAATTTAAAACTTTATGACATTGGAGATACCAAATGGGATAAAGAGAAAAAAATACAAAAGACAATGATATTATACTATCAAATCTATACTAAAAATAGAGGGTTTCAAGAGAGATATATCTATGAAAATATTGGCATTGCTAATTTAGCAGATTAAATCTAGTGAAAAAATATCAAGAATCTTTGTACATGTGCATAGCTTCTCCATTGTATTATAAGATCATAGGTGGGGTTGTGAAAGATTTACCCAGAAATTTAAAGAAAACTAAATTGTAAAATGAGATTATTATTAACTCAAGGGAAAACTAAAATTTGAAAATAAAGGAATAAAATTCTAATAAACAACTTGGCCCAATAAATAATTCCATAGTAATAATAATAAACTATTGGATATAAATTTAACTAAAATTATCATGTAATTAAATAGGGAAAGTGGACAGAAAGAAGATGGTGGGGAAAAGATAGATGAAATCTCCATCTACAATTATAGGAAATCAAACAACAGTGTGAAAAAGGAATGACCACGAGCAATTTGCATACTTTTCGAAATTTTAACAACGTGGAGGAAAATACCTTTTAAAAAATGCTTAAAGGAAATGCAAGTGATTGCTTCTGGGAAGTAGCAAGGGAAAAGGAGTAGGAGACGAAGCCCAGGAATAATTATTATTTGTTATATGCCTTTTTATAACTATTTCATGTTATAAGCTAATAAATATAATTTTTGTGCACTTAGATTTCAGGAAATATTCTAAATACTTTACATATATTAACACATTTAATACTCTGAGCAAAGCATGAGTCATGTACAAATGAGAAAACTAAACCATATATATAAACACACGTATATGTAAATTGTTACTTACTTGAAGGCACAGTTTTGGTTAGTGGTAGAGTTGGTACTGAGGCATAAAAATATAGGAGACTGCAGAGACTTTATTACAAAGCATTATGCTACGCATAGATAAAAATACAAATTTACTTTTATAAGGAGCTCAGATGGGGAGAAAAATGAGACAAGAGCTAGAATTGGGTATGAGAAAATGTTTGCTTTTTCATTTCGTCTGAGAGCTTCTTTTATCGTGTTAAGAATGATTTAGGATGGTGCTTGGGGAAAGAAAGAGAAAGATTGAGATTGATTGAACCAGACCAAAGGAAGAAGAGAATAGGCATCACTGCTAGGAGATAAGCATGCAGAAAGACAGGTAGATGTGTCACCAGGCTGCTGTGAGAAGTTCAACCTAAATAGAGAGGCCACGTGTAGGGGTTCTAGTTGACAGATTCGAATCCATTTTTATGATTCACTCATAAAACTCTGAAAGCTGGTCTAACGGTAGAAAAGCTTATGTTGTCAAATGCCAAATGGTCCAATTAAAGGACATTCAGATGTACTCCCTGAGGTTTGGGAACCAGAAGGCTCACGGGTCTTTCCTGGCAGCAGAACAGGTATCTTGTTACCTTCTGGGTTAGCTAACAGATCTGCTGAGTCAGTTGTCCAGAACCAGTGAGTCAGCAAAGGAAAGCAGTTTGACCAAAGGTAGTAAGCAGCCACAGAGAACAAAAGCATGGTTCACATACCAGCAGGCAGGGAAGGAGGGCCATGTAGAATTCAGTGTTGGAGACAGAAGAGCCATTTGTGTTATGTTACATGGTGTACCTCTTCTAGTATTCCATTTTTTAAAAGAACACTTTTATTCAGATGAAATTAATATACCATAAAACTCTCCCATTTAAAGTGTTCAATTCAATGGTTGTCAGTATATTCAGAGTTGTGCAACCATCATCACAATCTAATTCTGGAACATTTTCATCATGCTAAAGGAAACCATCTACCCATTAGCAGTCACCCCCCTTTTCTTTCCCAACACACAGCTTTAGGAAATCACCAAACTAATTTCTGTACCTACAGATTATAGGATCTGACGTTGACTTCATCTACCTGAAATGGTTTTTGAATCACATTAATCTGGGGAGATGGGAGCTCCATCTCTGAAGCAGCTCTCCTACAATACAGAGCTCTGTGGGAAACAGGCCTTCTTTCTTCACTAGCTGCCCAGCTCAAATCCATCCTACATAGCAACAGTTGGGTTGGAGAACTGGGAGCCATCCAACAATTGCCAACTATTCAGAATAAGGCTTCTTGCAACACAATTGTGAAAATGGGATCTGCTAATATTCAATGACTAACAAAATCCCTCAGAACAGTTCTTCCACCCCACGATGCTCAGTGATTGGCACTGCCACATGACTACTGACTGAGGTCACTGCAGTAATAATACTTAAGAGCAAAGCTGTGAGGGTAAAGTTTGAAAGCCAGGGACTCCCAGTTCCCATATATTTTGTTTAATAAATGCTTCTGAATTTGTAATAAGTCTTTTGATCAATCTCCAGAGATTGACTACTAATTTTGACTACCTTAACAGATTTCTTTCCACATGAAAGTTGGCCCTGAGTTCTTTTCAGTGACATTCCACAGGGCTCCCCACAATCATTATTTACTGCAACTGTTTGAGTTACCCATTTTAGAACCACCCAACCTGCCTCTTATCGACACACAGAACGATGAGAAATAATAATAAATTGTTGTTTTAAGCTACTAATTTTGGGGTGGTTTCCTATGCATTAATGGAAAACCAGAACAAATTGGCAGATTTACTTCTAAGTTATTTCTATTGTCTATGTTCATGCACTTTTGGAAATGACATATAATATTCTATCACCAGTAGGTTTCTTTGAACATCTTTTCTAAGATAAAGAAAGTCAAGCCAAAAGATATTTATAATCTCGTTTTAAACAGCACTCTCTGGGTGCCTTTGGGATCAATCATATGAAGTGTCAGGATTCTTCAGTGCAGCAATCACTCTTTATTCTCTGCCCATCTTGTCTCATCCATTAAAACAAAGGGCACTGTGACAGTCCTTTTCCTTCAAAAAATAGGAAGTTCTTGACAGTCCTTCTGGACAAGGGTTTCAAGGATTTATTTTGTGAATCTTCCCCTTCCTTATTATGTTCTGTAGTTCTTAAGGCAGACAAACAGAAGTCCCTATATGTAACTGCCCACCTCTTGAAAGGTGACACATTATTTTCAACTAACTATTAACTGTGAATGAACGCCATCTTGGTAGAAAATAACTAATATAATCAGCTTGAATAATGTCTTTTTCCATCACTTTCGAATTTCTGCAGATATCAATTTAAATCGGACATTCTAGAAACAAAATACTCCTTAGAGATAACCAAACCAGCAATACTTGTTCAAATTAATGGAAATCTTAGGTATGTATTTTCCACAAGGAAATTTCTGATATAGAGGGAATGTTTTGTGTTTTGTCCTAACTACATTTCTCCTTTGAAGTAAATCAAGAGCGGACAGCTTGTGCTGTTAGTTTGCTAGAAAGTCAAGGAGTGAAGTATCAATTATTGTTAATGGAGAGCCTAGGTAATTATTTAGAGTGTAGTTTCCAGTTTAATACTTGTTACTTTGACTATATAACTTTACTAAGGAGAAAAATACATATGCTTTGCAGTATCTGTGCCAAAACAGTTGCATCTGCACATGGGTAAATAGTGATAACTGTTTACCTTAAATGTGGACAAAAATAATCAAACTATGTAACTCTAACAAAGCCAAAATACAAGTATTATGAATTACCTAAAAATAATATGACAGTTTTCAGAATTCTCTTTGAAAACCACTATGAAAGTCTTATTCAAACTGAGAAAGAAAAAGAGAATTCAATGCCAGTTAACATAAGAAACACAGAACAGGGAGAGAAAATCTTATGGAAAGATTACCTAAGAGGAACCTAAATCTCTATTTCCCAGTTCTGCATTTTGTTCATACTCAGATATCATAATTATGAAATTTATAGAAATTAAAATCAATATATTACAATTTAAAAGGAAAAATGGTGTCCTAGTAAAAGGTTTCCCTCCTCAGTCATATAAAGACTGAAATATGAGTTCAGTCTTTCCAGTCCACTGCACTCCACTTAGATACAACTCTTCTTCCCTTATTCCAATATGGCAATAAAAGTTCCATGTGTATTACATAATTTAATGTTCATTTTAAAGTAAGCTAGATAACTTTCCAGCAAACAAATAAAAATCAGGCCTCACTCTTTTAGAAATTCTTCAATCATTTCCACTCAGATAATTCCACACTATTTGCTTCTCTAGGTATGTTCATAAATGTGAGAATCAATAGGATATTGTCCCCAAAGATAGCTCCTCTCTCTTTCCAAGTTTCTTTGGTCTCACTACCTGTGGATTACTGTAGAAACTCAATGACCTTATTGCTTATCAAAGCATTTAGCTCTCTCACTTTTACAAATTCAGGCACTACCTAAGACACATGTGTAAATACCAATGAGTGACTAGACATCTTAGAACAACCTAACACTCCAGTACTTGAAATACTCAGTGGAGAGGAGGGGTGAAGGAGATAAAATATTCGAAAAACTAATTGCAAAATAAAAAAAAAGTCAGCTCATTACTGAAGAACAAAGTAGGAGGACAGGCACCACTCTACTTTAAGATTTACTATAAAGTCACAGTAATCAAAACAGTATGGTATTGGTGAGAGAAGAGACAGATCAATGGAACAGAATTGAGAGCCAAGAAATACACACACAAATAAAATCAACCAATCTTGGAAAGGGAACAAAGGCATTTCAATGGAGAAAGAATAGTCTTTTCAATAAATGGTCCTGGAACAACTAGAAATCTACATTCAAACAAATGAATCTAGATGCAGACCTTACACGTTTAACAAAAATGAACTCAAAATGGATCGTCAACCTAAAAGTAAAATGCAAACTATAAAACTTCTAAACATAACTTAGGGGAAAATTGAGATGGCCTTGGGATTGGCGATTTTTTTATAAACAGCCCCCAAAACACAACACATGAAATAAGTAAATGATAAGTTAGACTTCATTAATATTAAAAATATCTGCTCTATGAAGAATATTGTTAAAAGAATGGAAAGACAAGCAACAGACAAGGAGAACATATATGCAAACCACATGTGACCAAGGATTTGTATCCAAAATATACAAAGAACACTTAAAACTCATTAATAAGAAATCACAAAAATCAATTTTTAAAAAATGGGCAAAAGTCTAAAGAGATACCTTAAAGAAAATATACAGATGGAAAAGAAGCATATTAAGAGATGCTAGAAATCATATAGTATTAAGGAATTGAAAATTAAAACAATAATATACCACTACTCACCTATTTGAATTAATTAAATCCAAAACACTAACAATACCAGATGCTGGTGGGGAGGCAGAGTAATTGAACTCTCATTCATTGCTGGTGGAAATGCAAAATGGCACAGACACTTTGGAATACAGCTTGGCCATTTCTTACAAAGTTCAAAAGAAGCATACCATATGATTGAGCAATTGCACTCCCAGGTATTTCAACAAAGGGGTTGAAAAATTATGTCCACAAAAAGTTGCACATAAATGTTTACATCAGATTTATTCATAATTGCCAATAATTGGAAGCAACCAAGTTATGTCCTTCCACATATCAATGTATAAATAAACTGTGACATACCCATACAATGGAATTTTATTCATTAATGAAAAGAAATGTGCTACTAAGCCATGAAAGGATATGGAGTAATCTTAAATGCATATTGATAAGTGAAAGAAGCTGTGACACTTTGAAGCTTTCTATGATTTCCAGAAAGTATCATGTTAGTTCTTGGAGCTAATCCATTTGTGTGAGTGTGGGACCCTTTGATTGGATAGGATTCAGTTATGGGGCCTTTGATTGGATTGCTTCAAAGAGGCATGACCCAGGGTGGGTCTTGGTCCTTTTGCTGGAGCCCTTTATAAACAGGGGACTGAAAGCAGACACACACAAGAAAAAACAGCAGACAGAAACCCACAGAGGCTGACACAGAGGTCCCAGAGGCCATAATCAGTGGAGCACAGAGGCTCAGAAAGATGCCCATGAGAGGCCCAAAGAGATGAGGCCCAGAGTTGAGGGGAGAGAAGAGCCATATGTGTGATTGCCCAAAGAGGAGCTTGGGAGAAAGTAAGCCCTGAAGAGAAGCATTGGCCTCCACGTGCCTTACCCTGAGGAAGGAGTCCAGGATCTGGTAGCAGGCTGCCTTTAGTTAGACCGCATCTCTGATGATGCTTTGAGATTTGGACATTTTCACAGCCTCAGAACTGTAAGTTTTTGACCTAATAAATTCCCATTATGAAAGTCACCCCATTTCTGGTATATTGCTCCTAGCAGCTTTTAGCAAACAGAAATAGAAGCCATTCTGAAAAGGCTACATACTGTATGATTCTAACTACATGGCATCCTTGAGAAGGCAATACTACAGAGACAGTGAAAAATGAGTGATTGCCATGGGTTGAAAGGGAAGGGGTAGTGGGAGGAATGAATAGGTGAGCATAGGGCATTTTTAGTGCAGTGAAACTATTCCTTTGATACTGTGTCGATGAAGACACGGTATTGCACATTTCTCAAAAACCCATAACTGCTCACGGAAAGAACCAACCATAATGTAAACTACGAACATTAGTTATGACAAATGTATCAATATTGGTTCATCACTTGTAAAAAATAGACCTTAGAGTAATACATTAATAATAAAGTTTCTGCATGAGTGTGGTGGGGTGGAGGTTTATGGAAACTCTCTACTTGTGGTGCATTTTTTCTGCAAACCTAAAACTGCTCTAAAAACAAAGCTTAGTCTTTTTTAAAAATTGAGGAACACTATAATCCCAAAGATTCAAGAAGCTCAACGAATGCCAAGGAAAATAAATCTGAAATGACCTATAGCAAGGAACAGCATAAACAGATTGCTTAAAAACAGTGATAACAATAAATATGAAAAGGAGCTGGTAAATAACAAACATTATAAATAGAGGCACTAAGATAAGAATGACAGCATAACTCTTGTCAAAAACAGTGCTAACAAGAAGTCAGTGGAGTCATATATTCAAAGTAATGAAAGAAAATAGCTGTCAACTTAAAATTCTATATCCAGCAAAAATATCTTTCAGAAATAATGGTGAAATAAAGACTTTTGGGCCAAAGCAAAGGTTCAAGAATTGATAACCATTAGACCTGCACAACAGGAAATGATGAAGGGGAAATAGTTAAGGCAAGAAGAAAATGCTAAAGAGGGAAATATTGATCCATGCAAAGGAATGAAGTGCACTGTAAAAGACAACTGTGTGTGTTATAGAAAAGACATTTCTTATGATTTCAATCTCTTTAAAATAATTGACTTTTTAAAGTGATAATAATGACATTGAGTTGAGGAGTTTATATGTACAAATGTATGGCCATAACACAAAGACTGAGAGGACAGAAATACAATGATAGTGTTCTAAGTTTTAATTCCTGAATTAATTCAAGTAAATATTACTTCAATGAAAGTTTTGTAATTTAATGATTTCTTCTATAAACCAGAAAACAACCACTAAAATAACACAAGAAAGAATTATTGTTAATAGCAAGGGCATTAAAATTAAATCACAAAAAAACAAACAAGTAGAAGAAAATTTGGATAGAAAGAAAACAAATAAATGGGACAAATTGAAAACAAATAGGAAGATGGTAGAATTAAACTCAACCCTACCAATAATCATTAACTATACATACTCTAAATCCCCCAACGAAAGGGATCCCATAAAATTGGATAAAATGGCAAGACCCAACTATTTTCTGCCAAAAGAACCACTCTTTAAATAAAAAGACACAAATAGTTTAAAAGAAAAAGGAGAGGAGAATATAGAATATGCTAACACTAATCCTAAGGAAGCTGGGGCACTTATGGTAAGGACAGACAAGTAGATTTCATAGGAAAGACTATTACACCAGGGATAAAAATGCTCATTCACAGTGATATATAAGCCAATTCAACAAGAAGACATAGCAATACTAACATTTTTGTATCTCATGAGACTTTCAAAATAAGTGGTACAAAAAGAAATTAAATTTCTAGGAGATATACACACATCCACAAATAAAGACACAGTTTTCAACACTCCTTTCTCAATATTTGATAGAACAATCAGGCATCAGGCAGAATATCAGTAACAATATCAAAGTCTTCAAAAAATAAAACAACCAATAGCCAACCTAATTAACATTTGTAGAATCATGATAGCTTAAATTTTTCCCAGTGTACACAGAAAATGTACAAGAATTGTATAGAAATTGTACATAAAATGTACAAAAATAGAACCTATATTGGACCATTAAAAAAATCACCAAATTTAAAAGGATTCAAATCATAGCAATTATGTTCTCTGATCACAGTGGAATTAAATAGAAAGATACTTGGAAAATCTTCAAATATTTAGAAAATAAATACTATACACTTTAGAAAATATTTAGAACTGAATGAAATTCAAAATAAAATATTAAGGTATGTGGGATGCAGCAAATAAAATGATTAGAAGGGAATTTTCAGTATAAAATTTCTTTGAGAAATAAAGCAAGATATCAAACAATAACTTCAGCTTCTACCTTAATAAACAAGCAAAAAGGAACAAATTAAACCCAAACTATGAAGAAAGGAAATAATAATAAAATATGAAAGTAGAAACCAAAGAAATATATCATAGAATAGAGAAAGATCATATAATAAAAATTTTGGTCTTTGACAATATCAATAATATTGATACATTTCTAAATAAATCAGGATAAAGTAATAAATGAAACAGGATAAATTGATCAAGAGAATAAGAAAACAAATTACAAATATCAGCATTGAGAGGCCACATCTCTAAAGATTAAAGAGAAACTAAAAGTTTAATAAAGCCATAGTATGAAGAACATTATGTGAATCTAGCTGACAGCTTAGATATAATTGACAAATTTTGGGAATGACACAAAGTACCATTTCAAAAAGAAATAGATGAAAGAGACAAAGCAGTAATATGATACACGTTACACTACAGCTTAAATTTTTAGATTAACAAATGCTATTTTAGTTTTAACTATGTAATCTCACTCCTGTAATTCGTAGCATGTAGCTGTGCATCGTTACTTATTAATGAAAACTGTGTTTAGTCACAAAGAAAATTCCTGTTTTCCACTCCCTAGCAAGTTGCTATTTTTTGCTCCCTAACAAGCTCCTATTTTTGTTCTCCTCCTTATCTAAAACCTAATAAAACATATACCAGAAGGAGAAGCCCAAGACCAAGGACACTCTAAGGAACGGCCATGAGCTCACTCCTTCTCCCCTCCTCTGATGCCCACTTTAAAGACCCTAGCTCGCAGGTGGACTCAGCCAAAGGCTTCCTTGTCCCTACCTCCCTTTGTCTAATTCTAATAAAAACACTTCTCCTTTGTTCGGGGAGGCAGATATGAGACTTTGTTCCCTAAACTCCCCCTGCTTAAACTCTTTCCATTGTGTGCTCAAAACCTTGGTGTGGATTCCAATTCTGTGCACTGGGCAAAAGAACCCAGAGAACCCACAGACTTCCTCTTCATAGATAAAAGAACAGCCCCATATATTTATTAGAGAAAGTGAATTGGTTGTTAAAATCTCCCACAAAGGAAACACCAGGTGCAGAAGGCTTCCCTGGTAAAGTCTACCAAACAGTTTAAGAACAAATATTATCAATTCTACGGAAACTCTTCTGGAAAATTGAAGGGGAGGGAATTCCTCATCTATGGGCCAAGCAATGCTCTGATACCAAAACCAAGCAAAGACAACACAAGAAAAGAAACTATAGAATAATATCCCTCAGAAATACGGATGAAAATTTAACAAATTTCTAGCAAGTCGAATGCACCAAAATATAAAATGAATAATACATCATACACAAATGTGGCTTATTCCTGGAAAGCAAATTGCTTCAACATTTGAATAATAAATAAAATACCCTGTATTAACAAACTAAGAAAATAAAAAGATAAACATATGACCATCTCAATATACAAAAGCAAAAGCATTTGACAAAATCCAACACCCACTTATGATGTAAAAACCAAAAACTTTCAATAAACTAGGAATAGAGGGAACTACCTTGAATTAATAAAGGTCATCTTAAAAATTCCTATGCCTAATATCATAATTAATGGAAAAATACTGACAGTTTTCCTCCACAAGATCAGGAACAAGACAAGGATGTCTGCTCTTGACATTTCTATTCAACAATGTACTTGGGGTTCTACTCAGTGCAATAAGTCAAGAAAATGAAATTATAGACCTCCATATTGGAAAAGAAGTAAAATTTTCTTTATTCACAGATGAGAAAGTTATCACCCTATATTAAAAAAAAAAATTTTTTTTTAACATCTACAACAAAGCTACTAGAACATTGAAGTAACTTTAGCCAGGTGAAGGATACAATATCAACATACCAAAAAATCAATTGCAGCAACACGTTTCCAATTAAAAATTAGAAACTGAAATAACAAATAATACTTACAATAGCAGCAAAAATATGCGTTTCAGAGCAATTTCATTAGGACAAATCTCACAAAAGGTGTTTCAGACCTGTACACTAGAAATTACAGCCATACCTCGTTTTACTGCACTTTGCTTTATTGTGCTTCGCAGACGTTGTTTTTTTTTTTTCCTTTTTTATAAATTGAACATTTGTGGCAACATTGCATGGGGCAACTCTGTAAGTGCCATTTTTCCAACACCATGTGCTCACTTCATATCTGTCACAATGTATGTACATTGTTTTTTCAGTCATAATACTATATTGTGCACACTTAATTGACTACACTATAGTGTAAACATGACTTTAAATTTCACTGGGAATAAAAAAATTTGGGACTCCCTTTATTGCAATATTTATTGGGTGGTCTGAAACTGAACCCACAATATCTCTGAGGTTTGCCTGTACAAATTATTGCTGAAAGAAATTAAAGAAGACCTAAATAAATGGTGAGATATACTATGTTCATAGATTGGAAGATTCAATGTTAAGATGCCATTAATCACAAAATAATGCATATATTAAACACTATCTGAAAAAAAGTAGTCTTTTTCATCTAACAATATGATTGTAAAATTTTAATGGAAACACAAAGTATTTAAGACAAAGAACGAAAAATTTAGAGAACTACCACTATAAATTTAGAGGACTACCGCTATCTAACATTAACACTTAACCATAAAGCTACAACACTGCTAAAGACATAATGAAATTTTCCTGAAAACAGACAAATATATAAATGGAACAAAATAGAGAGTCCAGGAATATATATATGGATGACTGAGTTTTTACAAAGATTCAAAGGTAAATAAGTTGAAAAATGATAGTCTTTTAAATAGATGAAGCTGGGACAATTGGATATTTACATGCAAAAAATAATGAACTTCAATCCATATCTTACACCAAATACAAAAATTAACTCAAAATTGGTAACTGATCCAAATGTAAAACCTAAAACCATAATATGTCTAGTGGAAAACAAAGGGGAAAACATCTATGACATCTGGTGAGGCAAAGATTTCTTATACATGACACCAGAAGCAAGATTCATAAAAGAAAAAATAAACTATACTTTATCAAAATTGGCATGTTCAGTTCTGCAAAAGACATATTCAGAAATTTACAACATAAATTGCTGGATGGGAAAATAATTTTCAAATCACATAACTGATAAAGGAATTGTATCCAGAATATATAAAGAACTCTCAATTCTCTGCATTAAGCAACCTTATTTAAAATACAGGGGAGGGATCCCAGAGTCCTCAGGATTGGGAAACAAACTATGGACTAAAATAAACTTAGTAGTATTCTACTACAGACTACTTGTGATTCTAGCAATGGAAGAAACACCATTGTTGTGGAGGAAATGACTCATGGATGTTCTGGGGTCAGGGATAGGGAAAAACAGGTGTAAAAGGGGCACATTTTCGGGACTTGGCAATTATTTGAATGACATTATGACAGATACAGGCCATTATATATCCAGCGATACCCTATGGAGTCGAATGGGAGAGAGTGTAAACTACAATGTAAACTATAATCCATGCTTAGTGGCAATGCTCAAAATGTGTTCATCAATTGCAATGAATGTACCACACTGATGAAAGGTGTTGCTAATGTGGGAAAATGTGGGAGGGGTGGGGAGCAGAGCATATAGGAATCGCCTATATATTCTCTGTAACATTTATGTAATCGAACTATCTTTTATAAAATAAAAAAAGTGAAAAAAATATAGGGGAGGGGAGCAAATGTAGCTCAAGCAGTTGAGCACCTGCTTCCCACATGGGAGGTCCCGGGTTCAGTTTCCAGTGCTTCCTTAAAACAAAAACAAACAACAAGCAAACAAATGAAAAATCCAACTCAGGGTAGTAGATGTGACTCACTGGTTGAGCGCTGGCTTCCCACATACAAGGTCCAGGGTTCAATCCCCGACCCTGGTCCCTCAAAAAAAAAAAAAAAAAAAAAGAAAAAAGACTTGCAACAAGTATATATGGCTAGCAAATAGACACATAAAAAGATGGACTACAAAGTAAATTAAAACCATTATGAGTTACCACAACACACCTACAAGAAGGCTAAAATTTTAAAAGACACAAAAACTTGGCTGTACCAAGTATTGACTAGAATAAAGAGCAACCAGAATTCTCATCTACTGCTGGTAGAAATTTTAAAAGGTACACTCAATTACAAAAGCAGTACTGGAAAATTTAAACCTATACCTATTACCAGCCATTCTGCTTCTACTAATTAACCCGAAAAAAGCACACTCTTACCTCTATATGTCTATACAGAGGCTTGGGTAAACGTTTTCATAGAAGCTTTACTTGTAGAAGAAAAATAACAATGACCAACTGCAATGAATATCTACACACAGGAGAATGGATAAACCGACTGTGGTATGTACATACAGTGGAAGATTACTTAGCAATAAAGAAAAGGATGAACTCTTAGTACAGGAGACACTATGGATGACTCTTGAAATAATTATACTGAGGAAATAAGAGGAAAAAAGGATTCAATACTGTATGATTTCATTTATATCAATTCTAGGAAATGCAAACTAATGTATACTGACAGAAAGCAGATCAGCAGCTGCTTGGGCATGGGGGAGAAAGGGAAAGGCAGTTGGACAAGATTAAAATAGGTCAGGAGGAAACTTCTGGGGGTTGATGATTATGATTTTTATCTTGACTTTGAGTGAGGTTTCACGGTATATACATTTGTCAAACTTATCAAATTATATATTCTAAATATGGGCAATTCATTGTATGCCAACTATACACCAATAAAGCTGTTAAAATTTTTAAAAACTGAATCCCACAACTTAATAATCTTCATATGTAAATATCTGTAAATGTTACAGAATGCAGTGGAGTGACACAAGATGGGGTGTGTGTCATAGTAGCAGGGAGAAATGAGATTGTTTTTGAAATTGTATGTATTTTCCAACATATCTAATAAATGTCAAAAATTGAATGCACAATGTCACTGAATTCCAGACACCAGAACTGTAGCCACTACTATCAACTAACTAGAGCTAGGTCAACATAGGCAGTTCATGTCTCCTTTCTACTCATGTGTAAAAATGTAGGACTAGTTCTATTTGTAAATCTAGGGGAGGAACTGAATTGAGGGTTTTGAGCACTAGCCCTCCGCTGATGTATGACCATATCAACAAGATCCAGTAAATTAGAAATAAGGATACCCTTTCAAAAGTGAAAAATTTCCCAAGGTCTCAGAATAGTCAGAATGAGAGATTAATAAAGGAACCAAAAAAATTTAAGACAATGGCCTGTTTCTAATAAAACGTGCCTCTTTTTGATAATTTGCATATTTTGCTGCCCTACCTCAGATATTTTTTCTCGCTTATATGTGGACATTTGCTTCATTTCAATGTTCAAAATATTTTCCATTTTAAATGTTAGTTATGGTATTAGGTTTCAAGTTCAAAAGTTTGCAGGGATCAGAAAAGGGGTTGAACACTTATTCTGAAGTTTGACCATTTGAACATCTCATGATCAAAATCCATAGTTGTAGATATTAAAAAGTTACCTAGCAATTGCAACTTTTTAATGATTTAAATATTTCACAGAAAACCTATTGAGTGTTATTTTATAGTATTTGCAGATAAAGAAACAGAGTTAAGTTACTAAGTCATATTACCAAGAAGACATTCTATACACCATTCAAATGTTCCCTAGATTGAAATCAAATCTATCCCTGCATAGTACTTTCTTTGCTCTTAAAAACTCCCATTTTACAAACTATAATAAAATAAAAGCTTATGGATTTTGATTCCTAGCCTTTACCTTTCCTAGCCCCATTATATACAAAAATAAAATTGATTCTGACCTTGAATTTAGAGTGTTAAAAATAAATCTCTATTGCACTGATGTTTCTTTTCTCTGCTTCTGAAATAGCTGTTTAACCTCACTCTGGGGATTACTCTAATGATCCACCAGCTTTCCATAAGTACTGAAAAGAAGAGAGAGAGATGTTTGTGCAGAGAAGTATTTATCAGTTCCTAACACATTTCAAGGAAAAATACAGGTGTGCTTAAAAGTTGTTGAGCATCCCAACACAGATATTTCATGTGCCTCTAGCTCTCAGGGTATGATCGACAGAACTTACTATTTCCAATCACCATTGTGAAAAATATTCATACTTTATTAACACAAAATATATATAATTCCTAATAATAGAATATTCATTTAAGTCATTTACTTAAAGCAAACATGCTTTTCAATTGAAAGCGTATGAAAACAATGATAAATCAGGGCTAGTCACATAGGAATTAATTCTAATTTTAATTCATTCTATTTATTATAAGACTTAATTAAGCCTCAATGTACATTTAAATTGATGTCTCACTAAAATTTGCATAATTGATCATTGTAGCATATACTCACTATGATATAAACTTTTTAAAGAAAAAAATATTTTTTCCCTTTTAAGAAATTAAAGCAAGAAGAGATCAATTTCAAAACAACACTTAACAGGGGAGAAGAAAAGCACAAAACCTATTCTTGTAGGGAAGCGGCTGTGGCTCAATCAGTGGGGCTCCCGTTTGCCATATGGGAGGCCCCGGGTTCGGTTCCCGGGGCCTCCTGGTGGGGGCGGGCCCGCCCGCGCGGCGTGGTTGGCTGGCCCAGCGAGCACGGGTAGCAGGGAGGGGATAAATGAATAAATAAATAAAATCTTTAAAAAAAAAAAAAAAAAACTATTCTTGTAATATATCAGGGATGGGCAAAATACTGGTTTGAATTCTTACACAAGAAGTCAATTGAGATTAGAAAGAGAAGAGAAAAGGTCACCAAAATATATTGTAGAAATGCTATCCTGGAGACAATGTGGTAAACATAATTTTTTAAAAAACTCAATCAATATTTGATGATTTTGTTCCGCTAATGACAGAATAATACCTTCCCAGAATGACTTTCCAGAAAACAACTGAAAAAATAGGACATTATACCAAAAGCAGACACATGAAGGCAATGTAGAATTAATAGCAGCTGTCAGAATCTACAGGCCAGTACTTCCTCAGAGGAGGGCAGTTATAGGAAATAAGAGTTCATTTTCAGGACTTTTAACCTCGGGCCAGAATCAGGAAGTGTAGATGTCATTCAATGCGTGAGGTGGCAGGGTGACTGTCAGGTGGAAAAACTGCAGCCTTTCTGGACCATGGAGCCAGAAAACTAAAATTGTGGAAAAAGGAGCTGCTGAATAAAGAGGGAATCCTGAAAGGGGAAGTTCCAAAAAGGTTAACACCTACTTCTCTATACTCACACCTCTTCTTAACCCCTGAACCATACATGCACAGAAAAGACTTAAAGCTGCTAACGCAAAACCAAAAGAACTGAACTGAAACCAGAGTTGCCACCCAAGACCTAGAACTTGCAATTCAAGTTCAACAAAGATAATTATTTGTTAAAAGTAAAGAAACACCACTCTCAGAGAAAAAAAGATCAGAATCCAAAATCCTAAAAACATAATATTCGTACATCCAAAATACAATAAAAATTACCCCCAAAAAATTAGAACAAGAGAAAAGGAAAACAAAGAAACCAAATTAAAGAGAGATCAACTCTGAGATAACCCACTCTTTGGAAGTAGCAGGCAAGGATTTTAAAGTGGATATTATAACAATGCTCAATGAAGTAAAGCAAAACAAACTCATGATGAAGGAATACATAGGAAATAGCAGAGAAACCGCAACAGTAAAATGGAACTTCAGGAACTAAGTTAAATATATATAGGTGTGTATGTGTGTTCCTGTGTGTGTGTGTTTGTGTGTGTGTGAGTGTGTATGTGAGAAAAAAAATCACTGGATGGATTTACCAGTCAAATGGAAATGACAGACAAAAGACTAAGTGTCCTTGAAGAAAGATCAACAGGAGTTATTCAATTGTGTGTGTGGGGGGAAGACAGAAATCTAAAATAAATAAATGTATTCTATGGGATAGTATTCAGTGATAAAACGAAATGAGCTATCAGGCCATAAAAAGTTATGGCAGTCATAAGAGATGATAGAATTAGTAACAAAGAGTCTCAAGTGTGGAAGAAATGAGAAAGATGTACTAAAGAAGTTAAATTAAAAAAAAAATCTTCACTGAAGAAATTGTGAGATTGTACCCAGATTGGTTTCCTGAAAATCCATTTCCCACTAAAAGAAACCAGGACTTCTTGAGAAAATGGCTGATTGCAGGTCTGTGGCAGGAAATATCCAAGATGAGCTCAGAATGTCTTGTCATAATGAGAAAGCTATCAAAGAGTACTACAGTCATAGCAAAAAGACTCAGGAGTCAACTTTATGAGGCTCACATTGGCCAAAGATGGGGCACTTTGAGCTTCATAAAAGATACAAATTGTAATGGAAACCAAATAAATATGTTTAATTTCAGGAGTTTATAATGATAAAGAAAAAAACTAATTTATTACCTTCAGCGGTTGAAGGGTAAAATTCGTAAATAAATGGAAAGAACCAAGCATTTTTGCTGCCTCTTTCCTGTATATAATGTACCACTGAGCAACGAAATAGTAGATGAAAGGGAGCATTTCCTTTTAAAAGTATACAAACACATGAATGAAAAAGAAATCATAAAACTAGAATATCACCATTTTGTAACTCCCAATGAATTAATGGGTCTGGACATCCACTGAGCATCAGCAGCTGCTGAAACCACAAAAAGAGAGATGCAAACGTTACATGCTTTCGATCAAAGACTACAATACCACATAAAATCCTGACAAAAAGATTAAACGGGGTCTGATCAGGTTTCTGGATCCAGTGGCCAGTTCTCAGAAAATACAAAGGATAGAGGGCCCAGTTGAACTGCACATTGAATATGCAGTCAGCAAAACCTACATTGAGGAAAACTCTACAGTTGAATGCCCCCAGTTCTTCAACATACATATGGTTATGGGTGAAAAAAGATATGGTGGAAACTTAAATGCATATTGTTAAGTGAAATAAGCCAGTTTAAAAGGGCTATATACTATTTGATTCCAACTATATGACATTCTTGAAAAAGACAATCTATAGAGACAGTAAAAAGATCAGTGGTGGCCAGGGGTTCAGAGGAAGAGGTGGAGGCATGAAAAAGAGGATCATGGGGGATTTTTATGGCAGTAACAATTATTTTGTATGGCAGATACACAATATTATTCATTCTTCAAAACCCACAGAATTATAGAACATAGTGAACCCTAATGGAAACTATGGACTTGAGTTAATAATAAAGTACCAAATTGGTTTATCAATTACAATAACTAAGGCCAGATGTTAGTAGGGAAACTATGTGCAAAGGGAGAAGAGTTATATAGGAATTATCTCCATATTCTGCTTAATTTTTCTGTAATTCTAAAAGTGTCCTAAAATATGGAGACTGTTAATTTAAAACAAATCAGCCTAATACATACATTGGTGAAGGTTTAGAGCAACTGGTACTTAAATTTTAAAGAAGGTCCAGAGAAATACTTTTAAGTGAATACTCAGGCACAATATTCATAAAAGCCCATACTTGGAAACCACCCAAATGTGCATTCACAGAAGAATGGACCAACTGTGGTAAACTCATATAATGGAATACTACTCACAACAACACAGATGAATCTGAAAACTTATTTTTCTGGGTGAATAAAGTAAAATAGTATAAAAAAAATAAATGAAGACTCAAATCTGTTTGGTTATATTCAAAAGTCTCAATTACATTGAATTGGAATTCCAGAAGGAAAATTGGAATATATGGCAGAAGAAAAAAATTGAAGACATAATGTACGAATTTTTAAAAATGATTATTGACAGGCATTTACAAACAGGATGCCTAAGAAAACTGTTGAAAGCTATAAAAAAAAAACAAATTGTGAAAGCAGGATGAGAAAAACAAGTTGTTACATACAGGGCAGGAGCAATTGAATTAATAGCCGATTTTTCACCAGACACTACAGAGGTCACAAAGGGAGGGGAAAAAGCCCAATTAAAGGGCTTAAAAATGTCAGTCCACATTCAAATTGTCCTGAATGACGTTGCCATGACAGATACAGGCCATTATATAATCTTTTCATAACTTACAAAATTGTGCAGGACAGAGGGTAAACTATAATCCACAGTTAGTGGCAATGCTCCAATATGTATTCATCAATTGTAATGTTGTACCACACTAATAAAGGATGTTGTTAATGGGGGAAAGTGGGGGAGGGGGGGTAGGGAGTGGGGCATATGGGAATCCCCTATATTTTTTATGTAACATTTATGTAATCTAAATTTTTTTAAAAAATAAAAGTATTAAAACAATGTCAAGTCACAATCCTATATACAGAAGAAAATATCAACAGAAAGTGACAGTAAAATAAACACACTGTCAGCTTAAACAAATGAATAAGGAAATACAAACGTACATACATACAAGAATTTGTCCCAGCAGAATTACATGTCAAGAAAAGCACAAGAAAGTTCCACAGGCCAGATTAGATTAATACCAATTAGAAACTGAGATGCTGAGCAAGGCATTAAAAGCACTGGAAATGGTAAATGTATGGATGGATGAAAATGCCTATTTATTTTTCTCAAATATTATACATATAACTGATTGAAGCAAACATTATAAAATCGGCTATTGTATATTTCTGTACAATATATAGAAATGTAATGCTTACAAAAACTGTAACATAAAGCAAAGCAGGGTGTGCAAATAGGAAACAAATAATAAAACTGTAGACACCAACACAACAATCACATAAGTTACATTTAATGTTAATAGACTGCACCAAAAAGGCAGAAGTTATAAGGGATCGAATAAAAAGACCTAACTATAGACTGCCCATGAGAGATGCACTTTAAATATAAGGACTTTAATAGGTGGGAAGTAAATGGATGGAAACTGAGACCATGCAAACAGTAAGTATGAGAAGACTGGAGTGACTATATTAATAATAGAAAAATGTATATAAAAACACATTTACCAATGATAATGAAAATATTTTGTCATGACAATAGAGTCAATTCTATGGGAAGACATAATTGTAAATCCTTATGCATTTAATAAGTTTCAAAATACATGAAGCAAATTTGACATAATTAAATGAATAAGTCAATAATTCAAAAATTATAATTGGAGATTTTAACATCCCTCTTGTAGCAGTTGTTAAACTATACAAAAATTCAAAAAAGACATGAAAAATTTAAAAAAATCTATTAGCCATATTTACTTGATATTTTGAAAACATATCCAACATTATCAAAATACATATTCATTTCATGTATACATGGTACATTTCTATGATAGAACTTATGCTAGGCTATAAAAAAAGTTCTCAGTAATGTTTAAAAGAATGAAATCATATAGTTTATATTCTCTGCACACAATATAATTAAATTAGAAATCAATAAGAAATAGAACATTCCAAATATTTAGACATTTAAAAAACATTTTGAACTAATGGATGAGTCAGTGAAAATATCAGAAATAATCATAAAATCTTTTGAACTGAATGCTAATAAAAAATGGTGAAAATTTGAGAGATGCAGCGTAAGAATAGCTTAGAGGGAAATGTATACCTTTAAGGATTAATGTTCAAAAGGAAGAAAGTTAAAATCATTGATATGAATTGCCCCCATAAGAAATTAGATAAAGAAAGGCACATTAAAATCGAAGTATGTCATGGAAATCCATAATAAAAGAGCAAAAATCAATAAAATTGAAAATAAACATTAGTGAAAAGACAGTAAAACCAAAATCTGGTTCTTTGAAAAGAATGATAAAATTGATATGCTTTTACCTAGGTGAAAAAAAATACATGAAAAAGGGATACAACACAAAATACCAATATCAGAAATTAGACAGTAGATTTCACTACAAATCCTACAGAAATCAAAAGGATAATAAGAGAATACACTGAGTTCCATAAATTTGACACCCATCTAGACGAAATGAATAAATTCCTTGAAAAACAAAAATTAACCAAATGATCCCAAAATAGAAAACTTGAATACTCTTATCTTGGATATCGACATTCCTATTAAAATCCCTTCCATAAAAACACACAAAGAAAAACACTCCTGGCCCAGATGACATGACAGACCATTTCCACCAAACACTAAAGGCAGAAAATAATTCTACCTAAACTCTAATAATAGAAGAGGAAGAAAGTCTTTCCAATGTATTTTATTACCCAAAACTGGAACAACCCAAATCTCCAACAGCTGGTGAATGGCTAAATGCATTCTGGTGTATCTACATAGCAATAAAATGGAACAAAATATTAATGCATGCAAACTGGATGAATTAATGAGAGGAATCAAACACAACACACTACATACTGTACAATGCCATTCCTATGAATGTCTAGAAAATATCTAATGACAAAAAAAAGCTAAATCTTTGCCTGAAGTAAGGTTTGGGGAGGGATTTAAATGACATAAGAAAAAAATCTTAGGGTGATGGAAATATTCTGTAATTTTTATTATGGCGGTGGTTACATAGCTATGAATATTAAAAATTCAAACTGAACACTTAAAATGAGTGAATTCTGTTCATTCTAAACAATACCTTAATAAAACAAGAAAATATTTTGAGGCCTCAACAAGTTTTGCTTGTTTGTTCTGGGTCCTTGTTTCCTTATATCATTGTCCAAGTATTTTGGATGCTTTTGTCATCTCAATTCCAAAACTCCATAGTCCCCATCTTGGTAACCTCATCAGTCTAGCACTTCAACTACTACTTGAAGTTGTTAACTATAGGCCCTAAGATGCACATAATATCCTTAGCTTGTGTATATCTCTAAGATAGGGGTTCTTAACCTTTTTTGTTCCATGGACCCCTTTGCCAGTCAGGTGAAAACGAAGAACCCCTAAGTCCACACTATACTGTGTATTATTTAATAAATATATAACACCCACACCAACATGTCCCACAATAATATTCTTTTGAATTTCAATTCAAGCTCAGGGACCCCCTGTTAAAAACCCCTTCTCTAGGGCATTCCAAAACCAGCATTTACAAAATTGACATCAGTGTAATCACAGTAATCTCCCCAGGGTTGCCAGAAAGGTCTTTACAATGGCTGCTCTCATCACTTAATTCCCCTCCTTATGAGCATCAATGGCTCTCTGCAGTTTTCAGGATATGCTCTCCATTCCTCCATTCATAAAGAGTAGGACCTTTATGATTTGCCTTTGGCTTAGTTCTCTTTTTATCTACTTCAGCTATACCCCACCACAGGATCCCTTTCATCAGGGATCAAAAACTCAAATGCTTCAGGGTGTGAGTGAAGATGGCAGCAAGAAAGAAAAACAATAACACAAGCACATGTTATCAGTGTCCCCAGCATGGGGGGGTCCACAGATGTGCTGATATAATGGGGAGTAAAAGTATCAGGTAAGGAACTTAGATAGCTGTCCTATTAGCTCCAGCCCACTGTTGCTATCTTGGCCCAAATTTAATAAATCCGACTTCTCAACATCCCATTTTCATGTGAAAACTCACGATAATTAAATTTTAGGGAAAAAAAATCTTTCCAGATTTAAAACATTGACCAAATCAAAGCAAACTTTTCAGCAGTGTAGATTCTAGTTCATGAGCCCATCAGAACTTTCTTCACCTGGAAAGTCCTTGTATTTTCTCTGAAATTCAGCTCACCACCTCCAAGGAAGCTTTCTTGAATTTACCATCTCTAAAACACCACCACAAACAGCCCCCCGAAATGAAAACAAACAAACATGATTTGGATGCCCTTTGTACTCTTCCAGGATAAAAAGATAACAATTATTGCCTGTTTACTCTCTGCTGACACTTTTCTAGCACTTTACAGGTATTAGCTCAATCTACCCAACAAAACAATGAAGTAGGTGCTTCAGTTATTCCCACTCTACAGATGGTACAGATGGTACAGATGATACAAATGGGCCACAAAGACATATAGGTTTAGTCACACTCCTAAGATACTACACTAGTGCATAATAAATTTAAGATTCAAACTCATATAACAGAGTCCACATTCTTAATCACCATACAGTGAGAATTCTCAGATTTTATGACACAATGCTATAATCATTAATTTCTATTATCATTGGTTGAATGCATAAACGCATGTACAAATGAATGAGGTGATGCGGTATTGAAAATTTGCAATACACCTCCTATGATTACTGTATGTATGTATGTATGTATGTATGTATGTATGTATGTATCTGAGATACCGGGGCCAGGAAATGAATCCAGGGATCTCATATGTGGGAAGCCATCCCTCAACCATTGAGCTACACTGGCTCCCCCCAACTTGGTTTTTTCATTTGACTGCTTGTTTGTTTTTAGAAGGTACCAGGGATCAAACCCAGGACCTCATACATGGGAAACAGGAACTCAAACACTTGAACTACATCGGCTCCCCTATTATTATTTTTAATTGTAGAAGGTTATATACAATCATTGTAAAGTATAAATAACAGAGATATAATGTATACATTAGATAAATTAAATTTTCTCCATCCTTTTATTCTCCCTTGTTCGCCTTGTCCCTAATGACAAGTCCCAGGGAGGAACAGTGCTAACATTTTCAGAATGTGATATTCTTCAGGAAATTTCGTAAGATGCCCTCTTATTAATGGAATCAAAATAACTGGAAAATTAGGTTCCATTTTAAGACAATACTCAGATAAATGTACAAATCTCAGGAAGAACTAGAGTAAAACCTCTCAGTTAAGATAGATTTTCTCCAAAATAATAATGTACCTTAATTTTCTTATGTGTAATGATCCAGATAACTATGATTTTCATTTTAATATTATACATGCTATCAAATTTAAATTTGATTTTGAACTGATTGAAGTGAAATGAATTAGTGTAAAACCTTGTCTAAACCACTCAAAGAATCATAACCTAATGGTATGCTACAATATGGAAAGGAAAACTTACAGGATCTGGGCTCAGAGCTGTTGCTATTTACCAAATTCCAACTGCAACTTAGATGGAGGAAGGGAGACAGAGGGACTTTAGTGAACAAACACATTTTGATGACCAGTATTCTACAGGTATGATCAGGATTCCACACAGCTTGAAGGAAAGAGAGAAACTGAGAAATAAAGAGGTACAAAGCAGGTAAGTGACTTTACAAAACTTCTTCCAATGTGATACGATGCAAAAATTACTGACATGGAAAACAAGTCGGCAAGGCAGTACTGCTCCTAAATCATAGGAGCCAATCAAACCTCCAAGCAACAGCAAACACATCTGACTCCTTTAGAGTGCCTAGGTCTGAAAATAGCAGGACAATATTCAACAGGGCCCAAGTAAAGGCTGCATCTGGTTCTCCAATCAGTCTACCTCCCCAGAGAAGTAGAGTAGTTCAGTAGTAACTGAGCAAGGTGAGTCACATCCTTTACATTTCCTAACAGAATGCCAGTTCTCCCATGGGCATTCCTCTGATCTATAAAGCACCTTGTTCTCTTTCTTTCTAAGCAACAACACAAATAATCCGCGATTTGAGCTTTTGTCAGGGATTTCAACCATAAACGGACAGAACCCAGGGTTTGCCAAAATCTTGTTGGCAGCATCTGTTAGTTGTGGGAGACATTTCAGTAATTTATTAAGTGCCAATTATGTACCCAACCACATGTCGTAAGAAAGCATTAGGTATTATCTGGGATATAAAAACTTTGAGAAAAACAAGAATCTAAATCCAGGTTTTTGAGGAAGGGCTATAAGAATGAGGAAGGTTTGGACCATGTAAAAACAAGCCCAATACAAGCCTATTAGCAACTTTCAATTGTGTAGAAAATTATTATTCAAGGAGTTTATATCTTGATATGGACTGATTTTTCTAGAAAAACTAAAACAGGAGAACATCAAATCCGCATTTATTGAATGCTGATTCCGTGCAGAAAAATCTGAAGAGAATAACAACGTATGAAATGCTAATATTAGAAATAATGATTAATTTTGATGTAGAAATAAGCATAATCTCTAGTATTCTCTTAAAGTAAAAGCAGAAGAGATTTTCATTTATCCAGGGATAATCAGAGAGTGGCAATTATGATAAACTAGATTATAGGTAATCTATATACCTTTTTGGCTTTATTCTATGAATGAAAATACTGTTTTACATTTCATACTTCATTGTTTTTTAAATTTGTATACAATAGCATTTACTATTTTACATACACTTATTTGAATTTTGACACTTGTATAGATTCTTGAAACCACCAATACAAACAACATACAGAGCAATTCCATCAACCCCAAAAGACTCTTTTGTGCTAACTGTATTCAAAAACTCCCTCCAACCTTAGCCCCGGGCAACCTCTGATCTATCTAGTCTCCATCCCTATAATTTTCTTTCTCCAGAATATCATATAATCGAACTATACAATATGTAATCTTCTGAGACTGACACTTTTCATTCAGCATAATGCTTCTGTGATTTTTCCCAATTGTTTTTTTTTTTTCCAAGTTGTTTTGTGTATCACTAATTTTATTCTTTTAATTGATGAGAAATATTCTATTCTGGATGTAACACAGTTGATACATTCATCCTTTGAAGGTCACTTAGATTGTTTCTAGCTTTAGGTAGTGATAAATATAACTTCTATAAACAATAAGATTTTAGTTTTATACACTAAATACCTATGAGTGTGGCTGTTTGATCATATGTTAAGTATACAGTTTAATCTATAAGAATCTATCAAAATATTTTCCAAACTGGCTCTACCATTTTGCATTCCACCAGCCACATACAGGAGTTCCATTTGCCTTGAATACTTGACGGCAGTTGGTGTTGTCACGTTTTAAGCCTTTCTAATATGTATATAGTGATATCCCACTGATTTTCATTTGAGTTTCTCTAATCATTGATGATGTTGAGCATCATTTCAAGTACTTATTTGCCATAGGTATATCACACATGGTGAAGTATCTGTTCAAACCTCATGCCATCTTAAAATTAGGTATTTGCTTTTTATTGTAGAGTTATGAGAGTTCATTGTATATTTTTGAATACAGGCCCTCTGTTGGATATGTTATCTGTAAATATTTTTATCATTCCATAGTATACTTCTAAGTTCTCTTAAGAGTTCTTTCACAAAGAAAAATTAATTTTGATAAATTTCAATTCATCAAATTCTTTTTTCTATGAGTATCATACCTCAGAATTCTTTGCCTAATGGAGGGTTGTGAAGATTCTCTCCTGAATTTCTTCTAAAAGTTTTAGAGCTTTACATTTTACATTTAGATCTATGAAGCATTTTGAAATAATATTTGTGTAATGTTTAAGGTTTAGGTCAAGTTGTTCCAATACCTCTTATTGAAAACACAATTATTTCTCCACTAAATATTCTTTGCAACTTCTATAAAAATCAATTGATCATACGTGAGTAGAGCTATTTCTGGACTTTCTATTATGTTGCATTGATCTATGTGACTATTCCTTTATCAACATCATGTCTTGATTACTTTTATGCTAAGCCTTAAAGTTGGGTAGCATGTGTCCTCCAACTTCCTTCTTAAAAAATTGTTATTCAAGTTCCTTTGCATTTCAATACAAATCTTAGAATTAGATTAAATATATTTCAGAAAACTGCTGGGAGTTTAAATCTAAGGATCAGTTTGGGAAAAATCAACATCTTAGCAATATTAAGTCTTATAAACGATGAATGCAACATACCTATTTAGCTCCATTTTGATTTCTTTATATTTGTAAGCAAATCCTGTAAATTTTTTGCTAGGTTTAAATAAATTTTGAGCTCTTGTAAGTGGGTATGTTTTATTGTACTTGTTTCTAATAATTTATATAAATATAGCTATTTGTGCATGTTCACCTCATTAACTGGAACCTTGGTAAATTCCCTTATTAAACACTTTCATTTTCTAAATACAGAATCATGTCATCAGTGAATAGGGACTTTATTTCTTCTTTCTGTTATGTATGATTATTTCTTTTTATTTCCTTAATGCACTAAGACTACCAGTAAAATGTTCAGTAAGACAATCACATTTTGTCAAATGCTTTTATTCTACAATTATTAATATTTCAAGTTTCTTTGAATTAATATTTCAAGTTTCTTTCTTATATCATTTACCCTTCCACCAGAGGAACTGCCTTTAGCATTTTCTTTAGACCCTGTCTGCCTGCTATCAATTAATTCTTGGTGTTTTTTTTTTTTTTTTTTCATTTGAGAATATCTTTATTTTGCTCTCATTCCTGGAGAATATTTTTGTTGGATATAAAATACTGTGTTTACATTTCTTTCAGCACTTTATTGTTCTGCCACTTCCAGTCCAGCATGTTTTATGAAACACTGCATTAAAATAATCATTCCATATGCAAAATTCATATTTTAAGGCTGATTTTATGAATTTCTCTCCATACTTTTCAACAATTTGATTGTAATATATTTCAGTATGGATTTCTTAGAATATATCTTGTTTAAGGTTTGTTGAATCTGTTTAATTCATGCCTTTTATCAAATTTGGCAATTTTTAAGTCATTTCTCCAAATATTTTGTGCATCATATCCTTTTCTCCTATCCTTTTAGGACTCCGATGATTTTGACAGTAAAACTTTTTTGCATTAAATTGTTACTTTTGATTTATCTTCAAGTTCACTGACTCTTGCTTCTGTTATGGATCTCTTCAGAGAATTTTTAATTGTGGTTATTTTATTTTCCAGGGCTATAATTCCTAATTGGTTATTTTTCCTACCTTTTATTTCTTTGCTGAGATATTCTATCTACCCATTCATTTCTATAGTGTTTTCTCTTGTTTATTGGACTATGGCTATAACAGCTGCCTTTAAGTCTTTGACAATTCCAACATCTGTCCCATCTCAGGATTGACCTAGACTGATTATCTTTTTCCTTGTGAGTTTCTAAGTTTTCCCTGGTTATTTAAGGGTCAAGTAATTTTCTACTGTTTCCTGGAAATATTAACTACTATGTTAAAAGAGTCTGGGTCGTCTTTTTTTTTGGTTTTAGCAATCTACTTGATTAAATGCAATCTGCATTTCCAACTCACATCCTATGCAATGTGGTTGCAATATTAGTTTAATTCTCAAAACTTTTGAGGTATTGTTTGATTTTCTCTTGCCTGTGTACTCCCAGGGCCCACTTTTGGACCTAGTGGTAACTTAACCCATAGTTTAATTTCCAAAGTTTGGAATGCAGTTTAGGGTCCAATTCACACATGTACAGCCTAGGAGTGTGCCCAGAAGGTCATATATAACTTTAAGGGATAATTTTCTTCAGTTCCTTCTAATCTATGATTCTTCTGTCAATTTCTGATTCCCTGGGACCCCTCTTTTAAGGCTCTGGATAGCAAGCAAGAACTTAATTTCCCCACTCTGCTAATATCCCATATCACTGCATCTGCCTCTGGGACCAAGCAGTGAGAGAACATATAGAGGAAGAGAAGAGGAACAGGGGTTCCCCATCCCCACCTCACCCCACCCCCACCTTAATTCCTCTAGTCAGAATGGCTCTCCTACCATGGAATTTTGGACACCTGCACACAACTATTAGCATTGCTGCCACCTTGTGGAATGTCCTGGGATCTAGGGTAGAGAGAACAGAATAAAATTAGGGTATTACTCCCACAATCTCTGACCCATAAGTGTCCCCTATGTCACTATATGGACCAGCAAGGGATGGCTTCTCTTGGTACTCTTGTCTGTACCCAGGGTAGAGTTTGCAGCTTCATGCTGCTTTTGTATTCAGGCCAAAAGATACCAGAGGGGAAAAAACAAATTCACCATTCCATCTGACCTTTCCATCTTTGGATCAATTCTACTTTTAAATAATATTGCTAATGACAATCATGCAATTCAAACAGTAATTTCAAAACAAAAATTGATTCAATACATGGTCAAAAATAACTGCTAACTACTTCACACATTTAATCATTTATTCTTACTAAAATTATTGACTTCTCCATGTCAAAGGCACAGGCGCTGGGGATTCAGATATAAAAATATTGTCTATGACATGCCTGAGAAGATTATACAGTGACCTGTCCAACTCTAGTCTATTCTTTAATCCCTAAAACTTGTTATATAGTTGACTTTCTGTTGGTCACCTTGTATCCTACTTTTCTTACTAAGACCATGAAGAGCATCCTACCTGTGCTTTTCACTACTCTTGTTGTTTCAGTTATTTGAGAGATGGGAATTTATAGTCCTCAAGGCCTACATTTAAAAGAGTTTAAATCAAAGATGCACACCTGGAAGAACTAGAAAAAGAACAACAAACTAATTCCAACGGAAGCATAAAAAAAAGAGCAGAAATAAATGAAATTAAGAATTAAAAAGAACTAACAAAACCAAAAGTTGGTTCTTCGAGAAGATCAATAAAATTGACAAACCCTTAGCTAGACTGCTTAGACTTTAAACCCAAAGCACAAGTAGGGAAAGAAAAATTAGATAAGGGGAACCACCTCAAAATTAAAAAAAAAAAACATTTGCTTCAAAAGACAGTCAAGAAAGTAAAAAGACAGTCTACAGAATGGGAGAGAATATTTGAAAACCTCATATCCAAAAAGGGTTTAATATCCAGAATATATAAAGAAATCCTATAACAACAATAAAAACACAAACCCAAATAATAAATGGACGAAAGACTTAAATAGACATTTTCCCAAAGAAGAAATACAAATGGCTAAAAAGCACATGGAAAGATGCTCAACATCACTAGCTAAGAAAATGCAAATCAAAACCACAATAAAAGATAATTTCACACCTACTAGAATGGCCACAATTAAAAAAAACAAAACTACAAGTGTTGGAGAGCATGTGGAGAAAGAGGTACATTCACATCTACTGTTTGTGGGAATGAAGAATGGCACAGGTTCTTTGGAAGACAGTTTGGCAATTCCTCAAGAAACTGAATATAGAACTGGCACATGAAATCACCATATGATCTGGTGATCCCACCACTAGGTATATAACCAGAAGAACTGAAAGCAAGAACTAGAACAGATAGCTGCATAACGATGTTCATAGCGGTATTATTCACAATTGCAAAAGATGGAAGCAACCCAAGTGTTCATCATTGGATGAATAAACAAAATATAGTTTATGTACACAATGGATTATTATTCCACTGTAAAAAGGAATGAAGTCCTGATGCATATGACAACATGGATGAAGACTGAGGAAATAATGCTGAGTGAAATAAGTCAGTCAAAGGACAACTATTGCATGATCTCACGAATATGAACTAATTATAAGCAAATTTATGAAATTAGAATCTAGAATATAGGTTACCAGGAGATAGAATAGAGGTAGAGAATGGGGATCTCATGCTTAATTTGTGCAAAATTTCTAATTAGGTTAATTGTAAATGATTGTAAATGATTGTAAATGGATAGAGGTGATGGTAAAACTTGTATGAGCTTTAGTAAAAGGTAGATTTCCACCATACCTTTTTTATAGTATAGCTTTCATTATAGATTAAGTTGTTCCCACCCACCCCCCAGCCTTCTTCAAGGCCCCTTTGAGCTTTTGCTCTAAAGCGCATTCAGGTACCAAGCCTGACCAGACTCTTCCAGGAATTTTCTATCTATGGCTGGAACCATTTTTTTTTTAATGCTGAATTCTTACTTTCATAACCTGAAATTGTTGATTGCAGTAAGTTTACAATAAATAAGTATAATTAAGATAATGTGTTCAATGGAAGAGGACTTCTTTTAAGGAGCTGACATTTGGAAAGGGGTCTGTCAGGTCTGCCAGAGCATATTGAGCAAAGTGGAATAACTTAAGTGATAAGATTTCTAAGAAAACATTGTAACAGCCCTGGAAATGATGTCTAGCCTACATGTCCCATATATGGGGGGGCGGGGCGGGGAGAGTAAGCTAAGGAAGCATGAAAATGGAGATAAATGATGCCTGCATCACAAGCCTTATTTTTTTTTTTTTTTTTTAAACCACTAGTGCTTGGCATGTAGGAATCTATGTTGATGTGAGATGCTGGAATTTGCTGCCAGCAAATACTTTTCTCTTCCTAGTGCTACTGAAAGCATGGAAAACCGGTGAACCCAAGGATTGCAAAAATCAAGTTTAAAATCTGGCATCTGCCACCATTTTCAACTGTAGGATGTGCTGAGTTGAGGAACATTAGTGGCACTTTCTTCCTGCTGAATGTTGCTATTATAACATTAGGCTTGGCACTGTATATGTACCATTCTGTTGGCACTTCCCATACTTAGCCCTGGGTGGTGGCTTATTGTTTATAATCATTGTCTTTGCCAAGAGATTGGAAGCTTCACAAAGGCAGAGATTGGGTTTCAGGCATCTTTGTATGAATAAGGGCAATGACTTGGAGAAAACCGTTTCTCTTTGCATGTTAGCTACCCCTGAAGAAATCTGATCAGATGCAGAATAATTTCTACATAAAAATTTTTTTTTTTTTTTGAGAGAGAGAAGAATAAAAAATGTTTTTGTGTGTGGTTTTTTTTTTTTTTTTTTCTGGTAAAAAGAATATTATAGCCTAGAAATAGCGAATTATATCTATCTCTAAGTTTCATCATAAATACTAAACATTCAGTAGATTTGTTTCAAGGGAATGGAAATTGGGCCTTTTCCCTTTTATTTGCTTTTCTACCACCATTTCGGCAAGTATAAAATTTACAGCTGGTCTCTCTTATGCTGTCAGAGCGATTTAGCTTTTCTCTGCGGATTTGACAAGAGGGAATATTCTTGTCTTGATTGCCATTTATAGCAACGTTACACATGTACATCAACTATAAATGAATCTCAAATGCTTTAAATAGGTCTATGTAAAGAAATGCAGAAACAAAGGATGCAAAGAAAGTGCTACCAAGGGGTAGAGGAGCTGCAGTTTTATACTATTATGTTATTAAACATCAATTGACAGTCAGGTTCTGCAAGACTTAAACTAAAATGCGCATCCCCTGTGTGTAAACTATTAAATAACAATCACCTTAAGAACTGATTTGTTCTTTTTTACACAAAAGTTTAAAAGACACTAACCATGGAAACCTGCATGACTATATTTAAGAAAAATTCCATCTTTTGCATCATTTAATATTCATAATTAACATATGACAAAATTTATCTAAGTTGACGTTCCCTACAGCCAAGTTTAAGTTTTAGTGTATTAGTATATCCCACACTTCCTGATACCCTATCTTTAACAAATAAAAGAAAGTGATATCTAAATTTTTTATTAGGCACAGCAGAACTTTTAGAAAGGATATGTTTACAGATGGAAATGACACTTAAAATATTTTCTTCATCTACACATCACAGATATTCAAATCTGATGGGACATGTATCTAGGTTAGGCAGTATAGATCACTCTTTTAAGCCAAAAAAACACCTCTTAATTCTGGCAGCAGGTTGAACCAGATCACTTCATTCTTAACCTTTGCAATATTAGAGAATCTCACTGTGTGTTAGATTTCCGTCAAAGCCTTCTAGAATATGAAGTCCTTTATTAAAGAATTTATTCTCACATGACAGTACTTGTACCTTCCTGGTCATTTCAATTAGCTTTTCTACCTCCCTCTCTGGCTGTGAAGTGTTTTGTCTAGAAGTGGGAGTATCTAGAGACATTATGTCCTAGTGCTCAGCAGTACATGCTCAAATTCATGCAAAGTTCTTCCTCTCTAAGCTGGTTAGCTTGAATAATGACACTCTCTCTACTGTTCAGTTTCCTCATCTATAAATGGGCAAAATAGCAGTATGTACTTCATGAGGCAGTTTTGAGGACCAAGTAAGGAAACATATACTAATTCTTTAGTGTAGGGAATGGTGATTGTAAATGATCTATTAACATTACCAACCATTTTCACTGTTATGACTATTGCCAGTGAAAAGTTGAATGTCAATAACTGAAAACTATATTTAGACAGTTTTAAGATGGTATAGTTATTCTATATACACAAAATGTCTATTCAACAAATTATGTAAGCAATTTGAAAACGAGACAGATTTCTTAAAATTCTCTTGGAAATATTGGTAAATTTAATAATTTAGTAAAATCATTTTAATTCCCAAAGTTGATGTCTTAATGGGAAAGATATATTGTTCCTAAAGGATCCTCATTTACTATATATTGCCATCGTTTAAAAATAATCTAGACTATTTTTCAAGAACAGTAAATGTTACCAACTCTCAGTTCCACAAAAGCAAGCAGGTTTCCATCAATTAGCATAAAAATCAAGTGTTATTTTCAAATTTAAAAACATAGGGGGTAAATTATGCTAACAAAGATTAATGGAAATATAAGAAAAATTAATTCTCTTTGATATATATTTGACTTTATTTTCCAAAAAGGAGCTGAGAGTCAACAGTAAATTAGGCAATATTACTCTAATTTTAGAAATTAAACCAGTTCTTGTTCATTGGCTGGGTGCGATAAATATTTTGTAAAGATGTGCTATCTTTTACATGTTTGTAAATTTTTAAAATCCATCACTAAAATGATTAATTGCCAGGGCTTATCATAAAAATGATAAGGAAAACACTAAATGTGCACCTCCTATTTCATGAGTATTTTACCCCTATTTTTTTTAAAACACTTTTTCCTGCTTTTTTGTCTTGTTACTAATGAAATGTCACAGTAGAAAATGATTTTCCATTTCTCATTGATAATGTGATGTCAAGGTGACAATAAGACACAAGTAATATGACTTCCTAAGGGATGTCCTATAATTCATAAATTGTCACATTTAGTGTTCGACTCACTAGGCCAGAAAATATCAATATTGCCAAAATAAGATGACAGCAATGACAATGACAACAGCAACATCAGGAAAGCTGATGTACTGAGAGTGAGCTATAGGTCAGGCACGATGCTAACTAATCACATGTACATATCCTTGTCCATAACATGTAAGCTTTATGACATAAAAGCTTTTATTAATCCCATTTTACAGATGAGAAAATTAAAGTTTATTAATTTAGTCAGTTTATTAACTAAATTATTTAGTTATAAACTAAGTTAACTATTAATTTAGTTTAGTTTATTAACTAAACTGACTTAAATCATAGATGTGTTAGTGGTAGAAGTGGGATTTGAACCAGAACTGTGAATCTATAAGACTGTAAGCATTTAATAACAAATACTTAACTTCATTTTAGTGCTTTCTAATTTCCTTATACTTCAATGCATATTAATAAAAAGGTAATATTTGTGGTGCACATTTGGATAAATTACAGGTAAAGGATCTATATGGGATTTGGCAAAAAAACAGTCTTTACATTCCCTTTACAATACATAATTATGACAAGAGAAATAAAATACAAAGTATTATGGAATATATTCAATTCTGAAACTATAAAACACTATATAAAATCTTTTCAGGATTATTAGGATTTTTGAAGCTGCTTAGAGACATAGCTTCCCTCTCCCCGCCCCCCACCCCCACCCCCAGGTACTGGGAAGCAGGCACTCAACCACTCAAGCTACATCTGCTCCTGACACATAGCTTTTTATATATTAGCTTTCATGGTTGAAATGACCTCAATTTCTAATCATATTTTAGCAGTCACATCTTAAAATCCCTGACAGTCACCATAAAAGAAAAACATTGTAAAACAGGTCAGAATTTTTAAAAATCCTTTTAAAGTGATCATTCAAAAACTTAAGTGTCTAAAGGATGTATCAACTTTTTTATTGACAAATGTAATGTTGAAATTTCTGTGATATTGTCAACTCTGAAATGCAATTGGATTTTTTCCATACATACTATTTCAGCACCATGGAGACTCTAATTTGTGTGATGCACATGCATTTGAAGAAAAGCATCCTGGAGCTAACATGGATACTAATAATAGGGTGTGTTAGCTACAAAGGAATGGAATACACACAAAAACAAGCTTTGGGGCATCAACTGAAGTTGTGTCAAAAAGCAGCCCCCATTTGGCTTCTCCACACCCTCCCCGACTGTGTGCTGTGCTCTTTGTACACCCTGAACCCAAAGTCCTTTAAGAAGTCTATGGCTTATTGTTGACAATGACACCATTAAGCTCCTCCTAAAGACAACCACATCCAGACGGGACTATACATCCTTAGCCATGCTCACCTCCTGATGGGAAAAGAACAATGAGAGGTCTATGCTGCTGATGGTTTTTTAAACACCTGAGAGACCCTGGGGCATTCTGGTGGACTCTTCTCCGTGCTCAGGCACCCCTCAAGGAGCCAAGGGAAAGGTCCATCAGAGGTGGAGGTGACTCCAGTCCCCTGGCTGACTTCCCGCTGAGGGAATGAACATGGTGTGTCATGGAAGAATCCATTCATGGCTCTCATGGTTCTCTGTGACACACTCGTTGGGAAGATTTGCTCTAATTTATAGTACTTTTAGTACCATTAACCTACCAGACAGTGATGTTGACAATGTTAGCATCATATATCCAGATAAAGAAACAGTTGTATTCTAGCAAGTTCAAGATGTCGTTTCTGAATTTCTATAGCCATTTCCTACCAGAATACATCATGATTATATATCACCACACGGTTTTTTTTATATGAGCTTGTTTCTTCTTTTTAAATAAACTATTATTCTTTAAGCACCAGGCCTGAGCTCTCTAGATTTCTTTAAGATCCTTGGCACAGCAGTTCTTAATCTTGTTGGCTGATGGTTCCTCATTTTTTTTTATTTCACACTTCTTCATTCTTATCTAAGATGAGGTTAATGCTTTGGGTTTTTTTGGTTAATAGTGGGACCAAACTTATTCATGTGTTTTTTTGTTTTTAAACACAGCTTGCCTTGAGACAACAGCTCCCATTTTAAAAGTGTAGGCCAGCATGTGGAATGCACTCTCTTCATTATCATATCAAGTCCATCCACCTACAAAAATTCATTCCCTCCTCCTGGATGTAAAAACAATTACTATGAGTTTAGGAATATAGATGGTACTAAAAGTAACGAGAGAAGATTGCCTACCTTAGAAACCTGCAACCTCATTGGAGAGCTCTATGACACATTAAGAGAAACAGGTCACATATACTGGAGCATAAAACACATGCAAATGCTGAGGGATGCACTATAAACATGTCAGCTTTGTGTGAAATAAGACAACAGGCAGCTACTTGACTATTTCTATGAGACACTATTGTCCACTTATAGCACTACCTTACAGAACAAATTACAATTTACTCAAAATCTTTTGTCTTTTGTATATTAGTTCTATCACATTAGCTTGGAGCTGTCTGCTGGAAGTCAAAAGCCATGTCCCATCATTTGATTGAACCAAATTACATGATGTCCCCAAAATGAAGGTCCAGATATTTTTACATAATTCCATTTTATATAAGATGCAATATTTTTCTTTACCTCTTAAATGTGTGGTTGGCAAGCTACATCCAGTCCACCAAATCCAGCCTGCCTATGTTTTTCTAAATAAAATTTCATCCAAACACAGCCACATACATTCATCGATATATTGTCTTATTGCTGCTGTCATACTAAAACAGCATTTCTGAGTAGCTTTGATAGTGATTATATGGTCTGCAAAGCCTAAAATATTTACTCTGGTCTGTTACAGAAAAAAGTTCTATAGAAAAGCTAACCACTGTCATAAATATTTGGCACACTGCAAAACAAATGTTAATTTTGATCCTACTTGCCATAAATACATCTCAACAAAAGATCTCCAACACTCATTTTTTTTACCAGTATGGAAAAGGACTTAAAAATACACAAACAATAGTTGCTCAAGATTGTTTGCAATGTGCTCTTTTAGATAAAATATACTGCACTTATTTTGGGTTTTTATATTAGAAAAAAATATTACACTAAAGCATAACCAAATTTAGTAGTTTGGGTATCTTAGTAACATTGATCAACAAGTTGACCAACGTTGAAATGAGGTGAATAAGATACGGCTTGGGTTATTGAGGCCTTCAGAGACCAGTGAGGCATGCAGAAAAATAATTGAGAAAACAATGCTAGTAACTTAACAAAGGCCTAATAGAAATATAAAATGGAGGAGGTGACCAGTTTGCCCAGAGGGAGTTAGGGAGGGTCCAGAGAGGAGATGGCATCTGATCTGAGTTCTGAATGATGAATGGTGATAGGGAGATAGAAAAGGCAGGGGGAAGGTGGTCTAGACAGAGGAAAGAGCACATGAAAAGACAGGTACTTTCAAGGGCATGATGTATTGTGTCTGCTCGGTGAGGCCACATCTGTGACCAAATTGGTAAGGCTCTCCTATGTCAAGATAACACTTGATGAAATCACAGAGGAGAGCCTGGAGGCAAGGGCACCAGTTTGTGAAGCAGTAAGAAACTGAGGACTAGAAAAAGAAAGAAAAGTGGTGATTAGGAAAAGAGCAATGGCAGTAGGAACAGAGAAAAGGAGTCATTTCTCAGGTACATTTCACTGAGTATTTCACATTCACTGACACATTCGATGTGAAAATTACGGAGAGGTAATCTATAATTAATTAATTTAATGAGAGAACAACATATTTCAAGCAGTACTTACCAAAAAAATTGTATCAGAGAAAAGGGAAAACTTCAGAGAATGATAGTCCAAATGATGTTACTTCAAAGGAAGTTGAAAGGAAAGAAATAAGGATATCCACCTTGTGTCAGGAATATAAAATGGTCTGAGTTGGTTCTGGCAATCTTCTTTTAGACCCTCCATATACATTCTCAAACCTTTTCCACCCTGCTTTCTGCTGGGGGGTGCTGACATGTGTGGATGACATCAGGGGACTCCGGGGAGTTCTGGATCTGGTGAGATTAGCTCAATGTGTATCCCCCAGAGGGAATAGAGAGAAGGAACCACGATTCCCCTGGTTCCTCTCCATCAGGTTACATTAGACCCTCTCCCTCTCCCTCTCCCTCTCTCAACAGAATGCCACAATTCCTAAGAGGCCACCATTCCATTTTTCTCCACTTTTCTGAACTGGAAAACACTCCATCATCCTATGCCTTGGGGCTTAGAGGTAGTCACAGCTCCAGTGCACCAAGCTCTGTTTCTGCTCTATCATACATCTTTTATCCCTTTATAAAGAAACCTTCATTTACACGAGCTTAGTTTGAATGTGTCATTTGTTTCCTCTTGGGACACTTACTGAAACAGAATTAAATATTACTTCATCCATGCAATGTTTATTGGCTGCCTACTTTGTGCTAGGCACTCTTCTCAGTATTGGAGAGGCAGCAGGGAAATAAAGTGCCTATTCCCACTGAGATTGTACTCCAGAAGAGAAAAGCAGAGAATGAGGGAGAATGAAGCCTAGAATATTTGGGCCCTCTTCCTCTCAAGTCTCCACTAAAATTATAGCAATGAAATAAAAATATAAAGCTTAAAAAGAGAGAGAGAAAGAGACAGGACTATCAGAAGATGAGAATGTACAATAAATTCCCAGAAAGGATAATTGTATGAAAGCACAACAGAAATAAATATAAAACCAAAAAAGGGCAAGGATCTAGAATACATGAGATAAAAATGGACATAGAACATTAACATACGATGAAAAAATATATATCAACTAATGGGCAATCTTGGAAAAGAAAAAAAAATGGAAAGAAAGAAATTATTTTGAAAATTGAAGATTCCCTAGGTAGGAAAAGCAGCATGAGTCCTCAGAGAACCCAACAGTACCACTACCCTTTGATGACTGAGGGTAAGAAGCACCATAGCACTACACAGTCTCTTGAGTTTTGAGACTGCCAGGGATAAATGCAAAGTCCTAAAAACTTCCAGAGACAAACCTACAGAGGGACAGATTGACAATGGAATGAGAATCAGCCTGCCACGCAGACTTCTCACCATTATCATTCCATAGTTGCCTTCAATGCTCTTATGCAAATGACTTCGGTTAGAATTTAATATACCTATTTATACACATCCTTTTATATGTATACCTATCAGGTATGAGAACAAAGTTAGGGAATTTTCAGAAACTGAGGAAATTTACCTCTCAGACATCCCCTATGAAGAAGTTGCCTGGCACTACACTGAGCAATATGATGATGAAAACCAAAAAACAAGAAGGACAAGGGATTCAATAAGAGGGGGAATTCACCCAGGAGTCAATTGGAAAACATTCCAAGTGGATACGTCTATAGTAGGCCTAGAAAATAATAACTACAAATAACTACAAATGACTCAAAGACTACGCTTTTTCTAAAAGACTGGAACGAAATGCAATAATAGGTTGAATAAGAAGATGTAAGTAGATAGGATTTGTGGGAACATGGCCAACAGGTTAGACATATAATTCTTAGCTCACACTAAAAAAAAAAAAAAAAAGCCAGAGGCTGCCGTGGGGACCTGCTTTGGGGCACTGCAAACCAGGACACTGCTTACCAACTCCCAGAAGAGTGAGGGTCAGAGACAAGAAGCCAAAACAATCGTGTACATCCAAGACACACGAGTCTTTGGGCTGTCCATGTGCCAGCCAGGCCTGGAATCTCAGCAGAGTTGCAACACCTACTCTACAGCTCATTGGACTCACCCAGGACAACTAACAAGGAGATGATGATGGATAATGACCATCCCAAGGAACAGAGAGAGTCTGCAACTGCAAGCAAGATAATCCCATCCATCTTCCCCATGGGATATAAGCCCACTCTCAATTAGAGGCAGAGTTGAAATCACCATCCCAGAATCCTCGGGACTGGGGAAAGAAGTATGGACTAGAGTGGACTTATTGGTATTCTACTATAGACATATTGTGATTCTAGCAATGGAAGTAATTACAACATTGATGTGGAGGCTGTGGCCACTGGATGCTCTGGGGGCAGGGAGAGGGAAAAGCAGTTGTAATATGGGGGCTTTTTCAGGACTTGGGAATCGTCCTGAATGACACTGCAACAATGGATATAGGCCATTTTGTATCATCACATAACATGCAGATCTGTGTGGGAGAGAGTGTAGACTACAATGTGAACTATGGTCCATGCTTAATGGCAAAGCCCCAGGATCCGTTTATCGATTGCAATGAATGTGCCACACTAATGAAGGATGTTTATGTGGGAGGGCGTGGGAGGTGTGGGGAGTGGGGCATATGGGAATCCCTATATTTTTTGTGTAACATTTATGTAATCTAAGTATCTTTAAAAAATTTTTTTAAATTATTGGAAAAATAAAAAAGAAGATATGTTATTAGTGATTCTATGATATAGGCATTTTATTCCTACTCTGAAGATAAAGAAAGCCAATTACTTAATTCAGTGGGTTGGGGAATGAACAAGAAAGCCACATTTTAACTGTGCAGTGAACTAAAGTGTGCCACCATTGACTTCACCGAAAGGGAATCCTTTTGACCTGAATGCTAAGAGTACTGTCTGTGAAGAAGCACGAAGGTTGTATGATTGGACCCACACAGACAAAATGAAATCCTAGCACATTACTCTATTGTAACCTGAGCCAAATTCATTTAACTAATAACTTGTGCTCAAATTTTTAAAACAGCGCAGAAACGGCACAGGGACTATTTGAATATGTTTACAGAAATGAAAGTAAACACTATTAACACTGACAAATAAAAGTGAGAGAAAGTGGAGATAGACAGGATACAGCAAGTGGATGGAAGGGTGGGCTCACCCATCTCCTTATCACCCATAGAGGTGAACCGGAAATCTTGACAAAGGTGATAGAAGAAGCAATCGAAGTTTATGCTTGCTTGTTTCAATTCCAAAGGTAAACAAGAAAACTAAATAATATAAAGTGTATGCGATAACATGGGAGGTGAGAGAGGGTGTGAATTTTTTCTTTATCTTGGTGGCACAGAGAAAATAGATATTGTCTAAGTTGACAGTATGAAAATTGTACTAAGTGGCTGGATTTTGGAGGTAGCGAGTTACTAACAAGAAGAAATAAAAGAGTTAAAAGCGACAAATTGTAGTACAGGGCAGTAAACTGGGAGAGGAAAAGGCAGCATAACAATTTTTTTTTAAGCTCTCATGTACTACTGGATTTCTTACTTCATACATATATTACTTTGATAAAAATGAAAATACATAAAACAATAAAAAGTATGTTGTTTCATGTAAACTAATAGGCCAAGTCTAATTGGATGTACTATTTGTGTTCCTCTACATTTTGAAGATGTATTAAATTTATTTTATCTGTACAAAGAAAATTGCTTTCATAGAAGCAATCCTTACGTCAAATTTCTAACACTGTAATTCAAAAAGACTAAATCTTACACATTCGTCTTAAGAATTAGATACAACTTGTCAATTCCAATCAAATGCCTATTAAGAATTTAATTATAACCCCTTCCCATTTAAAAAAAAAAAAAAAAACCTAAGATATTCATGCTTACTGGCAAGTTTTGTAAATATCATCAAATAAATGTTTTTTAATCATTAGGCTTATGGTTAACATTTATTAAAGATTCTGTGTATTCTCTATAGGATTGATGAAAAGTATAATAGGAAGATTAAAAAATATCCTTTTTTCTTTCAAGAAAATTGCCTAGACTGGAATTATGGAAGAGAGGTAAGAGTCTAAATCAAAAGGGTATTACAATAAAAGAAAGAATAAAAGAAAAAACAAAATAAATTTAAAAAGAAAAAATAAAAGAAAAAAACAAAATAAATTTAAAAAAAGGGTATTGCTGAGATGAGTAGAACTTTTTCATTTGCGTTCTTTCTTTTCCTGAAGATCTGCAAATTTAAAGCAGAATCTTTTCCCCATCTGTATCCCAACTCTAGGCACACATTGCTGATAGAGCAAGCACCTGTTGACTACACATACATGCAGAATTCTCATTGATTACTTTTTACAATAGCAAGACTAACATGTATAGAAAAGGTAAGAAATGTAAAGAAAGAATGCATTCTAACCTCAGAATAATGGATGTTATACTGGAGGTCAGGTGTGCAGGGGAGAACTTCAGCTCTATATGTGGTGATTTATTTTTAAAGACCTGAAGCAAATACGGAGAGATATGAATATTTCTCAATATTGGTTAGTGAGTACATGCATGTCGGTTATATAATTTTGGGTACTTTAATTCTTAATTTTTAATTATCAAATATTTTAAAGAATAACATTTATAAAATGTGCTTTTCTCAATAGTCCTTTGAAACTATCCCTCTACTTTAACAAAATGGAATTTCTGAAACTGAAATGTAATGTGCACTTGGCTGTTATTCAAATGGTTAAATGGTTCTTAGTCCTTTTCACAAAAATATTTTAATGGATCAAATGGTAATGTCTATAGCTACAGGTATCAGAATGTTTATTTATGACATTAATTATGAGTTACTATATATATCCATTGCAAACTACTAGATTGTGCTTCAAGTTCATGCAAGGATTTATCCAAGTTTGCCAATAAATCGCAGTTGTTGTGGATGCAGTGAGTAATTTCCAATAAACCACGAATACTCACTGGAAAGAAGTATTTAGCAAGGTTCCCCCCACCCCACCCCCTGAATATGAGGCAGAATATATTGCTTAGGTATATTTTTCTCAGTAAAATACTAAATCTTCCAAAAAAATGGTATAAAATCAAAGTCACAAATATTTTATGCCTACTATATATTTCATATAAGTGGTGTCCCACTAAACATGAAAAATATTTTCTGTATGCTTTTGATTTTCCTATTGTACAATGAAACTAATCACAGGAAATAATTGTAAAACTATTAGAACTATCAGAACCAAAATGAGCATATAAAATATTTTCATAAATAAAAGGCTACTTTTTGAACTTGTAAGCTAATAGATTACTGATGAATATTTATTAAAATATGACAGGGCTTCACCCAATTAAACTGAGAAAAAAATCTCACTAAACTCTAAGCATCTTTTAAGATCATATACTGCCAAATTTACTTGTTGATCTGGTTTATAATTTGAAAATCTAGCCAGAACAGATAAAAGGATTTTTGAAAGCCACCCTTAATTAGTGACAGAAGAATCCTGATACAGAAAAATTGTAATGACCAAAAATTATATGTGACCATAAATTTGTACCAAAACCACCACAGGAACTAGGGGAACAATGATATGTATTAACAAGTCTTCAGGCCTGGAGTCCAATCAATCAACTTTTTAGTTACAACTCCATCTTTACAACTATACGTCTGTTTGGTTATCTTGAAATAAGATCATCTATATACAGAATTACTCATCTTAGCTCTAAATTATCCAGAATTACTCTTTTGAACCTTTATCTTTCTCATTACTACATTAATTCAATCACCTGTCAACTTAGTCTCATAAATAGCTTTCATGTGTCATTCAAGTGCCTCAAGTCCTTCAACACTACCTTCATCATTACCACCTTCACAGATCAGACTCCCAATCCTTTTTACCTGGTTATGCTGAAATCACCTCTGAAAAGGTTCCTTAATTCTAGTCTTGCTTCATTCAGATTCATCCTCCATTTTCTTACCAAATAGTCTCTGAAAGAAACCTAATGATGTCACTCTTTGAAAATTTCATTGACAGCTGCTCTTCTAATCATCTACATTTGTAATACAAAATATCCCAAATTCAGCAGCTAAAAACTATTTCATTTTTCTCAGTTTTGTGATCCAGGAATTTAGGCATGGCTCAACCAGGCGGTTCATCTCTAATCCAAGTGGCATTTGCTGGGGCATCAGCATCCATTTCTAATACCATATGTCTGTCTCCCTGCATCATGTCTGGTGCCTCAGTGTGCCCTGACCTAGATCTGTCTGTGTCTATGCATATCATCCCCAGGTACTATCTACTTAGCTTATGCTTCTTATAATATGGTAGTCTCATGAAAGATAGTGTTCTATCACAGCTAGATTCCAAGAGCAAAGGGTCCTAAAGAAAGTAGAAGCTTCTAGTCTCTTAAAACCTGAACCCAGAATCTGACACAGCATCACTTACCCCACAATCACAGTGCCCTCCTCTCTTCAAGGTGACCCTAGACATCAAATCTCAGTGGGATACATTTCAAAAATATCTTGGCCATTGTTATTCCACCACAACTTCATAATATTTTCAATATAAAGTTCAATCTCCACACACAACATTCATCATTAAGTCATGGTCTACTTTTCTGGCAACAGTTCATGCAACATCCACTAGCCTAAACTTGTTCCTCACACACACACATCCATCCATTCCACTAACGTTCTCCACAATGCACCTTGCTCTCTCAAGTACTTCCTACTTATTTAGACTTCCCTAGTCCACTGAAGACAACTAGCTAACAATCAAGTACGTCACAGGAGTCAGTGTATTTGCCACATGAGCTATGTTCAAATTTCAACTTTAGGACTATATAGCAAAAATTACTTTGAAATCAATAAACTTCAAGCTGTTAATATCAGCACCCAAAACAACCAAATATTCCAACTATGACAAAAGAGGAAATAGACTTTGAAAAACATATAATCCCTACATATGGATGTAATGTGTCTTTCTGGTGCCATTTTTATTCAGGCAATGTGAAAGTGTGAATCCTCAGAAGACACAGGTGTACAGTACCAGAACAAGTCTTCTTGCAACATCACCAAGAGGCAGAGAGAGATATTCCTGAGCATAAACCATGTCACTCATGAGCTGTGAAGATGACGGTAAGTTTATAGGAAACTGTGAACTCTGTCACTATACAAAGATTAGAGTCCCCATATATGGAAACCTGCCACAGAGTACACAGTATTGCATATACACGTGTTAGCCCATATAGAATGCCTTAGGGAAAGCTAACCTTCCTTCCTGTCCATTGTCTTTATCACTGCCTATGCTGAAAGAGAATAGGAAAGCTCCTATAGAACCCTAATATATACAAGAAAAACTCAGTGGTAGAATAAAAAGATCCTGAAGACTAGAAAAGCTTATGAGGTAGATTTATGATTTCATATGAATGCTCATGCATCCCTAGGGTAAGTTAACCAGAACAACAAAAATTCTCTCTGGTTATGAGATTTCATGTTACATAAATTTTCCTTCAAAGAGTTTCCCTCGTGTGAAAAAACCTATATAGCTACACACACACACACATACATACACACACACACACACTTGAATAGCAATCACGTATTTGTGGATTTTGCAGATAAATCTGAACTTTCATCTGCCCCCAAGGTATCCCCAAATACTCCTGGTCAGGTTATTTTGCTTCAGTGCAAGAGAACTATGGCTCAAATTCAGATTCAGCAAAACATCGTCTTCAATTATCTGCACAAATTCAGAGACAGATAATACCATTACAAATTGACATTCAAAGTAAGAGTAATTTTGAAGGTTAAGGTTCTTAGCACTACCCCTAATACATCTCACAACTATTTGCAAAGATTATTGGATTCTTCCAACTACTCAACAGAAAGGAGGGACAGACTCCCACCATTTTATTGTGCTCCCCAGGTGCATAACAATGTTAGGGAACTGGACCTCTTAGAATTAAATTCTCAGACCCTGGAGTCAGAAAGAATAAGCTCAAATAAAACTTTGCCTCTCACTGGCTATGTGAAACCTGGCAAATTATTTTAATTCTCTTTACCACAGTCTCTCAACTCTAAAATCTACCAATATTAAATCTCATGATTGATGTTTGTATTAGAAAAGATAGTCCATTTAAAGCAGTCAGTATCTAAAACTCAATCAATAGTAGCTAGAATATTCAATTTTTGTAGTTATATTTTCTGACTCATTCTCTATAATCTATTCTTAGAAAAAACGCATAGGTTGTTAAAAGTATAGGTTTACTATATAAACAATCCAAATACATACTTATCTAATATCTTAATACTTTTTAGGTATAACAAAAAAGTTCATCCATTTACATTTATTAAGCACCTACTATGTGCAAAGTACTGAGAATAATTTGATGCATAGCACAAAAGCCCCTGTTCATAACGAGCTAATACCTAACATGTGCAAAGTGACTGTCCAGATTATACTGATTTTGAGTCTTACATGAGATGAAATTTATTATTTTTATGATTACTTTATAGATAAGCGAACAGTCTCATAGATGACTTGTTCAGGATCTAACAACTAGTAAGAATCAGAAAACTTGGTCCAGTAGACAGATCTTGCTGAACACCAAATATTCACACTACCCCTTCATGACATAGGGTCATTGCTGGGAGAACAAGTGGTTAGAATTTTCCCCACCTTTAAGACTGGGGGGAATGGAGTCATGTGCCTTGTTCTGCTTGTTAAATTTTAGTGAAGTGAGCCAAGGGGAGTTGGAATAGCCTCCAATCTTTCCCTTCAGCAGCAGCCTTTGAGACCATGTTGTGGAAGGAAACATTATGAGCTGGAAGGGAAATAAAACTCCATTCCTCTGCCTGTGGTGGCCTAACTCAACAGCTGCCTGGACCACATGACAGTCTCTGTCATCTTCCCTTTCTCAGTTTCAAAATGACCTCTCCTTATAAGAGCATCACGCTTATTGGATTGGGGCCCACACTTAGCCAGTTTGGCCTCATCTTAATTAATAATATTGTCAAAGAACCCATTTCCAGATAGCTTCACAGTCACAGGACTGGGTGTTAGGACTTGAACATGAATTTGTCAGGGACACAATTCAATCCATAACAAATATATAATATGGGAAAGGTTAGAAAACCAGAAAACAACAAGAAGGTGATAAGGACTAAAGCACAGAGGTAAACAGAGCTAAACAGGGAGCACAGAAAAAAATGGTGAATTCTACCTGCTGGTATAAAAAAGCCACAAAACTATAAAAGGTATTTAACATAACCCATGAAGAATAAGTACAATTATCCAAGTAAAGACAGGAAATAAACAATCAGTGGAACAACATTCTCTTACTAAGTCCAAAATACCAGAGCCAAGTCTGCAATGATGTGGCATTCTTATTCTGTATACGATACTTTATTTGCACATTGTTCCAGGAATCTGTTTTGTTTTCCCTGTTACTGCCCCTCCTTGGAAAAGGCCAGGGCCATAGCCTCTCCCTCTACAGGGACCTGCTACAATATCTGTTTGTTTACTCCAATGTGTATAATTGTTTGCGCCCGTGTGCCTGCACCTGAGGTTTGTGGGCTAAAATGTGTTTCTTTACAAACCGCCACCGCCACCACCATCAAATGGGCAGAGAGCTCAGTGCACAGAAACACAGGATTTAAAAGGATAAAAGTATTAATGAAAAACCTTTCTAACAATAGAAGCAAGAGTATCAGAACACTCGAATTAAAACAAGGCACAAAGGGGGAATAATTTGACTATTTTGTTATAATCAATTGCAACAGATGTACCTACAATAATTAGTACATTACTGCAGTGCTTTGATATGAAGTTAAAAGTGGAATTAGCAATATTCATTTGTGACAGGCAGAATAATGGCCTCCAAATAATTTCCACATCCTAATCCCAGAACCTGTATATATACTATCTTACAAAGCTAAAGGGACTTTGCGGCTACAAATAAATTAAGGATCTTAGTTTTATGTTTTTATTTTTTTGTTGAATTTTACAAATACTACCTGATTCCCATTTCCAACCTTCCCCTTGGAGCCCTTGGTAACCTCTAAACTGCTTTCGATCTCTGTGAAGTTGCTATTTCTCATCATCTAAGTGATATCATACAATTTTTTGTCATTATGTGTCCTATTGCACTGAGCATGTTTTCAAGGTTCTTCCAAGGAGCAGAATTTCTCAATTTATCCTTATGCACAAATAGGTAGATATACGTTAAGATGTGGGACAGACGCAGATTCATATACATAAATGACAATTGGATAATATTATTTTCTCTTTAATGTTTCAAAGGGGGAAACAAATGAAACCTGATGAGGTTCAAGTTGCCATAGTAACATGGTATAATGTAGGATTTAAGAGGACATGACTTAGACCAATGGTTTGGAAACTTGAGCCAGTATCAGAATCACCTGGAGTGCCTGTTAAAATACAGATTTCTGGGCCTCATTTCAAGATTTTCTTATTAAGAAGGTCTGAGGCTGGGTCCAAGAATGTGCATATTTTCAAAGTTGCCAGGAATTTTTTATGCAGCCTAGATTTAAATCCTGAGTTAAAATCTTGATTCTCCTGTAGGCTTGTGAGCCTTTGGAAAAATTAATCACCTTATCTATGCCTCAGTTTTCTCATCTCTAATCAAAAGCTGTAGCAGAGAAAGTTGGTGCTGGCCTAGCACCTCCAAAACGCACCATCCCAGTTCAGGCCCAAGGATTCCTAATGAGCGAATCCGCTAGTCTCTACCTAAGGGGCTAATGAGGGGCTCACCCACAGGGCTCGCCCAAGGGACTAGCAAGATAACGGGACCAGGGCAGCAACAGGACCAGGGCAGCCCTCAACCAATGATAAGCGTGAGCTGGAAAATAAAACCGCAACTTCCTGTCCCTCAGCTGGGACAACTCTGAGGCACGTTCTCACCAACTGTTCACAAAGGGAGTTGCCTCAAAAATCAACTTCTCAGATCCATCCCAGACACAGCAAATCAGACTTTCTAAGAATGGGCCCTAGCATTCTCTTTCAAGACACCCTCCAAATGATTCAGAAGAAGGTGAAAATTTGAGAACCACAGCTCTACACCATCTTTCAAAGACCATAGCAGGACCGAGTCCAAGACAACAACCGGCTTATTAAAACACCTCCTATTCACCCTCTTCCGTTACCTGTCCTACTTTCTCCACCTCTCCTGTTGTTACTTTACAATACCCACTTCTGCCCTTCCCAAGAAACACTTACATTCAAACCATTGTCTGCATGCCTGCTTCTGAGAACCTGTTTGAACAAAAGTGGTACTAATAACCCTATACCCCATAGGACTATTGTGAAAATTAAAGGAGGTAACACACAAAATGTGCTTAAAACAGTACCTGGCACATGTTGAGATGCTAAAATAACCTACAATTGTGAAAATGATCATTATTTGAACGATAATATACAAATAAAACAGATTTAATATTTGAATGCTCAAATTAAAATAAAAAAATAATATAAACATTTGTGATTTTTTTTTTTAAAGTTAGGAAACCCCACAATATTAACACAGGATTTTTTGTTGTTGTTTTTAGGTTTTAAAAACTAGCCTTTGCTGGCTCTGTGTTTAAAATCTTTTTTTTTCCCAATAAAAATATTATTGAAATGTATCATTCATACACGAATAAACAAAAGTATATAATAAACTCTGAGAACTTACAAAGCAAACACACATATCATCATACAGGGCTCCCCTACATCTCACACCACTAACACCTTGCATTGTTGTGCAACATCTGTTATAAACTATGAAAGAGCATCGTCAAAATATTACTGCTACCTATAACCCATATCTGACATTTGGTGTATTTTTCCCCCAACCCACATGATTATTAACACTCTGGATTAGTATTCTATATTTGTTATATTTCATGAGAGAACATTCCCATATTTGTTCTGTTAACCACAGTCCATCTTCCACTAATGGATTCCCTGTGTTATACAGTCCCATGCCTTGTACAATCCATTCATCGTGTACAACTCATTAGGTCTCATTTTCATCACAGAGTTGTGCTGTCACCACCTCAATTTTAGAACGTTTTCATTATCAGAAGGAAAAAAATCCCATATGCCGTTATACCCTCCCATTGTTACCCTTCAGAATTGATATTTCTTCGCCATTGCTGCAAAAATATTACAGTATTAATGTTAACTATCATCTATAAGTTCCATAATTTATAATTTTCCCATATATCACCATATTCCTAACATGTGGTAAAAGAGCATCATCCCTGTATTTATACTATTAACCACAATCTTCATACACCACCAAAATCACTACTTTATATAGTCCCTAGATTATCCTCTAGCTTTCTTTCAACTGACATTTACATCCACAGACTACCCATCTCAGGCACAATCACATTTATAAACCAGCAATATTAGTTATACTCACTATAATGTGTTACAATCAACTTTATTCATTTCAACACTTTTACAATTAACCTTATTAAATATTCTACATACATTAAGCATTGGCTCCCATTCTCAATCCACTTTCAATCTCCTATTAAACTATACTCTAGAGTTTTCTTCCATGAGTTTACTCATCATATTTAGTTCATATTAGTGAGACCATACAATATTGTCCTTTTGTGCCTGGCTTATTTCACACAACATAATGTCCTCAAGGTTCATCCATGTTATCATACGCATCTTATTTTCATTTCTTCTTACCGGTGAATAGTATTCCATCATAGGTATATACCACATGTTGTTTATCCATTCATAAGTTGATTGACACATAGGTTGGTTCCATATTTTAACAACTGTGAATAATGCTGCTATGAAAATCTGTGTACAAATATCAGTACGCCTTTCTTTCAGTTCTTCTAAACATTACTAGTAACAGGATTGCCAGATCATATGGCAATTCTATATTCAGCTTCTTGAGGAACCGCCAAACTGTCTTTCCACAGAGGCTTCACTATTCTATATTACCACCACCAATGAATGACTGTTCCTCTTTCCCTACATCCTCTCCAACACTTGTAGTTTTCTGCTTGTTTAATGACCATTCTATCAGGTGTGAAATGATATCTCACAGTTTTGATCTGCATTTCCCTAACAGATAGTGATGTTAAACATCTTTTCATGTGACTTTTGACCATTTATATTTCCTATTTGGAGAAATGTCTATTCACATCTTTGGACCATTTTTAATATACATATACACTTTTTTTTTTTAAAGATACTTACATTACATAAATTTTACATAAAAAATATAGGGGATTCCCATATGCCCTGCTCCCTACCCCTCCCACACTTTCCTACATTAACAACATTCTTCATTAGTGTGGTACATTTGTTTTAAATGGTGAACACATTTTGAGGCATTGCCACTGAACATGGATTATAGTTAACATTGTAGTTTACACTCTCCCCCCACACATGCACAATTTTCTAAGTTATGGCAAGATATATAATGGCCTGTTTCTGTCATTGCAATGTCAGGGCAATTCCAAGTCTCGAAAATGCCCCCATATTACACCTATTTTTCCTTCTCCTTGCCCTCAGAGCATCCAGTGGTCACTGCCTCCACATCAATGATATGAGTTCTCCCATTGGTAGAATCACAGTAAGTCTGTAGCAGAATAACAGTAAGTCTACTCTAGTCCATCGTTCATTGCCCAATCCTGAGGATTCTGGGATGGTGGAGCCCACTCCAATTGGGCCATTTTTAAAATTGGGTTCCTTGTGTTTTTAACATTGAGTTATATGATATATTTATATAACACAGAAATTGAACCCTTATCATCTAGGTGGTTTCCAAATATTTTCTCCCATTGAGTAGTCTGCCTTTTCATTGCATGTCAAAGACTTTTGAAGAACAAAAGTGTTTAATTTTGAGGAGGCCCCATTTATTTTTTTCTTTCATTGCTCATACTTTCAGTGTAAGGTTTAAAAAGTACCACCTACCACAAGATCTTGAAGATGTTTCCCTACATTTTCTTCTAGAAGTTTAGTGATTGTAGCTTTAATATTTAGGTCTTTGGTCCATTTTGAGTTAATTTTTGTGAAAGGTGTGGAATAGGGGTCTACTTTCTTTCTTTTGGGTACGGATATCCAGTTCTCCCAGCACCATTTATTGAATAGATTGCTCTGGTCTAGCTGGGTGGGCTTAACAGCCTTGTCAAAAATCACATGACAACAGATGTGAGGGTCTGAGTTCTCCATTCAGTTCCATTGGTCAATATATCTATCTTTATGTCAGTACCATGTAGTTTTGACCAATGTATATAAGTAAATATACTTTAAAGTCAGGACATGGGAATCCTCCAAATTCTTTCTTTTTAAAGATAGTTTTGGCTATTCAGAGTCCCTTACCCTACACCAAATAAATTTAATAATTGGCTTTTCCATTTCTGCAAAAATGGCTGTTTGGGTTTTTATTGGGATTTCGTTGAATCTGTGAATCAGTTTGGGTATAATTGACATCTTAACGATATTTATTCTTCTAATACATGAACATGGAATATCCTTCCACTTATTTAGGTCTTCTTTGGTTTCTTTTAGCAATGTTTTATAGTTTTCTGAATACAGGTCCTATATGTCCTCAGTTAAGTTTATTTCTAAATACTTGATTCTTACAGTCACTATTGTAAATGGATTTTTCTGACTTCCTACTCATATTGCTCATCAGTGGTATATAGAAATACTGCTAAATATTGAATATTAATCTTGTATTCTGCCACTTTACTGAACTTGTCTATTACTACTATGAGCTTCCTTGTGGATTTTTTGGGGTTTCCAATGTTAGGATCTTATCATCACTGAATAGCCAAAGTTTTACTTCTTCCTTTCCTATTTGGGTGCCTTTAATCTCTGTTTCTCGCTGAATTGCTTGAGCTAGAACTTCTAGCACAATATTGGATACTATTGACAGAGGGCATCCTTTTTTTTCCCCTCAACATCAGTGGGAAAGTTTTTATTTTTTGGTCCATGATTCAGTCAACGAACCAAACTGTCAGAGCCCTTTCTAATACCTCAAGCTACAACATTGAATCCAGAATCTCTGCTTAATGGGCCTATTATCACTGTATTCAGCCTGATCCAACTTTATTTTCATTCCATCACTATTCCATATCCTCACTATCAAATCCCACACATATTCCACTGATTTCTGTCTATATAAATTGGAAAACTAATGCAGTTCTATTAGAGTATAATGTACTTCCTCATGGGTCACACTTTGTACTTTAACTTTGGGGGCTTGTTGTGATTTTAGTTTAGTTATAAGTCTGGAAGAGAAGAGGGGTGGTTTCATCTGGTGAGAGAAGATTAATTTCTTCAGGTGGGGGTTGGATAACAGACTCCTTGTTTCTGATTTATTTGCATTTTCTCTAATTTTTTGTCAGTCTAGCAAAGGGTTTCTTTAATTTGTTGAACATCTCTAAGAAACAACTTTTTATTTTGTTGATTCTATTGTTCTTCTCGATTTCATTTATTTCTGCTCTGATCTTTATTAATTCTTTCCTTTGGCTTAATTTCGGATTATTTTTGCTGCTCTTTTTCTAGTTCTTCCAGGTGTGCAGTTAGGTATTTGATTTAACTCTCTTCTTTTTTAACATAGGCCATGAAGGCTTTAAATTTCCTTCTTAGCACTGCCTTTGCTGTATAACATGTGTTTTGATATGTTGTGTTCTCATTATTATTTGCCAAGACATCTACTGATTTCCCTCAGTTTCTTCTTTGACACACTGATTATTCAAAAGTGTGTTGTCTCCTCTTCATATATTTGTGAATTTTCAATTTTTCCATCCATTATTGATTTCCAGCTTCATTGTCCAGATGTTCTATCCAATGCCGAGATTGGTGTATTGAGATCTCCAACTTTTATTGTACAAACGTCTATTTCTCCCTTCAATTTTGCCAGTGTGAGCCTCGTTTACCTCACAGCACTCATGTTAGACTCATGTGCATAAATATCTATTAGAGGTACTTTTTCATGATAAGTTGCTCCTTTAATATAAAATGACATTCTTCATCTCTTAGAAAAATTTTTCATTTAAAATTTATTTTTTCAGTTATTTTGATTTGTACTCCAGATTTTGGCTACTATTTGTGCAGAATATTTTTTCCAACCATTTGCTTCCAACCTGATTGTGTCCTAACATGTGAGTTTCTTGTAGACTGCATATAGATGGTTCATATTTTTATTCATTCTGTCAATCTAGGTCTTTTGATTGGGGAGTTCAATCCATTATCATTCAAAAATGTTAATGTAAATGCTTTAATTCCTTCATTTTGTATTTTGGCATTCTGCTGTAATATCTTATTATCATTTGTCTTTTTACTCTTTACATTACCTATACTAATAATCTTCATTTTTAAACTCTTCCCCAAGAGTTTGAAGTCTCTATCCCTTGTCCTTTCCTTTCAGCCTGCAGCACTCCATTTATTATCTCTTTTGATAACATACCCTCAGTTTTTGTTTGTGTATGAAGACTTTACGCTTACCCTCATTTTTAAAATATGTATTTTGAATTATATCATTTATACATGAACAAGCATAAACAATAAGTGTATAGTAAAGACTATGAACTTACAAAATAAACATACATAACATCATACAGGGGTCTCATACATGATTTCCCACGCTTTTCCACCACCACCCTGCAATAGTGATGTACATCTACTCTAGCTCACAGAAAGGCATTCTTGCATTTGTACTGTCAATCACAATTTTCATCCACTGCTGGATTCACTGTATTATTCAGTCCCTAGATTATTCTTTAGCTTTCTTTCAATTGACGTTTACTTCCCTAGACTAGCCTTTTCAGGCACAATCCCATTTATAAACCAGTTGCTATTCACTATAATGCGTTACCATCAATTCTATACATTTCTATGTTTTTACAGTCAAGTTACTTAAAACTTCTATATACATAAAGCATTGGTCATTCTTTACAACCCTTCTCTTATCTCCTAATAACCTATACTCTAGATTTTAACTCCATGCATTTATTCTTCATATTTAGTTCACATTAATGAGACCATGAAATATTTGTCCTTTTGTGTCTGGCTTACTTCACTTAGTATAATATCTTCAAAATTCATCCGTGTTATCATGTGTGTCCCAATTTCATTTCTTACTGCAGCATAATATTCCATCATATATATACCACATTTTATCTATTCATTGGTTGATGGACACTTGGGTTATTTCTATCTTTTGGCAATTGTAAATAACGCCACTATGAACACTGGTGTGCAGATGTCTGTTTGTGTCATACTTTTTAGTTATGGATATATTCCTAGTAGATGAATTGTTGGATCATATGGCAGTTCTATATTTAGCTTCCTGAGGAACCACCAAACTATCTTTCACAGAGCCTGCACCATTTTACATTCCCACTAAAGTTTAAGGAGTGTTTCTATTTTCTCCACATCCTCTCCAGCACTTGTCTATTATTTAAAATAATGGCCATTCTATGTGGTGTTAGATGATGATATCTCAATGTTTAGATTAAAAATTTCCCTAATAGCTAGTATTATGGAACATTTTTTCATGTGCGTTTTGGCCATTTGTATTTCTTCTTTGGAGAAATGTCTGTTTAAATCTTTTGCTCATTTCTTAATTGGATTGCTTGCTCTTTTATTGTTGAGTTCTATGATCTCTTTATATAGGAAGGAAATCAAACTCTTATCGAATATGTGGTTTCTAAATATTTTCTCCCATTGAGTACACTGCCTTTTCACCTTCTTGATGAAGTCCTTTGAATCACAGAAGTGTTTGAAGAGGTCCAATTTATCCATATTTTTCTTTCATTGTTCGTGCTTTCAGTTTAAGGTTTAAGAATCCAACACCTACCACCAGATCTTGAAGATGTTTCCCTACATTTTCTTCTAGGAGGTTTATGTTACTTGCTTTCATATTCAGGACTTTGATCCATTTTGACTTAATTTCTGTATAAGGTGTGAGGTAGGGGTCCTCTTTCTTTCTTTTGGCTATGGATATCCAGTTCTCCTAGCACCATTTGCTGAATAGACAGTTCTGCCCCATCTGGGAGGATTTGATAGGCTTGTCAAAAATCACTTGACCATAGATGTGAGGGTCTGTTTCTGAACCATCAATTCAATTCCATTGGTCTATGGGTCTATCTTTACGCTGATATCATGCTGTTTTTACCATTGTAGCTAGGTAATGTGATTTAAAGTCTGGAAATGAAAGTCCTCCAACTTCATTTTTCTTTTTAAGATATTTCTGGCTATTCGGGACCTCTTACCCCTCCAGATAAATTTGATAATTGTGCTTTCCATTTCTTTAAAATATGCTGGTGGAATTTTTATTGGGATTGCATTGACTCTGTATATCAATTTGGGTAGAATTAACATCTTAATCTTTCAGTCCATGAGCATGGGATGTTGTTCCAATTATTTAGGTCTTTTTTGATTTCTTTTAGCAATGGATTATAGTTTTCTGAATAGAAGCGCTTTACATCCTTGGTTAAGTTTATTCCTAAATATTTTTCTTTTTTGTTGCTATTGTACACGGAATTTTTTTCCTGACTTCCTCCTCAAACTATGCATTACTAGTTTATAGAAACACCACTGATTTTTACCTATTGATCTTGTATCCTGACACTCTATTGAAATCATTTATTAGCTCTAGCAGTTTGTTGTAGATTTTTCAGGACTTTCTAGATAGGATCATATCATCTGTAAATAGTGAAAGTTTTACTTCTTCCTTTCCGATTTTGATGCCTTTTCCTTTTCTTGCCTGATTGCACTAGCTAGAACCTCTAGCACTATATTAAACAAGAGTGATGACAACGGGCATCCTTGTCTTTTCCCTGATCTCAATGGGAAAGCTGTCAGTGTTTCACCATTGAGTACAATGTTAGCTGTGGGTTTTTCATATATGGACTTAATCATGTTGAGAAAGTTTCCTTCAATTCCTATCTTTTTTTAGTATTTTTTATCAATAAAGGATGCTGTGTAAATCGATAAGTTCATGTGATTTTTGTTTGATTTATTAATGTGGTGTATTATGCTGACTGATTTTCTTGTGCTGAACCACCTTTGCATGCCTGATATAAAACCCACTTGATCATGATGAGTAATTCTTTTAATCTGTTGTTGGACTCGATTAGCAAGTATTTTATTGAGGATTTTTGCATCTATATTCATTAGAGAAATGAGTCTGTAATTTTCTTTTTTCATAATATCTTTATCTGGCTTTGGTATTAGGATGATATTGGCTTCGTACAATAGTTTGGTAGCATTCCTTTCTTGTTCAATTTTTTTGAAGAGCTTGAGTAAGATTGGCATTAAATCTTCTTTGAATGCTTGATAGAACTCACTTGTAAAACCATCTGGTCATGGGCTTTTCATTTTGGGGAGATGTTTGATGACTATTTCAATTTCTTTACCTGTCATTGGTTGTTGAGCTCTTCTATTTCTTCTAGGGTCAGCGTAAGTTCTTCACACATTCCTAGAATTTTTCCATTTCATCTAAATTGCCTAATTTTTTGGCATAAAGTTGTTCATAGTATCCTCTTTTATTTCTGGGTAATGTTCCCCCTTTCATTTTTTATTTCATTTATTTGCATCTTCTTTTTTCTTAGTCTAGCTAAGGGTTTGGCCATTTTGTTAATCTTCTTGAAGAACCAACTTCTGGTTTTGTTAATTCTATTGGTTTTTTGTTCTCAGTTTCACTTGTTTCTGCTCTGATATTTGTTATTTCATTCCTTCTACTTGTTTTGGGATTAGTTTGCTGTTCTTTTTCTAGATCCTCCAGCTCTGTAGGTAGGTCATTGATTTTAGCTCTTCTTTTTTAATGCAAGCATTGAGGGCTATAAATTTTCCTCTCAACACTGCCTTTGCTGCATCTCATAGTTTCTGATATGCTGTATTCTCATTGTCATTTGTCTCGAGATATTGATTTCTCTTGAAATTTCGTCTTCGACCCACTGATTTATATTTAAGAGTGTGCCGTTTAATCTCTAAATATATGTGAATTTTCCCTTTTCCTGCTGCTTGATTTCCAACTTTATTCCATTATGATCAGAGAAAGTGCTTTGCATAATTTCAATTTTGTTAAATTTATTGAGCTCTGCTTTGTGACCCAACATATGGTCTATCATGGAGAAAGATCCATGGGCACTTGAAAAGAATGTATATCCTGCTGTTTTGGGGAGCAATGTTCTATACATGTCTATTAGGTTTAGCCCATTTATCATATTATTCAAGCTATGTTCTACCCAGTGCTGAGAGTGGTGTATTAAAATCCCCAACTATTATTATAGAAATGTCTATTTCTCCCTTCAGTTTTGCCATTGTTTGCCTCATGTATCTTGGGACATCCTGGTTAGATGCATATACATTTATGACACTTATTTCTTCCTGGTGAATCATCCCTTTTATTAATATGTAATGTCCTTTCTTGTCTTTACTAACAGTTTCACTTTTAAAGTCTATATCATCTGCTATAAGTATAGATACCCCAGCTTTTTTTTTTTTTTTTTTGGTTACTGCATGTGTGGAATAACTTTTTCCAACCTTTCACTTTCAATCTATTGGTATCCTTGGGTCTAAGGTGAGCCTCTTGCAAACAGCATATAGATGGCTCATATTTTTTTGTTCATTCCGCCAATCTGTGTCTTTTGATTGGACAGTATAATGCATTAACATTCAATGTTATTACTGTAAAGGCAGTTCTTATTTCATCCTTTTGATCTTTGCATTTTATCTGTCATTTTATTTTTGATACTTTTAGTTACTGTTACAGTCAACATTTCTTGACTCTCTTCCAAGCCTCTTTTATTTTTAGGCTGTAACACTCCCTTTAGTATTTCCTGCAAAGCCAGTCTTCTTGTTATATACTCTATTGTAATTTTTTTCGTTGGTATTTTCGAATCTGGCTTGCTAGGTGTATTTATTCTCTGTGTAGTTTCTCCCTTTAGTTTAGAGCTTTCTTGTCTTTTCTCCCTTGCTTGTTGTGTAGTCAGAGTCGAGGATGTAGTTGCTGTTTAAGCTATGGAGACTGAAGCTGCCCACATTACCCCAGGAATTGATGAAGCTTCTCCCACCTGTCTCCTCTTGTCAGGGGTAGGGACAGAGCTTCAGCCATGTATAATAATCCAAGTTGGGCAGGACAACACTGTCTAATTGCCCGGAGAGACTGATGAAACTTCACACCACTTCCTCCCCTACCTTAGGCGGGGATGGAGCTATAGCTGTGGGCAGCAATCTATGCCGTGTGGGTCCAAAATGACCACAATTTCCCAGGTAAACTGATGTAGCACTAGACCTCCTCCCTGCCGGGGGTAGGCATGGACCCTCTGGAGTGTCCAAGAATCTAATCCATGTGGGCCAAATACACTTGCAGTTGCCCTGAGAGGCTGAGGGAGTACTGTCCCTTCTGCCCTTTAGGGGGTGGAAATGGTACCACCAATGCCCAACAGTTCAGTCCCTGTAGGCTGAAAGTACCTGCCATTGCCTGGAGAGGCTGAGGAAACAAAAGCCCTGTCCTATCTTATTAGGGCTGGATCCACAGGCACCCAACAGTTTAGTCCCTGTAGGCCGAAAGTACCCGCCACTGTCCAGAGAGGCTATGGAGACCCCAGATCCCTCCTATCCTATTGGGGGTGGGGGCAGATCCACAGGCATCCAACAGTCCAGTCCATGCAGGCTTAAAGTCTGCCGTTACCCAGAAAGGCTGTGGAAACATCAGCCCCCTCCTTTCCTATTGGTGGGTGGGGTGAGGATGGATCCACAAGTACCCATCAGTCCAGGCTGTGTGGGCCAAAAGCACCTGCAGTTACCCAGAGAGGCTGGGCGAACACAGTCCATCTCTTGTCCTGTTGGGGATGGGGGTGGAGCCACAGGTGCCTAACATTCGGGTTTGTGCAGGCCAAAAGTGCCTGCAGTTGCCCTGAGAGGCTGAGGGAATACCAGCCCCCTCCTATCCTACAGAGGGACAGACGTGGAGATGGACTTAAAGGCACTCAACAAACCAGTTCGTGGGGGCTGAAAATTCCTGTTATTGCTTGGAGAGGCCACGGATACCCAGCACCTCTCCTTTCCTATTGGGGTGCAGGCATACAGCCCCACGTGACTGACTATTCAGTCTGTGCCAGTGGAGAGCACTTACAGTTGCCTGGACAGCCTGGTGCAGGTCCCACCAGCTTCCTCTCTGCTGGAGGTGGGGCTGGAGCCTAGGCTAGGGCTTCAGTCCAATCTCGGTGGAAAGAAGCCAGTCCCCAACTTCACTGTGATTTTCAGTCAGCCAGGCTTCTCCTCATGCAAGGGGTGGAGTAAAAATGGCAGCTACCCAACTTTTTCCAACTTGGACAGGCTCAAACCCTGTTTCTAGGATTATATTTTAGTCAGCCGAGTCTACTTATCAGTACTTGAGGTTGGTGGACAACTGTCTTTTCCTCTACCATTTATGGAAAATGGAGCTTCTAACTCCAGCCACGGAACAGCTCTTGAAGCGGCTTGCGCCGCTAGAGTAGGATGTGCACTGGCCTCTGTGGTATGGCTTGCAGTTTCCCAGAGAGGTGATCAAGTCCCTCCAGCTTCCTCCCTGCCAGAGGTGGGGCTGGGCTTTAGGCTGGAGCTGCAACCCGATCTGGGTGGAAAGAAGCTGGTCCCTACCAGCACTGTGATTTCAACCACCCCCGCTTCCCATCATGCCAGGGGCAGAGTCAAAATGGCAGTTACTGGAATCCTTCTGACCTGGACAAGCTCAAAGTTTAGCTGTTCCTAGGATTATACTTTTAGCAAGCCGAATTTACTAATCAGTACCTGAAGTTGGTGCCTCACCCAGCCTTCCTCCCCCATTTTTTTGGGAAATGGAGCTTCCAACTCCAGGCACAGAATAGCTCCTGAGACAGCTTGTACCACGGGGACCAACCTCTGTGGTGTGGCATGCTCTACTCACGAATCCTCTCTGCAGATGGGCAGTTTCCTCCTTCCATACTTTCAAGGATGCTGCAGGATGCTCTTCTGGTCTCCTGGGGCCCCCAAACAGGTGCTTTAGATAGCTTTTGGTGACTACTAACTACCCTATAGGAGGAGCAGAATCAAGGAGCTCCTTAATCTGCTGCCATCTTGACTTCCCCCCACCACCCCCCAAGCTCACCCTCATTTTTGAAGGATATTTTTGCCAGATGAATTCTTAGCTGGTAGTTTTTCTCTGTCAGTACCTTAAATACATCATACCACTGCCTTCTCGTATCCAGAGTTTCTGATGAGATATCAGCACTTAGTTTTATAGAGCCTCCCCCCCACCCCCGCCTTCAATGTAATGAGTTGCTTTTCTCTTGCTGCTTTTGGAATCCTCTCTCTCTTTCTGGTATTTATCATTTTGAGTAGTACATGTCTTGGAGTAGGTTAATTAGGGTTTATTCTATTTTGGGTGTGGTGTCCTTCATAATGGTTGGGAAAATTTGGGTCCTTATTTCCTCAAATATTTTTCAGCTTCTTTGTCTCTCTGTCCCTTGCCCTCTGGTGATATGCAGCACTGTTTGCAGATCCCCAAAGGAGCTCCCTCAGACAGCTTTTTGCCCTTTGTCTGTTGTTCTTGTAAAAGAGTTGAGCCCTACCTACCTACTACGACTCCACCTTCCCTGAAGTCTGCATTTAAAATCAAACATAGGATCTTAATAAATTCTTGCAGCCATAATAACTTTCATCTTTTGGATGTATGACATCTCTTGTAGCTCAATGAACTCTCCATACACTTTTCTCACTGCCTGCATTCTGTGATTTAACAATTGTTGCCACTCAAGTGGGGATGACACTTTCTAATAATTCATCCATATAAACTTGTAAACTTGTGTCCATCATAATGTATTTAAAAAATCTGCTTCAGTCAGAAAATTTACTCCTATTTTACTGAGGTATTACTAAGAAATCAAGCCCAAGGTATTGTCACTGCAGCTTCATAATACATCTGACATTTGGATAATTTGACATAACGAACAGTACTTACATTGTAAGTGAGCATCAAACTAGTCACATCTCTTTTTCTGCAAGAATGACACTTTCTTGTCAGCTCAGGCGTGATATCCCACACAGACAACTACCAGCATGGACATTCCCCACAGGGAATAGTCTTCAGAAGGGGACTAGCATCTCTTTAATAAAGCACATAATTCAAAGAAAATGTACAAACTTGGCAAATGAATGTATCTTCAGAAATGAGTTCCTGAATTTAGCAAATTAAATAATATGGGGCATGTTGTTAATCTTATTTGAAGTCATAAAAATAGTACAATGAACTTGTGTATCCCATTAATCCAGAGTACTTAACATTTTGCCAAATACGCCCCATCCCTTTTCCATCACTAAATGCACACATTGATACACAAATGCACATATGTACAATATTGCTGAGCCATTTGAGAGTTAGACATCTTGATCATTTATCCGTAAAATCATCATTTATCTCCTAAGATCAATTTTATAATGATCTTTTTATAATACTATAATACTATAGCAGTTTGATATTGTTTATGAATTCCAAAAATAGATATTGGATTGTTTGTAAACTAGTCTGTTCCTCTGGGAGTATTAGATTGGACTAGATTCAGAGGTTTCACTTTTACTTTATTAAATCAAGATTAGGGCATGCAGGGTTGAGGTCCCCATCCCCTTGGTGGGGATAAAACACACTCTCACACTGAAGTAAATGCATGGAGAAGTAGAACACAGAAGCAGATATGCAGGAAAAGAGAGTGCCCCATAGACACGGCCCTAGGAAGAGAGATGAGCCTGATAATCTACAGCCTATAGCTGACCTTATGGAGAGAACAGAGCAGCTGAGCCCAGAAGGAAAAGACAAGCCTTATGCCTGCAAACAGCTTAGACAGGAAGAAGCTGGGGCCATGGAGCCTTAAGAAGAAAGAGGAAGGCTGAACCCTTGCAGACATTGCCAGCCATCTTGCTCCAACACATGGCAACAGACATTGGTAAGGGAAGTAACTTACGATTCATGGCCTTGGGACTATAAGCTTCTACCCCAAATAAATACCCTTTAAAAATGCAAACAGATTTCTGTTACTTTGTATCAGCACCCCTTTGGCTGACTAATACAAATATCACTTGATACTACTAAGAAATACATATACAAAAACCCTGTGCATACATAATTAAAATAAAATAACCAGGCCATAAGGACTAAACTGTTCTATTACATTATAAGAGTGTCAATTTGCCAGAGCTACTGTGAAAAATACACCCCCACCCCACCCCCCAAAAAAAATGGATTGGGCAAAACAACAAGCATTTATCTCACAGTTTTGAAGCCTAGAAGTCCAAAATCACATTATCAGCAAGGATGAGATTTCTCCAAGGGTTGGTAGCATTTCAGGTGCTGGCAGTACTCTATCACTCTCTCATCTCTGGCTTATTCTGACTATCTCTGAATTTTCACTCTTTATAAGGCCCATTGCCAGACGTATTAAGGCTTACTCTCATTCCGTCTGGCCACACCTTAACTTACAGTAACAGCTTCTAAAGGTCCTATTTACAAATGTATTCACACTCACAAGACTGCAGATTAAGATTTGAGCATGTCTTTTGTATGGTACATTATTCACTCCCCAAAAGAAAGTGACTATAATCGAAAAATAAATGACACTCATATATACTAGATGACTGAATGAAGAAATCTCCTCACTGATTAAAATGCTGTGATCTATGTTGTCACCATTGGTGATGAAATTTCCCAAATACTGAACTCTTGATAACCTTTGGAACAAAACAAAACAAAACCATCCTGAATGCACAGAATCATTGAATTACTGAAAAATTCAAGGACTACTAAAATAGTGCATAAGTGCTTTGTGTTGATACATAAAACACATTACATGCTCAGACACATACATACACACACACGTAGATAAACAGATTTCTCTCCTACATTAATGTCTGCCCATATGGCATTCTAAAGTTGTATGGGATAAAGGAACATCTCTCTTCTATGCAGGATTGAGCCATATATTACAGGATGTCTATGATATTTGGCCTTGTCCACTTAAATATTTCCATAATTTCCCAGAATAATTATTAATGAAGTACCACCCTCACTGACAACAAAAAATGAGCAAAAACATAGAACACATATTTAATGCTACAAGTCATTACTTTTTTTATTAAATTAATAATGGCTCTTTTGAAATGTCATTTATATATTTTTATTCAAAAACTCAAAAAGCAAAATTGTTTTCATTTGAGCAAAAGCAAATTTATATAGCACCCAATAACCTACCTTTTCATGATCCCTTTAATAACAGTAGCTAAAAGGAGAATTTTTTTTCCCCTAAGATTTCAAGTACCAGCGATGAGCCTCCAGATGGAGCATTAATACAAAAGATTCAATACACAAAGAAGAACCTTAAAGTTCCCTTGATTTATTTAAGATCATATAACCCTTTCCCATCCCCCAACGACCCTTTTAGAGAATATTACTATAAAATGAACATAGATATATTTCTCATTTTTCCTAAGTAAAACCCAAAGCCAAAATAATAATGTAGTTACAAACAAATATAACCAGTTTTATATCATAGTAGCTCTGGTAATTTATTACTATGACAGTAAGTCAAGTACATACTGAGCTTAAATACCTGATATACATTTTCTTAAATTACAACCACATTTTCAATGATCATGGGTAATGTTTCAGTGTATTGGGAGAAAAGCAGACATGCCACTGATCTGATATTAACTTTGTTTAAATAAATATGATTCTGTATAATGTTTCCTCTCAAAAGCACATTTGAAAAAACTATGTTTGGAAGGCAAACTATTCTCTAGTACCCCATTTTGTATGAAAAGTGAAAAATTGTACAGTGCATACAACAGGAATATCTCATAATACACCCTTACCCAAAAATATTAAGGGGGTAAATTGTGAAAGTCAGCATTGCAAATCACTACCCTCAATATTCAGCAACTAAAAGAGCAAACACCTGATAGAATTGAAAGTTGGTTTATTACAAAATGGTAAAAAGTGCCTCTCTAAGTGTACTTGGTAGTACAAATTGTTCTCTGTATATAACACATACTGTATTTTAAAAATCACAAAATAGAAAAAAAAGATCCCAAGAGTTTTTCAAAATGCTTTAAAATAAAAAATGTCAGTGGTTTATTTAGCCACAGACCTCCATTCTTTCCTAGATATGACGTGAGAAAAAGATGACATCACAAATGAAATATACATTATTTTCCAACCAGGTTAATGTTTTGCACAAAAGAGAAAACAAGCCTGGGTTTCATATCCAGTAGAACAATTCCCATTACTTAAGACATCACTTTTAAAAAAACAATATACAAGTGAAATAGGTGATATAGAGAACAATTTTGAAACAGGAATATTTACACAAATGCCTCCTTCAAATTTGGCATACATATTCTTTAAAAATTCATTCAGCTTCAAAATATATGCTGACCCTAACAAAATGTGAAATTCATTTATGCATCTTGTATCTGAACCTTATGTGTTTTCTCCATTATAAACGTGTTAAGAGGAAATAAGCATCCAATTTAAATATGTCTACATTCCTAAATTTCCTGGAATGGCACTCCTATGCAAACACACAGAAATCTATTATCTATAAGTCTATATGTATGTATATGCATGTATGCATGTTTATTTGTCTGTGTGTACATATATACACACACACAAATATATGCAGATTAGAAGAACCAAATAGAACTCAGTCTTATTCATCTGATGGAGTGGCTTCCTTCAGCAATGTCAAAGGTGATTATATTTTGTGTCATGTTAACATTGGATAGCAGACTGAGTGGAACAGCTTTTAGAGTACAGGTTGTGATACACCTGTCAAATATCAAGCAAAATCAAGTTAGAATTTACAACCATGAACTGAAAGGTCTTTTCAAGTCTTTGAACCCAACATGGGAAGGAAAAGCTTTAGAATGCATTTGACTTTTTCGTCGATGCATTTCATGAAGCCTTGTAAAGAGAAAATAGCTATAAATAAACAACATATTCCATGATGTGACATCAAGAACATTTCTAAAGAGTTCATTTATGACAGGATGTCACTTACACTACATGTTCTACAGATAAGAAGCTAATGTGGAGATTATACTATTGCTGATGTAACAAAAATTTACACAAGCTAAGTGTCTTAAAGCAACAAAAATGTTATCTCATAATCTGTACGTCACAAATGAAAACGGGTTTCACTATGCTAAAATCAAAGTATTGGATCTGTTAGGGAGAACCTTTTTCTCTTACATTTTCCAGCTTCTAGAGCAGGAGTTCTTAACCAGGGGTCTGAGAGCTTGAATTTAAATTAAACAAAGAAAAACCACTATTCTTGTGAGGACGTATTGGCGCAGGTGTGATATATGTTTTAAATAATACATAATAATCTGTACCTAGTAAAGGGTCCGTGGTTTTCACCTGAATGGCAAAGGAGTCTGTGGAACAAAAAAGGTTAAGAAGCCCTGGTTCTAGAAACAGCTCATATTTCTTAACTCATGGTCCCAGGTCACTCTGACCTTTGCTTCCATCATCACATTTCCTTCCTTGACATTGAACCTGTTGTCCTCCTTTTATAAGGACTCTTGTGATTATGTTTTGCCTACCCAGATAATGAAGGATCATCTCCCCATCACAAAAGTCTAACTTAATGACACCTGCAAACTCCCCTTTACCATGCAAGGTAACATTCACAAACCAAAATTTCTATTTGGATTTTTAAAAAAGATTTATCTTATTTATTTCTCCCTTACCCTTCTTGTTCCTGCTCACTGTCTGCTCTTTGTCTTCTTTTTTTAGGAGGCACCGGGAACTGAATCCAGGACCTTCCATATGGGAGGGAGGTACCCAATCACTTGAGCCACCTCTGCTCCCTGCTGCTTGTGTCTCTCATTGTGTTTCCTCACTGTGTCTCTTTACTGCATCATCTGTGTCAGCTCGCTGTCTTGCTCATCTTCTTTAGAAGGCAACAGGAACCAAACCCGGGACCTTCCATGTGGTAGGCGGGCGCCCAACTGCTTGAGCCACATCCCATCGTTCTCTTATGTTTCTAACATTTTATTGATATTCTAGATTTGAAAAAATACTGACATCATCCCTTTTAATTCTTTAAGTATATTTTACTTTTGATTTTGAACATATTTTTGATACCTACCTTGAAGTCTCTGTCTGCTAATTCTATCATCTGGGACCTGTCCCACAGCATCTATTATCTGTTTTTTTTTCTCCTGTGAATTGGTCACACACTCCTTTTTCTTTGAATGTGTGACTGCTTTTTAATTCTATTGAAAATGGGACATTTTACATAATATAGTAAATCACCTCTGATTATTTACACCCCTACCTTGGAGTGCAGTGGTATTTGCTTGCTTATTTGTTCAGTCACTTGGCTGGACTAGTTCAATGAATTCAATTTTCCCCAGAGTGTTTAACCTCTGATTTAGCTCCTCAAAACGACAGCTTTGGGCTTACACACAGTTTTAATGCCCACCAGGGTTGACTGTGGTTTTAACTGGATACATTTGAAATTTCTATAGCCCTATATCCCCCTGTGATGGTTAGGCTAATGTGTCAACTTGGCAAGGTAATTGTGCCCAGCTGTTTGGTCAAGCAAGTACTGGGCTAATTGTAATACAAGGACATTTATGGATCTTAGTTACCAGTGAGTTTACTGCATGGGTAGCTGATTACATCTACATCAGACAGGAAGATTTCTGTCAGCAACGAGTGACACTTTATCCAATCAGTTGAATGCCTTAAAAGGGGAAGTGATTTCAGCATTCAGGGAGAGAATTTCCCAGCTCGTCTTTGAAAAGCCAATGTCTCCAGGAAACTCATCAAGGACCTTCACTGGACTTTCATCAGAGCCCCTGGTTTTCAGCCTGCCTGTGGGACATGCACTTGTGCATCCCCCCATGGCCACGTGAGACTTATAAAATCCCATACTATTTACAGATATCTCCCCTGTTGATTCTGTTTCCCTAGAAAACCCTAATATACACCCATAAAGTTTTTCGGTCTGCCTCTTGTTATCAAACTGAACTGCCAGCCTGTACTGATTACAGCTATAGCCTTAAATGTATTTCATAAATAAGACTTGAAATTAAATATGACTCCTTCATCCATGGTCTGCAGAATGGATATTGTGTTAGCAGGCATGAAAACATTCACGTTAATTGTACCTCCCCATCAGAGCTCGTGGATCATCAGGTGCATTGTCGATGATCAGTAAATTTTTAAAGGAATTTTTTTTTCTCTGAAGTAGGTCTCAAGAGTGGCTTAAAATATTCAGTAAACCATTATCAGAAGCATATGTGATGTCATCCAGGGTTTGTTGTTCCATTTATAGAACAGAGGCAGAGTAGATTTACCATAATTCTTAAAGGCCACAGTATTTTCAGAACAGTAAATGAGCACTGACTTCAATTTAAAGTCCGCAGCTACATTAGCCCCTAGCAAAACAGTCAGCCTATCTGTTGAAGCTTTGAAGTGAGGCATTGACTTCTCTCTAGCTATGAAAGTTCTATATGGCATCTTCTTCCAATAGAAGGCTATGCATTCTACATTGAAAATCTGATGTTTGGTCTAGCCAGTTTCATCAATTATCTTGGCTAGAGCTTCTGGAAAACATGCGGCACCTTATTTATCAGTACTTGGTGCTTCAACCTTGTTTTTTTTTCTTATGGAGATGGCTTCTTTCCTTAAACCTCATGAAACAACCTCTGACATCTTCAAACTTTTCTTCTGCAGCTTCCTTACCTCTCTCAACCTTCATAGAATTGATGAGAGTTAGGACCTTGGTTTGGGTTAGGCTTTGGCTTAAGGGCATGTTGTGGCTGGTTTGATCTATCCAGACCACTGAAAGTTTCTCCATATTAGAAATAAGGCTGTTTCGCTTTCTTATTTTGCGTGTTCACTAGCATTCAAGAAACTTTCAAAAAACCTTTCTTTGCCTTTCACAACATGGCTATTTGGCGCAATAGGCACAGCTTTCTGCCTATCTCACTAAGTGTAATCATTACAAGTATTTCATGTAACATGAGAGCAAGGGAGCTCATCCTTTCATTTGGAAACTTAGAGGCCATTATAGGATTATTAATTGGTCTAATTTCAGTATGTGTGTATCTCTGGGAACAAGGATACCTGAAGAGAAGATAAAAGACCGAGGACAGCGGGGCTCCTGAGGGGTCTAGAGACATCTAGACGCTTTATGGAAGGCAGACAATCTCAGGAATTCAGCACATCAGTTTGCCTTACCTTGGAATATATGTTCCCCAATGTAACAGACTCATTTATAATTTCCCTACACGTGGGTTTTTCTGCCCATTTTATTTGAACCTATAATTATTAGCACTATACTCATTAAATATATGTGCCAGAGACTTAAATCTTCAGTCTGTTCATATGCCAGTTGAGCCCTGAGAATCTCAGCAGAGTTGCAGCACCTACTCTCCAGTTCATTGGACCTGCCCAGGACAACTAACAAAGGATAATGGACAATGCCCATCCCCAAAAATAGCAACAACTACAAGCCAGACAGTTCTATCCATCTGCCCCATGGGATCTAAGCCCCCTTTCCATCAGAAGAGGAGTGGGCTTCACCATCTCAAAATCTTCAAGACTGAAGAATGCACAAATGTAAGGGGAGAATGCAACTATGGAGTAGACTTATTATTATTCTAATAATGGAAGAAGTTGTAAAATTGCTATAAAGGCAGTGGTCACCAGGGGTTATGAGGGAAAGGAGAGGGAAGAATACGTGTAACATGGGGCATTTCTGGGACATTGGAATTGGTCTGCATGACATCGCAATGATGGATACAGACGATTACACATTTTGTCAAAAGTTACAAAAACTGGGTGGTGCAAATTGTAAACCATAATGTAAACTATCGGCCATAGTTAGAGTTAATACTTAAATATGTATTCATCAATTGTAACAAATGTACCACACTAACGAAAGATGTTGTTAATGGAGGAAAGCGGGGGAAGGGGAAGTGGGTGGGGTATATGGGAATCGCCTACATTTTTGATGTAACATTTATATAATCTATAGCTTCTTTAAAAAAAAAAAAAAGACCAACAGCTGGTTCGTAGGGCACTCAGCACACATAAACATTTACTGATTAAGTTCATCTTATATGGGTGTGGTTTGTGGTGCCACAAAACAATTACAATAGTAACATCATAGATTACCATAATATATATAATACTGAAAAAACTTTGAAATACTGTGAGAATCATCAACACATGACATGAATACATGAATTAAGTATGTGCTATTCAAAACATGGTGCTGAAAGAATTGCCCACTTCTAGGGTTGCCACACACCTTCAATTTGTTTAAAAAAAAAAAAAAAAGCGGCATTTGTTAAGTGCAATAAAATGAGATGCCTATACTTCCAACAACTCTTCAAAATAGTTGTGATTCTCTATGTTTTGTAGGTGAAAAAATCTCAAATTTAAAAGAGTAAAATGTATTGACCAAGGTCATGGAAAGCCACAGAGCTATCATGATGATACGGTGAAGAGTGAAACTCAAAGGATTAAAACAACTCTCATTGAGAATTTCTGTGTATGAGGTATGGTGCTAAGCATCTTCTGAGTATTATATTATTTTAGCCTCTTAACAATCCTGTGATAGAAATTATTATATCCATATTTCAAATGAAAAAAACTGAGGCTTAGAAAAATTTACCAGCTTGCCCATGTAAATACATGTTTGCTTTATGATTTAATAGTAAAGCTTGTAGGCTGAGGCCAGAAAACAATGGTCTTTATATATATAGTCTTTTTTTCTCTATCAAGCAAGCTTTTATAATACAGATTAACTTACCTACATTATGAAAATGAGCAAATGATCATATAATGTTAAGTCATATTTGGTTCATCAGCATTTGCTTAGAGCATGTTAATATTTTGAAGAGATCAGGGGCAAGTTATCTCACAATTAATGAGAAAGTCTTAGAAGTATATGAAGACCAAAAGAGCAATTTGAAAATTTTGGAGAAGTGCCTTTCAGAGTAAATAGTGGTTGATTGATTAGTGGCTTCAAGAGTCACCACACTCTGCCATGTTAAACTATCTGGAGAAGGACTTTTTAAAGACTTCCACAGTGTCAAAAAAAAAAAAAAAAAAAAAGAGGTAACGATTATTGTTGTTGGAACATTATTTTAATTCTGATGCAAATGGTTAATATTGGAAGCAAATTTATTCACAAAGGAAGGAAGGATAATCCCCAGATTGTAAAGCTTCCAAGGAAAGGGAGACTGTGACACTAGGTATAAATGCCAATGAGAATGTACGTGACCTAATACTTTACGTTAATATAGTTTAGAAATATTTTATAATCCTACCTTTTCAACTCAGGTTTAATATTGTTTTCGTTAGGGCTCTGGTTACAATTTTTCTTAAATTTTGAGTTACATCTCCCTAACTATTTTCTCCATAAACCCTGGTATGCTTAGTGTGTGATTTCGTAGAACAAAGGCTATCCACTAACACATGTGATACTATAGTAGAAACTCTGTTCCTCAAAACCTTAGATTAGTGATTCCATGGAATTACTTATATTAAACCCCACAGGCTTGCATTAGATCTGTGTCTACATCAAGTGCTGTGACAACTTTTAAAGACTGAACACTAATGGCACAAAAATCCATAGCACATATCAACTGGCATAAAACAAAACATGCATTTTAAAGGTTAAGGCTCTACTGAAATCTGTTATCTGATCCTAAGAAGTTACTTGTTTAAGCTTGAAGTAGAGTTTTTCTGAAAGTTTTTATTTATTTTTTTAATAAGACATGTGAACTTACAAAATAACCATGCACATGTGTGGAATTCCCATACAACACCCCTCCATCAACACACTACATTGTTGTGGAACATATGTTATAGATTATGAGATAATATAATCAGACTATTACCTCTTTTTTTCTTTTGGCTATGGATATCCAGTTCTGTCAGCACCATTTGTTGAAAAGACTGTTCTGCCCCATCTGGGAGGATTTGACAGGCTTGTCAAAAATCATTTGACCATAGATGTGAGGGTGTTTCTGAACCATCACTCTGGTTCCATTGGCTTATATGTCTGTCTTTATGCCAGTACCATGCTGTTTTACCACTGTAGCTAGGTAATATGATTTAAAGTCCAGAAGTGAGAGTTCTCCAACTTTGCCCTTCCTTTTCAAGATGTTTCTGCCTCTCTGAGGATGCTTACCCTTCCAATCAAATTTGATAATTGTCTTTCTCATTTCTTTAAAAATTGCTAGTGGAATTTTTATTGGGGTTGCATTGAATCTGTATATCAATTTAGGTAGAACTGACATCTTAAAGATAGTTTCCAATCCATGAGTATGGAACATTCATTCATTTAGGTCTTTTTTATTTCTATTAGCAATGCATTGTAGTTTTCTAAGTACAAGTGTTTTATGTCCTTGGTTAGGTTTATTCCTAAATATTTGATTCTTTTAGTAGCTACTGTAAATGGAAATTTTTTTTCCTGACTTCCTCCATGGATTGTGCATTACTAGTGTATAAAAATGTCGTGGATTTTTCTTTATTAATCTTGTATCCTGGCACCATGCTGAAATCGTTTTCTCTAGCAGTTTTACTGTAGATTTTTCAGGGCTTTCTAGGTAAAGGATCATATCAACTGAGAATAGCAAAAGGTTTTACTTCTCAACGGGAAAGCTTTCAGTCTTTCACCATCAATTATGCTGTGTTTTTCAAATGGCCTTTGTCATGGTTACAGTTTCCTTCAATTCCTATCTTTGGAGTATTTCATCAAGAAAGGATGCTGTATTTTCTCAAATGTCTTTTCTACATCAATAGGATCATGTGATTTTTCCTGATATATTAATGTGGAATATTACACTGATTTTCTTCTGTTGCCCTTGGATGCCTGGTATAAAACCTACTTGATCATGATGAATAAGTATTTTAATTTGTTGTTGTATTCAGTTAGCAACTTTTCTTGAGGATTTTTGCATCTGTATTCAATAGGAAAATGGGTCTTTTTTTTTTTTTTAGGGTAGGCAAGGGAGTAAAGTGTTTATTAAGAAAAAAGACAAGAGGAAAGTACACAATCTTAGACATGTATTGCAGGCATATTGCAGGATGACTTGAGGGTATAGGGCCCGAGGTTTGGCCTTTTTAAGACCTTTACTCCTCCTCAGTCCTAATAATGGGGAGGGGCCCAAGCTGTTTGCTGTTCTGATTTTTATTTTATTTATTTTCTTAGTATCTACCTGGTTTTGTTATTAGGGTGATATTGGCTTCATAGAATGAAGCATTCCAACTTGATCAATTTTTTGGAAGAGTTTAAGTAAGATTGGTATAATATCTTCCTTGAATTCTTGGCAAATTCACCAGTGAAACTATTTGGTATTGGTCTTTTCATTTAGGGGGTTGTTTGATGACTGTTTCAATCTCTTTACTTGTGATTGGTTTATTGAAGTCTTCTATTTCTTCTAGGTCACTGTAGGTTGTTCTTACATTCCTAGGAATGTTTTCAATACATCTACGTTGTCTAGTTTATTGTCGTACATTTGTTCATAGTATCCTCTTATGATCTCTTATTTCTGTAGGTTCAATAATGTTCCCATTTTCATTTTTTATTTATATCTTCTCTCTCCTTCTTTGCCAGTCTAGCTAAGCGTTTGTTGATTTTGTTAGTCTTCTCAAAGAAAACTTTTGGTTTTGTTCATTCTTTTCTGTGTTTTTGTTCTCAATTTCATTGATTTCTGCTCTGATCTTTGTTACTTCATATCTTCTGTTTGCTTTGGGAATACTTAAGCTGTTCTTTTTCTAATTCCTCCAGCTGTGAGTTAGGTCATTGATTTTAGCTCACTCTTGTTTTTGAATCTAAGCATTTAGGGCTATAAATTTCCATCTCAGCATTGCCTTCACTGTATCCCATAGGTTCTGATATGTTGCGTTCTCATTTTCATTCATATCAAGATACCGATTTCTCTCAATTTCTTCTTTGACCCACTGATTCTTTAAGGGTGTATTGTTTAATCTCCATATATTTGTGAATTTCTCCTTTTTCTACCTCTTGTTGATTTCCAACTTTATTCCATTATGATCAGAGAAACTACTTTGTATAATTTTGATCTTGTTGGATTTATTGACATCTGCTTTGTGGCCCAACATATGATCTATCCTGGAGAAAGATCCATGAGCGCTTGAAAAGAATGTGTATCTTGCTGTTTTGGGGTACAAGGCTGTGTATATGTCTATTAGGTTTAGTCCATTTATCATATTATTCAAGCTCTTTATTGATCCTCTACCCAGATGTTCCACCCAATTCTGAGAGCAGTGTATTGAAGTCTCCAACCATTATTGTAGAGGCATCTATTTCTCCATTCATGTTTGCCTCATGTAATTTGGGCCATCCTCATTAGGTGCAAATACATTTATGATTGCTATTTTTTCCTGATGAATGGCCACATTTATTAATATATAATGTCCTTCCTTGCTTCCTTGTCTCTAATAACAATTTTACTTTTAAAAGTGTATTTCATCCGATATAATACCTACTCCAGTTTTTTGTTGTTGTTTTGTTTGGTTGGTTACTACATGCATGGAATATCATTTTCCAGCCTATCATTTTCAATCTATTGGTATCATTGGGTCTAGCGTGAGCCTCTTGTAAACAGCATGTAGATGGCTCATTTTCTTATCCATTGTACCAGTCTGTCTTTTGACTGGGGAGTTTAATCCATTAACATTCAATGTTATAGCTGTAAAGGCAGTACTTTCTTCACCTATTTCGACCTTTGGGTTTTAACTGTCATATTTTATTTTCAAAATTTTTATATTTTTAGTTACTTTTACTTATATAATCTTCATTTCTAGACTGTCTTCCAAACCTTTCTCTCCTGTCTTTTCTTTTCAGGCTATACCAATCTCGTTAGAATTTCTGTTACAATCTCAGTTTCTGTTTATCTATGAATATTTAAACTCATCCTTATTTTTGAAAGACAATCTTGCCGTATATAAGACTCTTGGCTGGCCGTTTTTCTCTTGCAGTATATTAAATATATCATACCACTGTTTTCTTGCCTCCATGGTTTCTTATGAGAAATCAGCACTTAATCTGATTGGGTGTCCTTCATATGTGATGCATTGCTTTTCTCTTGCTGTCTTTGTCTTTGACATTTTACATTCTGATTAATAAGTGTTTCCGAGTAAGTCTATTCTGATTTATTCAAATGGGAGTAAGTTGTCCTTCTTGGACATGGATAAATTGTCCTTCTATAGAGTTGGGAAATTTTCAACAATTATTTCTTCAAATAATCCTTCCACCTCCTTCCCCTTCTATTCTACTTCTGGGACACCCAAGACACACATATTTGCACGTCTCTTGCTGTCATTTAGTTCCTTGAAACCCTGTTCAATTTTTCCCATTCTTTATCGGTTTTTTGGTAAGATTGCCTTTGGAGGCCATGTTTTCAAGCTCGCAGATCCTTTATTCTGCTTCCACAAATCTGTTATATGCCTCCAGTGTATTTTTAATTTCATTTATTATGCCTTTCATCCCATAAGATCTGTTATTTTTCTATTTATTCCTTCAAAATCTTCTTTGTGCTTACCCAGTGTCTTAATATCCTTAATCTCTGTAGCCATCTCATTGAATTTAAGGAGATTTGTTTGCACATCTATGATTAGTTGTCTCAACATCTTTATGTCCTCTGGAGGCTTATCTTGTTCCTCTGACTGGTCCATATCTTTCTATTTCTTGGTACGGATTGTAATTTTTTTGTTGGTGTCTTGGCATTTGGCTTACTAGATGTATTAATTCTGGGCACAGTTTCTCTCTCTAGTTAAGTGCTTTCTTCCCCTTTCTCCCTTGCTGGTTTTGTAGTAGGAGCCAAGTATGCAGTTGGTTCTGTAAGCTCTGAAGGCTGACGCTGCCCACATTTCCCCAGGAACTGATGAAACTTCTCCCATCTTTCGCCTCTGCCAAGGGGTAGGGATGGAGCTACAGATGTGGGTAGCAACTAAGACATGTTGGTCAAAACTGACCACAGTTGCCCAGGTAGACTGACTAGCACCAGCCCTCTTCCTCCTGTGCAAGGGATGGAGAAGGACCCTATGGTCCTATGGAGTGCCCAACAATCTAATCCATGTTGGCAGAAAGCACCTGCAGTTACCATGAGAGGTTGAGGGAATACTGTCCCTTCTGCTATTTAAGAGGTGAAGATAGAACCACAGGCGCCCAACAGACCAGTCCATGGTGGCTGAAAGTGCCTGCCATTGCCCAGAGAGGATGAGGAAACAAAGCTCCCCTCCTATCCTATTGGGAGATAGGGATGGAGCCCCATGTGTCTAACTATCCAGTCTGTGCCAGCCCAGAGCACCTGCAGTTGCCTGGAGATGCTGGTGCAGGTCCCCCCAGCTTCCTCCCTCCCAGAGGTGGGGCTGGAGTCTAGACTAGGGCTACAGACCAATCTGGGTGGAAAGAAGCCGGTCCCTACTGTCACTGTGATTTTCAATCAGTCCTGGTTCCCCTTCATGCTAGGAGTGGAGACAAAATGGCAGCTACTGCCCTCCCTCCAACTTGGACAGGCTCAAACTTTAGCCATTCTTAGGATTTTACTTTAGCCAGCCAATTTACTAATCAGTAGCTCAAGTCAGTGCCTGTTTTTTTTCCTTCCTTCCCTGTTTTTGGGAAATGAAGCTTCAAATTCAAGCCACAGAATAGCTCCTGGGGCAGTGTATTAGTCAGCCAAAAGGGTGCTGATGCAAAATACCAGAAATCTGTTGGCTTTTATAAAGGGTATTTTTATTTGGAGTAGAAACTTACAGTTACCAGGCCATAAAGTGTAAGTTACTTCCCTCACCAAAGTCTGTTGCCACATGTTGGAGCAAGATGGATGCCAGTCTCTGCAAGGGTTCAGTCTTCCTCTTCCTCTTAATCTCATCTCTTCCTGGGAGTTTTCCCTTCTAACATACCTTTCTCTGCCCACTTTCTCTCCATCCAAACTAAAGTGACCTCTCCATTATTTTTTTAAACAACAACTAAGTTGATATTTACATACATACAATCTAAGAAAAATCCAATACATGAACACTCCCAACAATTTGCACTTTTTCTACAGAGAAGCTAAAGGTTAGCTTTATAGTGGTAAGATCAATGGAACGTTTACATACTAACTGACAAAACTGAAAGCTTTGGGCTCATTCAATGTTCAACTGTTTCTCTTCAGACAATATTTCGTCTCTAATCCCAGATATGCATCATCTTGGTAGTCTATCCAGGTTTCAAATGCTCTTCACTGAGTGTCTATTATATTTAGTGCTCAGGGTTCTCTTATCAGCTGCTTAAAACTAACTTACTTAGTTGAATTTTTTCTGGAAGAAGCATATCAAGAAGGGAAGAATACTGTTTTGTTTTGTTTTTTTTATTTTAGTTTCCCATTGGGAAAATAAAACCAGTAATCTTTTTGCATAGCAGAGATAAAAAACAGACAAATGTAGTCAAGCCAGAAAGATACCCAAGAGAACTCAATTTGATGTCCCATGAGGGCCATGAAAGTAGATGCATGTATTCTCTCCATTCAACAATTTACATCCAATCAAGACAAATTGCATATTTACATGAAAAGCCATGGTAGATAAAACAGGATATTTACTTTTGCTTTTTAAGCACTTCTGATGCAGGAAGAACAGGAGTTATTAGTCACAATATATTTCAAAACATAATCCATTTAACAAACCCTTACAGTAACATGCTGAGGCCTCTCAAAGGGGAAATTCTGAAGGTCTTTGAAAACTAAATTGTATCGTGCCTTTCACGTTGAACTTACTTCTATGTTCTTTAAAGTGCACAGTCCATCATTAGCATCCACTATTAAATAATGATGATTCCCACATCACATCTAATACGATCCCTTCTCCACCAACCTTCACCTACCCACAAGTTAAATCCTAGCACAATCATTAACTCAACTGGAGAAAAACAGACCTTTTATGTTTCTTTTATTTCACTTGTAAAGATCTGAAAAATGTTCATCTCCTCTGCAAGCTTTCTTCAGTGTTCCCTTTCAGTAAATTACGATAAAAGCCAAACCTGGATGAATCAATAGGCCTTACCCAAGATATCAGAAGTGCTGAAACAGAGACAAATAAAACAGCATCACAAGTCATCAATAATAAAGTAGTTTGTCTGAGGCAATGACATCAGGCCAATGTGAAAAGGGACTTATTTCTGAGCTATTTAGCCCGTCTAGCATACAAAGAGGATTTTGCTGATGAAAGATAAAATTGCAGCACAATAAAATGCTTTCTATTCTCCCGCTCAAATTACTATCCTCTTATTTTCATCAACTTATTTAAAAAAAAAAAAAAGCTGTAACTTCCTTCTTCTTCTTAACTGTCTGTTATAGGCTCTTCTGCCAAAAGCTACAGAACCATGATGGGACTAAAGGATCATGACAGTTTACTATACAAATGCCATCTAAAACTATTAAAATATAATTTGTTCTAAATAATATCTGTGAAATATCCATCCCTGAGTCAGGGATTCCTACAACCTGTTGTGTCACTTTGAAATCAGTCTCCTACCTGCCATTTCATTGCCACACTACTTCCTTTTGAAATCTCAAGTCTCCCTTAACTTCGGTTTCTTCAGTGGATGCATAGAATTCTTGTCCTCCTTTCTGCTATTAGGCAATTTTTTGTCAGAACTTTTCACCAGTTTTCCTTAATACTCAGAGCACAAGCAGAAGGATAGCCAAAAGACTTATGCTGCTGGCAAATAAATAAGCATAGAAGAGTTTTCTTCTGATCACAAATCCTCACACATTTCACACCATTGTCAGTTTTACACAACCAACAAATGCAAGTTTTTCAGGTCTCATCTTATTGCTATTTTCTCCACAAAGTTTTATTAGATATGCCTTCTGGAACCTATTCCCCTCTCCAAACATACCTAAAATATAGAAACTGTTTCTCCTACACTTCACCACCCATGGAACTGTGGTTCAGCTACAGCTAAATTCTCAAATGTGTATTCTACATATAACCCTCACATAAAACACCTTTAAGAACCTGGTCAAACTTTAACTCATTCTCCTTATTTTCATCTATAAATCTCCTTGTTACTCAATCTTCATGTGGGATTTGGATTCCTCATCTGCAGCCTTTCTACAACCCCCAATCCATCCATCAAGTATATATTGAGAATTTCAATATATACTTTATTCACTGTCTCCACTTTCTCACCTCTTATTCACTCTTCAAACCACTGAAACTCAGCCTACACTGCTCTTAATGAGGTCATTAATTCCATGTTAATTGCTTTATCCAATATCTATGTTTTAGTTCTTGTCTGATTCAACCTCTTATCACCATTTACAATGCAGGTCATTCCCGGATTCTTGAAACTCTCCCATCTAAAGTACCAAGACATTACTCTTGTAGTTTACCTCTTTTTTCTTCTGGCTTGCAGCTTCTCATTCACAGGCCTTTTTTCTCCTTATAAATTGCTATTTCCATAGATTCTGGTTCATCTTTTTTCAATGTATGCATGCTCCTTTTGGTTTTCCCTCATATGGCTAGCTCTAACAATCACCTTTATGCTACTTATTCCCCATATAAGTCAGTAGTCATCACCTCTTTCTGGGTCTCAGAAATTATATATATAATCAATTGTTCAAAAGGAAATATCCATTTGATGGGCTCATGGGAATTTAGAAACCAACATACTCAAAACTGAACTCATCTCCCCCTCAATACAATTTAGGTACACCTATTCTGAGAGTTGTAAATTCATTGAACTGTTTCTTCCTGTCAGTGAAACAATATGAAAATCTTCAGCAAAACTTTGGAGAAGTTAAATGTGATGAGTGCTATGCCTATATTACTTAGCAATCAGCTGACTTACTGTCTTATCAAAAGGAAAGACGGTTAAATCACGATCCCTAGTAAAACCGTTTTAGATCCTAACTTCTAGTGAAGACACAATTCATTTAATGAACTGTAAGAAATATGAAGTCTAAATCACAAGAAGTTATCATATTCTCATTGACAGAATCAATCAGTCCATATCTATCTAAAGTATCTTCAGTTTTGCGTTGGCTGCCATTTTAAAAATATGGATAGAGTTATCAATATCTGAGGAAATCATATGAACAATGGAAGGGCTGGGAAGATGACTAGTACTAAAAGACAGATAAACCAATCTCAAACATCAGAAGGTGCTTATGTGTTACTTTTTTTTTTTTTTTAAGATTTTATTTATTTATTCATTTATCCCCCGCTTGCTGCTTGTGCTCGCCGGGTCAGCCAACCACGCCGTGCAGGCGGGCCTGCCTTCACCAGGGTTCCCGGGGCCTCCCACATGGCAAACAGGAGCCCCACTGATTGAGCCACAGCCACCTCCCTATGTGTTACTTCTGAATGCAGAAAGGAGATCACACAGGGTATGATGGGGATTACACATTATATACAGAAGAACTCCTAATCAGAAGGTATTATTTTCCATAATGTTATGGTGTGCCTTAATCTCCAAAGTTTCATCTCACTGAGGTTGCTGAGAGGACAGGCTGCATCTGGAAGGCTCATTGTGGAAGACTTTGCCTTCTTCTGAACGAGACAACTGAATGACTTTAACGTCACTGTAAATGGTGATTCTGTTTCAAACTCTACATACAAATCAATACTATTTTGCTACACTACTGCCTACCAAATTTGAACAAAAAAAAAAAAAGATATAACCAACTGAAAATCTTCCCAGACATTTGAGATCTTTTTAAGGCTCAGTTTGAATTTAGAAAATTTGTTTGGACTCAATTCTAGCTACGTAAAATTCAGGATACACCTCCAACTTTCCTCACCAATACTTTATGCCAGCCCACAGTCCCATAACTCAGAATTTGACAGTTTCCTTCCTCACTTTACTGAGAAAGGTAGAAAAATAATAGCATCTAAAAACAAAAGTGCCTTTGCCTCTAGTCATTCACTTCACCAGCAATTCCAATATTTCATCAGAATCAATAAGTGAAACAGAATGCTCAAAGAGGCTATTTAATCTGCTGCCTGTGTATGAAGGCAAATTTGGCTCATTCAACCATTATAGACTCTGGAGAAAGTTACAACCCTACTTTACCAAAACATTAACCATCTAGCGGCTTTCCTTGACTTTAATCTTGCATCAAGTTCTTAAGTACTATACTCCCTATACTATACACTAAACAGAAAGTTGTTTTCATTTTTCACATTATTTTCTTTCCTTACCTCAATATACCTTGTGTTTCAATGCCTTGGGTGAGAACAAAACATTTTTTAAAAATATACTTTTGTCAAAATACACTGCTTCATTCCCTTCTCTTTTGGTGACAAACTAAAAACCATATATCTTAATTTATGAATCATGGTTGCAAAAGACCTTCTTTTGTATTTGTGAGCTAAACCAACATGAAGGTTTGTCACAGTTATTTTTACTGTTGATTTAGACTATAATAATTTATAGCTATAAATCTGCCAAAATGTATTAGGTTCCTTTCATTGACTCTGTCTCATTTCTAATCTATCTGCCCCTACACTGCAGCCAAGTGATAGTTTCAAACCTGTGGAAATGAGAACGTCCTTCCTTCCTTAAAATGCTTCAATGGCTTTGAATCCCACACAACCATATGCAGTTTTGCCTACCCCACCAGTTTTAGCTCACATCTCTCTTTGTTCTTGCCATATCGGTAATATTTTAGTTCCTACCTTTCTCCAGCCATTAGTCCCCCTGTTTGGAATCCTTGTCCCATGAAAACTCCTCCCCCAATTATATACACAGAAATACTTTATCCTTCAGATACCTTCCTCAGAGAAGAGTGTGCTGACCCCAGGCGAGTTCAAATTTCTTTCAAGCTGCTTTCAAGGTTCTTTCTTTGGATGCTAACCATGTATTCAACACTGAGATTATTTAATTAATGCTGGTTTCATCCAGCATCAAAGTTTCTCAACCTTTGCACTAATGGAATTTGAGGCGGGATAATTGTTGGGTCTTGGGCACTATATGATGTTTAGCAGCATTCCTGGCCTCAACTATACCACTACCTCATAGTAGCATGCTCCACCCCAGATGGGGCAATGAAAAAGGTTTCCAGACATTGCCTAACATCCCCTGGGTGACCAAATCACCACACCTAGTTGAGAACTGCCACATTAAAGTCTACTGAACTAGGAAATAGATACTAGACCATTAGCTCCATGAAATTGGTGGCATAGAATATTACACACTTTTTTATCCCTTGGCCTAGCACAGGGGTAATTAATAATATAAATGAAGAATTGGACCACACAGTTATTTCTATAGCAGAGTTTGCAAAGACACATTCTCAAATTTGTGAAAGCCATGAGAAAAGCATCTAATAATTTATTTGAAAAGCTTTTCAAAATACCCCTTATTAAAGGCACTCAAAAAGGAAGCTAATTTAACTGTGCTTCATGCATTTAAGATGCCAAGCGTTTCCAAAATTATAAAATGTGAAAAAATCTATGGTTTGCAAACATTCTCCCCTTTCAGATTACTGCACCACTACTTTAAAAAGAGGACCTGTAGAGTTGCTCAGCTTGATAAAGGTAAAATATGGTACTCAACTCCTACATCTTCCTTAGCACAATCTGATTTTGAAATAATAAGCTGAAACTTATTTTCTACATGACTGAATACAGAGATTAAATTGGGGCTCCTAAAATGAGTAGCTGGTCATGACAGTCTAATGTTTTTAAACATTTCACCCCTGAACAAAAGGTTGTTATTTATACCTCAAGAGAATTGTGCCTTTATATAATATCCTTCATTCATTTAATTCAAATTAGAAGTTCACCTAATGACCATAAAAACATGAACAAAAATCCAACTGGCTTAAGCTAAGAGATTGTATGATAAGAAAAACTTCAGCAGTCTATCTTCAGCTCATCACACAGGAACCCAGCATTCTGTAGTTGAGTTCCTAGATGCATTCTAATTACATTAACCTTATATGTAATAATTATAATTTATTTGACTATGTTTAAACTCTTCTTCCAAGCCCTATATACATGTAAGTAATTTATCAGTTCTTAAACTTCTGTTGTGTAAGAATAGGATAATCACTTGAGAAGAGACAAGACATTTTCCATAAAAGTTACAAGAAGGGTTCTGCGATAAAGCATGGAAAACACTATTTTACTAAGCTTTGCCTTTAAACAGGTGCTTTCCTGAAATGAAGGGAACCACCGAAATTCTCTGGGTGTGTAACTGTGAGTCAAAAGACAAAGTGAAGGGAAGAAGAATTTTTTCTTTCTCTTCCTACTCTATCAGACTTTAATGCTTTAGCATTTCTCTCAAAAAAATTTTTTTTCAGTTAAAGTATGCTATTTAACTCCAGAAAAATGATCCTTGATACAGCTCAAGACGTACATCATGCCATTTGGGAAGGAAAGAATAAGATAATTGGGTCAAAGAGAAACCAAGCTGATCAAACCCACTTTGTAGCTATGATCCCATATAACACTAGTGTGGTCTATAGAAAAATGTGTAAACTATGTCACTACTGTTATTTTTACCCAGAAAGTAGAGTCAAACAAACGAATTAGGTTATGAAGTTAACCAAAAAATATTCAAAATTGCCATTAAAGATCCTTAAGAAAATGCCACATTGGGAACCAACAACTCTCATTTAAGGAACGATACTGGAGACCAACATTTTGCATCAAGTGCTACCCAACCTGGTTTTCCTCCAGCATGGGTACTGATAGCTGTTTGTTTAGTGGAGCACCAGAAGAATTAGCCAAATATTTGATCTCAGGACTCACACTCAGGAGAGTGAAGCACTCCCATTTTGAGAAGTTCACAGAAATTCAGCCTTCTGAGGGAACAGTAGATTCACATCCCTTGCCTCAACCATCCTCCAGGGAATATGCTTATAAAGGAGAGGAGGGTAAAAGACCCGTAATATTCCTCTCTCTCTCTGGCTTCATCTTATAGAAAAATTATATATTGAATATATGTTGTGAACAACTCCAAGGTCTCAAAAATGAGTTTATGTTCATTTCTATCTTGAAATCGCAACCTTAATTACCAAATTATATGAGTTTATAAATCATTTATCAAGATAAGGGTTAAATCTGAGGTATATCATTTTTCTTTGCCTTCATAAAACACAGAATTTAATATACTATAAGATGATAAAATACTGAGATCCTAAGTTTATGGGGTCTATTATAATATTTTCCTGACTTCCAATCTCTGCTATCCCAAATGTATTCTGCAGAACACAGTTTACTAAAAATTCTAACCCCTCCATCTCTCTTATTCAAGAAATTGCTTCTGCACTCCACCACCCATGGGTTCATTTCTACACCATTCCTCCTAGCTTTTTGCTTCCATAATCTGACCTCAGTTTACTTTCAAACTTAAACACCACAACTTTTATTTATGTACTAGCTAGGCTCTCTTATTTACCACCAAATTTTATATATATATATATGGCATTTTCTTTCTTACATCTTTACAACATGCTTACCCTGTCACTATGATCTCGGTCTCCCAAGTAATAATTTCCCAACTATATCTATTCCAGTCTATTCTAACTCAGTGCAAGTAATATGCTCTTTAATTATGCCACAATACTTCCCCCTTTTCTTAGTTCATGTGATAACTATTAAATATTTCTATTTTACTGAGCATCGATATTTCAGTTAGAGCCAGGTACTGTTAATATATTAATTCAATCCTTAAAACAGTAAGATATGAATATGACTATTCTCTTGTTAGAAACATGAAAACTTAGGCTGAGAGGTTAAGTAACTTATTCATGGTCAAGCCACTAACAAAGAGAACTGGCTTGTGAACCAGGAACTCGTCAATCCTAATGATAGGCTCTTTTCATCTACACCATGAAGGCTCAAACCCACCTTGTGTTTTCCAGTTTATTAAATTTGCTTTGCAATTATTCTAAATTTGTATTATGTCAGTAATTTCATATCCCCTAGGTTTTGGTTTAAGCAAAGGGCATTTCCTAAAGTTATCATGGTATCAAAAACATAAAATGTTTAATATAACCACTGAAACATCAACTTCTAAAAAGAACATATTGAGTTTATACGTCTAATTCTTTGCTTAGTTCTCTGATGCTGCAAACAGTCAAGTACAGCAATCATTTCAAAATGGTAGAGAAGGAAAAATTCATGTAGACAAGTGGTTTTAAACCTTAATAGAATAAAAGTTTCTTTTTCTTCTATAGGCCTGAGTTTCCTTACCAATAAAATGAGCTTAATTCAAATATAATTTCTGGTTTTAAAATTCTGAACTAAACTTCCAGGATTATTGGGCAGTTCAGAAGAGATAATATGAACAAGTATCAAAATATGAAATATATAAACATAAATAACAATGATTAATTCAGGTTTAGGATTAATAAATAAATACATTTGCTACATGTACTAATAAGACAATCTGTTCAGGGGGTCTAGTTCTCAAAATGTGTCAGACATTCGGAAGATTGCTATTACCTTGGATATTATATATTAGAAAACACACTGCTAAATATTTAAAATTGATCTTTTGCATTATTTTAAATATATATTACATGAGGCAGTTGAATCATTAACAACATGATGGCTTTTGACATCTCCAAATTAAGTTTCTGTATTTAGTTTTTGGGTTCTGTGTTTTACTTATTTCATAATAAATTCCTACAGGGAAACACCCCACATCTCCTTTGAGAGCTAGAATTTCCCCTTTCATTTTTGTACTTTATGAGAAAAAGAACTGCTTAAGGAAATTCAGTATTTCGTATTTCCGTAATCAGTCCAAAGCAATAAATGCAGCACAACCAGCATCTTAAAACTGCATGTTGGTACCTTTATCGATCCCCAGAACATTAAACCTTTTCCCAGCATTATGACGAACGTTCTGCTCTTGGATGCCTGCATTGTTCCCAGGGACTTTATTTCATTAAGAGCTGTTTTCATATAGGCAAGGGCAAAACTGTACCTAAAAGTGGACTCTAACCGCCTGAAATGCACTTTCAGATTTTTATCTTACTATCATTGTGGGATGCAGCCTACATCCTCTATACTTCATTACAGTGACCTTACTGCGTTTATTAAAGAATGAACTAATAATTCAAAACATGAATTCACTTTTCCTACTCCCTTTGAAAATTGTAAAATGTAGCTAATATGAAGCTATCTAGAAAACAAGTAACCTTAACTGGTATATGTGGATGCTGTAGATGTATTTCCAATATTATACAAGTAGCAAATTTCAAGTTATTTGACTTTTATATATTTATACATAGGAATCCAATGAAAATATAGAGATCTATGGTAAAGCATACCCACTCAGAGAATTCCATTCAGAATCTTTTAATATTGGGGCTGGGAGAAGTTAGTCAGTTCTGCTGTAACACTTATTCTAAAAAGGCAAATTTGTTTCTACGCGATTGACATTTTAGGAAACAATTTGTGGGTAACCTAAATTATTTGCTTTTGTGCAGTTTTATCAGTGAGAAATGCTACGTAAACTCAGAAAATTGCATCCCACTAAATGGAAACACATAGGAGTACACAAACCACACCCACACCGATCATTTACCCACTCCCTCCAGTCACCCACATCCACATCAGGTGTTATTACTTTACTCATCGTTTCAGATAGCCCCCCAATCACATCATAATTCCTAACAAATGCAAACCCTCCACACCCACTTGTACAAGCAAATATCAGATCTTTTTCAAGACAAAGTTCCTTATTCTAGTATTTATATATGTGTTCGCCATTTATATGTAGCAATGACAGTTTGTTTTTTGTGTTGTTTTTTTTTTTTTTTTTTTTTTTTTGCGTTTTGACTTAATCCCATTTGCCATAAAGCCCTGTGGTATTTATTCCACAACATTGCATAGTGCGATGATTTTTAGGAATGCATTGGTCATGGTATAACAGAACTGATTGTGCTACGAAACTATTTGTATGTAAACAATTTTTGAGGACCTGTATTGTTCTGAGGGTGATAATTAAAATTTCACATAATTATTAATTACCTATTATCTGTAGTTGGACTAACTTTATGGGTACTTTGGATTTCATTCATTCATTTCATTCATTGATATTCTGGATTTCAGGCAAGCATAGCCATAAAATGAATGATCAAGAGGAAATGAAGATTTATGTTTAAGTTATGTCATTTATGTTACATCAACAAAATGAAAACATTTAAGGTACTGGTTTCTTGGAACATGGTAATGATATGGTTCAAGTTAGTTAAATGTTAAATGAAATTATACTTTGTATTTTTTTGTGATCAAAGATCCCCCACTCTAAATTTATACAGGATACATTATATACTCTGCTAGAAATTACTACAGAATTTAAAAACTGTACAACTCAAAATAACTGCTCCACTGAGCCAAGAGCTCTTTTTAAATAATCTTGGTAAAGGTTAGATTGTTTTGAGTGTAAATATTTTTAAGTTATAACAAAAAGACTATTACAGCAGAAAAATGAAACATGAGTGTATTTCTTTCTAATTTAAGTCTATGGATGTTTCAAAACCAGAGTATTGTAAACTAGAACTAGATTATCACATATATACAAAACTAATTCTATCATAAAATAACTGCCCAATATAAAAACGTTGATAATATCATGAAAGTCAGCACATAGCTTTCACTCAAAATCTATGAAGACTGAATAGGGACATATGATATCGATCCAAAGCAGGGTGGGGAGAGACTAATAATATTAAATTTTCTTGAACTACAAATATAGTCAACTATTCAAGACCCTTCCTTCTAAAATCCTGGGAAATTTTCTGAAGATATTCAATTAAAAATCTGAAATGCAAATCAATGTGCATTCTCTTCTATTATCAGAGCTCTCATTTTTCCATTCCTTACTATTTACTTTTAAGGAAACAATATCTACTTACCCTGCTATTTTTAGGGAAAATAATTCAAATCTCATTCTCTGATCTCTAATTTTACCTTAGGATATTTCTGTGTTCCAGTGCAAAATTATTCACTTGGAAAATTCAGCAAGGTGATAATCCAATTTCACTATATTACAAACTTTAAAAACAAAAGAAATTATGTGCATAGCAAAACATTATGAGGTGTTTACCTTTTATCTTTGCCTTAAATATTATGGGTAAAAAGTTATGTCTTTTTAAGTATTTTAAATGGTATAAAATCAGGTTTAAATTAACACAGTAAAAACTTAAATCACATGCTTAAATTGTATAGGACAACAACAGAAAATTGATCACAAAGTACACAGTATGAGATGCCTTTTAGAATTCATGATTTTTCCATTTCTATTTATCTAACTCGGAATGACTATTCAAATGCACTTAGATTCAAATACCATTTATTCATTCTGTACATCTGTATGTATTGATCACATAAAATATGTAACTGACATTCTTTTCTACATGATGGGGATAAAACAATTATAAAGAGGCTGAGCTGCCCTCAAGATGAATGTTTTCTAGTGGATTTAATTACTTAATGCCTCTTAATATTTCTAAGGTTTTTGACTATACGTATTTTTTTTCAGTAACCAAAGAAGATCATTACTAAATTATATAATTGGCTTTTTGCTGCACAGCACTAAATCATGAATTCACCGGGTGATTCTTGGTTCAAAGCCTTTGTGTTTGCTCTTTCCTCTTCTTAATGTTCTTCCCTAGACCCTTTGAATGGCTGGCTCCTTCTCATCATTTGTGCTTCAGTCCCACGTCAAATAGAACTTCTGCACAAAACCTTCCTGGACCTGTTTTACCCAATTATACCTTCCTCTTTCAATTCCCTCCCAGCACTTCCCACTACCATAGATTATCTTGTTTAGTTATTCTCCCCTGTTCCGTTTTTTGCCTTTTCATCTCCCCGTCCTAAAAATTAAGCCACCTACAGCCAGGATTGTTCTTTTTACTACAGTATCCACAGACCTGAGAATATTTGGCACATAGGAGATGTTTAATAAATATTTTACCATTAGGTATCAGGATACCCCACCAGAATAACAATGACAACTAATAGTAATTACTGGCACTTGTTCTGTGCCTGGAATAATTCTAGTGCTTCACAAATGTTTTATATATTTAACACACTCAAAAATCTTGAGGCAGAGACATTATCATCAACTGAGTAAAGAAAATTTCATAGTGTTTCAAGATCACACATCTAGGGAATGTTCAATCTATGGTTTGAACACAGGTAAACTGACTCCAGAGGCTGGTAGGACAGAAAACACGACTAACAAGGACAGAGATTAAATCTATAACTAGCCCTATTATACTGGTGGAAAACTAATGGAACCAGCAATTTACGTAACTTTAAGGTAACTAAATTACAATTCTTAAGTCTGACTTAAGAGTCCGTCTCTTACTATTCTGCCTTCACTGGGGTGTGCATATTTTTAAGGAAATTTATTTTTAGTAACCAAGTATAATTTCAAATTTACGCAAAAGTTGCAAAAACGGAAAGAACTTCCATATAACCTCTAGCCAGAATCAACCAAGCTCTTTATCTCCTCCTTCCCTTCTTCCTTGCCCATCTCTCTCCACTTAATTAACCATAGGTTAAACTTTTTTCTAACTTTACATTTTATTATACCTGGAATTACTTCCATGTAAGATGTGCTCTAATGATTCAATTTTATTTCTTTCTACAGGGACAGCAAATTTCCCTGGCACCATTTGAAAAAAAATCCATTCCCTACTACTCCAGTGTTGCTTCTGTCATAAACCAATTACCACATATGCCAGGATATGTTTCTGTGCCTGTTTTGCTTCTTGGGCTACTTTTCTATCCGTGCACAAGCAACACACTGTACTGACAACCATAGGTATAATGTTGCATTTATAAAAGAAGCTCTTCCTGTTTGTTTTCCTTCAAGACTGGTTTTGCTTTCCCAGGCCTTTTGAAGTTTGCTATTAATTTTAGAATTGGCTGGCTAAATTCTAAAATATAATAAAATAAAAACACCTGTCAGATATTAACTTCGATGGTGTTTGCAGGTAAGTTTGCAGGGAATTGCCATCTTCTTAATAGTAAGCTGTTCAATTCATGAAAGTGAATTTTATTATTTCCGCTGTGAAGGTTGTGAATACCTTTAGACAGTCTCTCCTAAGCATTTAATAACCATGATGCTATTGTTAATGTATCTTTCTTTAATTCACGTTCTAAATATTTGTCATTTATATGTAAAGATAAATTTATTGATATATAATTTGCATACCATAAATTTCGCCCATTTTAAAGTGTGCATTTCAGTGATTTAGTATATTCATAATTTAGTGTATTCACTAAGCTGTGCAACTATCACTACTATCTAATTCCAAAACAACTTTATCACCACCCACCCCCAAAGAACCCACATACTCACTGGCAGTTGCTCCCCATCACCATTTCTTGGAAACTACTAAACCACTTCCTGACTCTATATGTTTATTATGGATATTTCCTAATTGAAATCATACAATAAGTGTCTTTATGCCTGGCTTCTTTCACCTGGCATGGTATTTTTCAAGGTTCATCCATGTTGTAGCAGGTATCAGTACTTCTTTACTTTTGGTGGCTGAATATTAGTCCTATGTATGAATATACCACACTTTACTTTTTGATTCATTTGTTGAACATTTGGGTTGTTTCCACATTTTGACCTTTTGAAAAATGTTGCTATGAATATTCATAGTTTTTTTGTATAGAAATATGTTTTCAGTTCTCTAGGAGTGGAATTGCTGGGTCACTTGGTAACAGTTGAACTTTGAGGAATTGCCAAACTTATTTCCATAGTAGCTGTACTATTTTACATTAGCATTAACTATACATGACAATTTCAATTCCTCCACATCTTTGTCAACACTTGTTCTTTTTTATTATAGTCATCCTTCAGAGTGTAAAGTGGTATTTCACGGTTTTGATTTGCATTTCCCTGATAATGAGGCTATAGTTCCATGTGCTTGTTGTCTATATATGAATCTTCTTTGGAAAAAAATCTGTTCAAATTTCTCCCCATTTTTAAATTGGTTTTCTTTTTATTGAGTTGTAAGAGTTCCTTATATATTCTGAATACTAGACCTTTAGGAAAAATGATTTGCATTTTCTCCTTTTTACCTTGATAGTAAACTTTGGATCAATATATTTAATTTAAAAGAAGTCCAATTTCACTATATATCCTTGGTTGCTTGTAGTTTTGCCATATCTAAGAAACCATTGCTTAATCCAAGGTAAGGAAGATTTATGCCTATGTTTTCCTGTAAGAGATTTTGAAATTAAGATATGGGTCCAAATTCATTGTTTTACCTGTGGTTATATGATTGTCCTAGCACCATATGTTTAAAGACTCTTCCTTCCACATGGAATGGGTATGGCACACTTAATGAAAATACATTGACCATATATATTGGTTTATTTCTAGACTCAATTCTTTTCCATTCTATTTACCTATTGTTATTCTAGAACCACTATGTTCTCATTTCTGTAACTTTGCACTGAGTTTTCAAATTGGGGAGTGTGAGTGTACCAACTTTGCTCTTTTCTTTCAACATTGTTTTCCCAAACTGAATCATTTGCCTTTCCATATGAAATTTAGGATCAGCTTGATAAATTCTGTAAAGTAAAACAGCTGGGATTTTGATAGACTGAAAAATCTGTAGATCATTTTTTGGGAATATTGCCGTATGAATATTAAGTCTTTTAATCAATGAATATGGGATATCATTTCATTTAATATGTCCTCTATTTCAATATATTTTGTTGTTTTTGTAGTTTTCAGTATATGAATCTTGCACTTTTCTTGGTGAATTTATTTATAAGCCCTTGATGCTATTACAAATTGAAATGTTTCTTACTTTCATTTTTGGAATGTTTTTTGCTAGCTAATTTTATATGTTGATTTTGTACCCTGCAACCTTGCTGAACATTGAAATCTAATGAGTCTCTCCATGATGTGAAGGTTTTTGAGAAATTCCCCAGGAGAAGCTCACTGGCTGAAGTCGAGATGGAAATTCTCCCTTCTGAAAGCTAACACCATCCCCTCTCCCCTTCAAGGCCTTCAGCAGTTTGAATGAGACTTCTTTCATTCATGAAAGCAATCTCCTCAGGGGACTATATACGTAATCAGCCATAGATGAAATCAAATTACTGATGATTTAAGTCTACAAAATATCCTCACAGTAACAATCAGGGCAGTGCATGCTTAAACAACTGGGACCATAACTGGGCCATGTTGACACATGAACGTAACCATCATGATAGTGAAGACCTGAGTGGACTCCATGTACTTTGCTGGGAACCAGATTCTTAGACTTTATTGCAGTTTATCAGCCTTTTCCTCTGATTCCTCCATGGGTACTACATTGTTCCCCCAGACTCTAGAGTTTCAAAGTGGTTGATTCAGATAGTTCATGACTGTTCAATAGTTATTTTGAAAGGACTGATTACCCAGAGCTTCCCCTTCAGCCACCTTCCCACAATCCTCTTCCCAAACATCTTTGTCTTTTGACGGTATGATTATGATGTGTCTATATGTGGATCTCTGAGTTTATCTTACTTGGGGTTCATTATGCTTCTTGAATTTGGAAATTAGTTTTTGATCAAGTTTGGTTTTAGTCATTACGTCTTCAAATATACGATTTGACCAATTTCTCCTCTCCTTCTGGAGCACCCATTATGCAAACTTTTGTATATGTGATGGTTTCCCATAGGTCTCTGAGGCTCAGTTCAGTTTTCTTTTTTTTTTTTTCTTTCTGTGACTTGGACAGGATAACATCAATTAACATATCTTAAACTAATTTATTCTTACCTCTCCTTGCTCAAATCAACTGTTAAGTACACTAAAAGGTGATAGAAGTGCTCAACAGGGAATTTCAAAAAGAGTTACTTTTAAAGATTTTAGTTTTAGTGAGACATTGTTATCATGCTTTCCTGTAGGTTCTTTATTTGTATGATATTTCACCTCATTGACCATGTGTAAAATAGATGCTTGAAAATCTTTTTCTCAGAAGTCTAACATCTGTGCTTCTTCAAGGACAATTTCTGTTGACTTATTTCCCCTGTACATGGGACATTTTTACATTGTTTATTTGCATATCTTTTTTGTGCAAAACTGGACATTAAATAATATAACATGCAACTCTGAAAATTTAATTCCACCCACTCCCCAGAGTTCTCTAAAGTGCCTGGTTGTTGTGTATTTTGTCTAGTGACTTTTCTGAACTAGTTCTATAAAGTTGACATTCTTTGTCATGTGAGACAACTGAATTCTCTAATCAGATTCTTAGTGGTCAGCTAATGGTTGCACATAGATTTCCTCAAATACCTGGAATGAACTAATCTAGTCTTTCCAAAGAGGCTCTGTGTGCATGCAAGTGATACCTTCACCCTTCAGCCAGGCAGTTTACACCCCTGCCTAAACTGTGACTTCCTGCTTTGGCAGAACTTCAAGGTGATCCAGAGACTAAAGATCAGCACTTTCTCAATTTTTTCCCATCTACATACATAAGCCTAGACACGCTCACAGCTTCACACATGTACATACCCTTCTTGATTCCCAGAGACATTGGACCTTTTCAAAGCTCATGTGGATATCTTATTCCCCAGACTTTTACTTCCAAACTTTATGATTAGTCTATTGTTTTCCTAACTCTTATCTTCTACCTAAGGTAGCTGCATCGATAAATAGATCTGATTATTTTTGACAGACAGGCTCAGAAAAATCTGCTCACACTAGGAGAGATTCCTGTCAAGTCATATACACAGGTTGTGAATGGGGTCTTCCAGGGAACCACCAAAGAAGTAGAACAATGACATTTCTCTGGGAATTGCCTTTTGAAGGAGATCTAACTACATTCTGTTCCCAGGTTAAGGAAGTCCTAATACATTTTGTTCCCAGATTACTGGCTTTAAAGGCTTCCATGAATAGGGAAAGGTACTGGAAGAATGAAAGTTAAAACACCACAAAGTTCACTTCTCTTATCAAGATTCAATTGTTGTTCTTTAAAAATTCTTACTGGATGACTAGGCAGGACTGCCTAAATATCAGATCTGGAAAATCTGATACAATTTTGTACATGCTTTCATTGTTTTATGGAAGGAAAGATTTTTGGAGGACTTAATTTTGTCACTTTTGCTGAAGTCACTAATATTTTAATTTTTTAATCAAGAAACCTTTCTAAACTTTCATTTTAATGTTTTCTCTGTGAATCCTTTTGTTTTCAAATGAACACAATCATAGCATCTGCAAATAAAGATAATTATGTTAATTTCTTTCAAATCCTACACCTTTAATTTCTGCCTTATTGCATTGGTTAGGATTTCTAGTAAACATGGCAAATAAAGGTGGTGATGATGGCATCTTCGTTCCATTCACAATCTCAATGGGAAAGCTTTCAGATTTGCCAACAAATTTCAGTTAAAAAGATTTCCGTTATCCTAATTTGCTAAAAATGTTTACACAGAATATTGAATTTTATTAAATTTTTCTACCTCCAAGGTGATCACATGGTTTTACTCCTTACATTTGTTAATATGTTAAATAAAAATGGAATAGAAATTACAGAGGCAGTTTGAAAGGCTAGTTAGAGCAAATGAAAAAGTCAGCAATGATAAAAATATTTTCAGGGAGTTTGTTTTTTTTTTTTCTTTAAAGAATGAATATCTGAGCACACAATTCCTACAACTTTCTGAGGATGACACTTAAGATTTTTAACACTGGTCCAATTTAATGAAATTCTCTGACCTAACAAACACAGGAAATAAAATAATTATGAGCGATTTTTGCACAAGTTCTACACTTTTCATATCCCTTAAAACCTTCCATGTCTGGAAATCATGTCAATAAAAGTTAAATATTCAAACACTCACCAATTACATATATATTCTGGGATTTAAGAGAAATTCATTGCCACCAGATTGCCTGGGTTTAAATTACTGATTTTTCACTTAATAGCTACAGCTGTGTTCATGGTACTTGTTTTCTCTAAGCTTCAGTTTCTTCCTCTGTAACTTAAGGATACACTCATAAGGATTATATCATTTATGTACATCAAATGTTTAGGAGAGAGAAGTGTTACCTATGTATTTTCCAGGTAATATGTTACCTAATATATAGCTGGATTCTATCACTGATATACCCCTCATTTATACCACACCTCTACAGATCTTCAGACATTGACAGTTAAGCTTGTACATTACAATGCTCTTCCCTAAGAAATCAGGACTCATATTTGGGAATTCGTTTTTTAATTATATCTAGGCCCCCAATTTTTACTACATAAATCCCATAAATGGTATATTAGTGAGAATTTTAGTTGTTCATAAAACTTTCAATCTCTTTAAAATTTTAGAGAGTCAAATTTTAATATTACTTATATTTAGAATTTCATTCAAAAAGAGCTTCAAGAATAAGGTTTGATGTTTTGACATTAAAATGGTAATTTTCTGTGTCTTATAAATAATTCCCAGATTATGAATTAAGTACACCTCAAAGCACTCCTATAAAATCTTCAAAAGGGCAAAGGCATCCCTTCATAATCATAAAGAAATTTAATACCAATCATATAAAATAGTAGGGAAAAAGAAGTGAACAGTAAACTGAATTAATGATGCAAAAATCTTAGTATTTTGAATCATGACAATATTAAGTCCAAGGACATTAAAAGCAACATTAAAAAGGATAAGGGCATTTCAAAGATAAGAGAACAACCTTGGGAATGTTCCTTCTGACTTGAGTCACTTTTTTTTTTTTTTTTAAACTAATGGCATAAATACACCCCAGGCTTCATTAAACCTTCACAAGGACAAAATGGAATTGGTGAAAATGTTAAGTGACACCATGGTAGAGCTTGAAGCACTGTTGGTAAATAGATAATATTCATTAATTTATTCATTTGTCCACTTTTCTTTCATTTAACATATTTTGATAAGCATCTCCTATACAGTTGGTGTCAGAGATAAGAAAAAGAGGACAGATGTGGTACCTTTCCTCATGGTGAGGGGATAGACATAACAAGTAAACAAGTATAATTGACAAAATAATTTTAATAAACTCCAACATTAATAATCAAGGCCATATGGTAAAGAAAAATAATGGGAAGTGAGCATATTTTAAATAAGCTTGTAATGGAAGCTCTTATTGTAGAACGAACAAGGAAAGGATGTGAGCTGAGACGTGGATAAGGATTCAGCCATGGGATGTGCTAGTACATATTGCTAGCATTCATGTTCTGCATGCCCAGAGCAGGCATCATTAATGAGTCTTAGCATTTTTTTCTGGAAACCCTGGATAGAAACCCAATGTCTTTCACAATTTTTCTGCTTCCCAAATCATTACCTCATTTCTACTGGATTGCAAGGTGAAAAATATTTGCATTATCAGTCTAGCCTTCTTATAACAAAATCTATTTACCAGAATTCCCAATGCCTGTCTTTTCATTTTCTTGTCAAAGAAAAAAAAAAAAACCACAAAACACAAAACACCCTGTCCAGGAATATTCTCTCCAGTGAATTTTTTGTGAACAAAGCTTTGTCTTGGCACTTAGGTACTTTTACAGTTCATCTGCACACAGGTAAGAGGAACATTCATCTTACTATACTCTTTTTAATTTTCACCCAATAGTATTATTATTGTCAAAATACCCAATTTTGTTCTTTTAATCACCAGTATCCTAGAGTTGAAGGCCATGTTAAAGGACACCAACCCAAACTGTCTCCTCAGAAGCGATATGTTTTGGAGTATTTTATACTCACCCCACAATTTAAGTGAATTTTTTCAAAATTTTCAAAATCAAAATATCAAATGTTGCTCTAGTGTAAACAGGGACTGGAGACAAGAGACAGGACCTTACTGGATTACATCCCCTACATCTCTGGCCATGATCCCCGGAACTCTCCAGGGAATATTTTATTTATCGGAATACAGTTGTAAGCCACAGCTCTACGTTTATATATAGTTTAAGCTACAGAGAAAAATACAACTTCATACTTTATCACTGAACCATGTTTTCTTCAAATCAAATTCCTCTGCAGAATTGGACTTAAGTGACTTTTAGATTTATGTTCCATTAGTTTACTAAAATACAAGATAAATTCCTGTATCTTGTTAGATTTGCAAGAGGGATATGGTTGTGGACTCACCTGTCTACTACTTGAAGACTGATAAAAGGTTTAGAGGTAAAGTTTTCTGTGTCATTCTAGAACAGCATCTTCCAATCTATTCAATCATTAAAAGTTGTCTAATTGAATGCACCTCCCTTTGTTTTGCTTGTCACAAACATTGAAATCAAAATCTCAATCATATACTTACATAGGCCTGCATGTATGATTTATGTTTTTTTTTCTCTTTTAACTGAAGACTCATCATTCACCTTACTGAAAAAAATGTTCATCACCTAAGTGCCTGATATTTTACCATTGAAACCATGCTGTGCAGAACATGATTTAGCTTTCAAAGATAACCTGAGTCACCGTGGAAGAGGATGACCGGACAAACCAAACACAACAGCTTTCAGATGCTATCATATGATTTTCAGAATTTCACAATTATTTGAATTATTCCTGCTCTGGCCAGTCCTCTCCTCATGATGCACTTGACACCTTCACCAGTTACTCAAATGTATGTCCCTTCTTGGTAAAGAAAATATTTAATTCTGACTTTTTAAGCATCTGTGCTTATAATGCTAAAATTTTGATTTAGCAACCCAATGAGGTTGTCATCTTGACAGCTTTATTAAAACCAAATTATTACATATAATGTTCTCCCCTAACATCTCCATTGAAGACACATCTCACAATATAAACCCAATATAATAAGTTCAGAACTTAAAAATAAAGAACAGTCACATATAATTTCTACTGGATTTGTTCAAAGATTTGACTCATGTCAGGTAAGTGTCAGATTTCTTTCTATTCCAGGCATCATGTCAGTGAGGATTTTGTTGTTGTTGTTGTTCTGGAGACCTTCCTAAACACAAGTTCATTTTTTATAGTTACTGTATTATACTGGTTTCCTTGATTGTCATGTTGCCCATTACCAGAGTTTTCATGCTGCACTCAGTGACCTATTATTTCATCAAAAAAGAACCAGTTACAGGAATACCAGTGACATGACAACTGAAGTTGTATCATCTACTTATTTGGTGGATTCAGTCTTTTGTGGGCCCCAGAAAATTATGTTAAGATAATCCATTCCGTGAGCATAAACCTATTGGGGGTATGGGGCTGTTTGATTAAATCACTTTAGTTAAGGCCTTTGATTGTGTGACCCAGGGTGGGTCATAATCCTCTTACTGGAGTCCTTTATAAATGGAGGAATAAAAAGCTGCAGAGAAAGAGAGGAATTGAGCAGCTGAAATCAATAGAACACAGAAGCTGAGAGGAAGCCACTTTAGCTAGAAGCAGAAAGCAACAAGGCCTGGAGGACAGGGGAGAGAAGAGTGAACGCCACCATATGCCTGATTGCCCACAGCTGCAGCTCCGGGAGAAAACCTCTCTTAATGACACCTTGATTTGGACATCTTCACAGCCTCAGAACTGTAAGCTGTATGTTAATAAATCTACATTATATAAGCTAATCCATTTCTCTTTATATTCCTTGGTTGCCTTAAGCAAACTCATGGAGGTAGTCTAGAAGACAGGTTACCAAGAGATAGAAGGGGAGTAGAGAATGGGGAGCTGATGCTTAATCTGTGAATTTAAAATTAGGTTGCTTGTAATGGTTTGGAAATGGACAGAGGTGATGGTGGCACAGCAGTGTGAGTATAATTAACAGTGCTGAACTCTGTGTGTGAACGTGGTTGAAAGGGGAAGACTTGGGTCGTATATGTTGCTAGAAGAAAAGCTAGGGGGTAAAACATGGCAGTGTATAACAAAGAGAACCCTGTGGGGGCCGAGGATTGTGGGTAATATTATAAATATAAGAATGTTCTTTCAGGATCTATAACAAAGCTACGCCACTACTACAGGATGTTGCTAATGGGGGTGGTACATGGGGGGAAATGCACCTAAAGCAAAATATGGACTATAGTTAACAGTAATATTTTAACATTCTTGCATCAATGGTTACAAAGGTAACAACAATGGTAAGTGTCAAAAATCATGGGGGGATTATGGGAACTTTGCATTTCTTATTCTTAGAAAAATGTTATATACCAAAGAAACATCCAAATTTCCTGTCAGTTATACTGTTGTATTCTGAGACTTCTCTGAACATACATGCAGGCTGCTGCAGGTCAAAGCTTCATCTCCAGAAAGAAAGGAGAGAGAAAAACTTTATGTGAGAATCAAGGCAAGTATATAAATTATGTTCTACGTGTCAATTAACATAACCCTGTAAAAAAAAAAAAAAAAAAAAAAAAAAAAAAAGGTAAAGGTGGGATACAGTCAGGTGTCCTGACAGGGCCTTTTGAACATCTTAAAAGTTACATAGCTACACATACTTCTGTGGGATATAAATGTATCCTTTATTGCCATAGGTATGTTTTCTGGATAGATATAGGCACACACAGTAGCTAACAAACTATTAAACTTCCCTCCTGGTGAAGTCCTACTACTTTCTCAAATAAGATGGCAAAAAGCACTGGAATATATAAGCTTTGCCTAATAAAAGAAAACAAGCCAGTAAGCCAAACCCGTGACTTTAATACTTGTACTTATGAACCTATTCCTGTAATAATGATGAAACCTAAGAGTTGTCTCCTGAAAACCTCCTTGCTCTAAGCCAAACTCTGCAAATGAACTCACCATCCCCTCACCGCACCGAAATGGGACACAACTCACAAGGATGAGCCCCCCTGCAACAAAGGAATTATTACTAAATGTCAATCAGTGATACATTTGGAGAAAGACTTTGACCAAAATATTAAATATTAAATAAAATAGTTTTATGACTAAGAGATTTCAAAGTGAGCCGGGAGGTCATTCTAGAGGTTATGCTTATGCAAGTCTCATCCAGACTTCACAAACAGCCACAGTTAAAAAAAAAAAAAAAACACCTCAAACAAAAGCACTCCTCAGGACCCTTCGGATTATCTGGACACCAGAGGCAAACCACACGGCCTCATGAAATCAACACACCCCTCAGCGGGCCCCATCTGGGAATATATGAAAATCTACTTCCCCAATATAACAGTTATACTCATTAATAATCCCCCTAATCATAATTGCTCTATTCCTTTTATGTGAAACTATAACTTTCAATTTACCTGTGAATTATATTTCTCAGAGACGTAAATCTTCATATTGTGTATATCCCAGCTGATCCCTGAAACCGAACAGATACACAGCCAACTCCTACTCTCCAGTTATTTGAGCCTGCCCTGGACAGCTAACAAAATGATAGATCGGTCCCATCCCAAAAGCAGGAGTATCTTCAACTTCAAGCAAAACAATTCCAATACTATGACCCATAATATCTACATCCCTTCTCAGCCAGAAATGGTCAGTTAGGACGTTGTCCCAAACCCCTCAATATTGAGGAATGAACAAAAATAAGGGAGGAGTATAACCACTTGTGCTAAGTAACTTGTAATTACTGATATAAAAATTTTTTAACTTAAAAAATCCCCATTGTAAAAGCCAGTCCCTTTCTGGGACATTGCATGGCAGCCTTTAGCAAAAGAAAACTTAGTAAAAAGAACCTCTATGCTTGCGGGTGAATATCATAAAACCTGTTCAATCTCAGGGATATTTTAAATAGTCAAAAACCATATTTTTGTCTTACATGATATCCTATTTCAGTGTAAGATTCCCCTTAAATACAACTTGATATAGAAGATGTAGAAATGTAGAGTTTCTAAGTGGTTTCTGATGTGTTTTTCTATGCTAAAATTGAAACAGCCATTAACTCTATGGATATCTGTATCCATCATGGCCCTGAAGCAGATGGCACAAAACAGGATAACTGAAGCGTGGGGTGCAGGGTTAAGTTAACCAATAAGGATGGTGAGTCATGCAGGGATGACCAGAGCTGGAAAGTCCTTACTACCCCTTATCCTGAAGGGTCAACTGGCATAAACGTTATTACTAGACCCCAGTAAGATTTGAGCTTTGGGAGAGGGGTTACACAACAGCTTTTGTGGTCTTAGGTAGAAAACGTAGACACTGTTACCTTGCAGCTCAGCAGAGATGTAGCCAGGATAATAAATACCCATTTGTCCTCCAAAGCACGTTTTGTTTTGTTTTGTTTAACAGTTTTAGTTACACACTGTACAACCCATCCAAAGTGTATAATCAATGGCTCTCAGTATAATGACAGAGTTGTGCATTTATCACCACAATCAATTTTAGAACATTTTCATTGGTCTGAAAAGAAAAATCCCATAACACTCATACCCCCCCCATTAGTGACACTTAGCATTAGTATGGTGCCTTTGTTACAATTAATGAAATATTATAACTGTTAGCAATAGTCCATAATTTGCATTAGTTGTATTTTTTCCCATAGACCACCCTATTATTCACATCTTGTAATGATGACATACATTTGTTCTAGTTCATGGAAGAATATTCTTATATTTGAAATTTTAACCAGTCATCATCCCAGACAGGTTACACTATGTTATACGGTCCACTGTTTTACTCTAGCTTTCCTTCTAAGTGACATACTCGACCCTAAACTTCCCCTTACAACCACAATCACACCCATAACTCAGTGCTGTTAATTACACTCACAATAATGTGCTACCATCACCTCTATCCATTTCCAAACATTTTAACTCAACCGTATTAAAACTTCTGCACAAATTAAGCATCAACTCCCCATTCTCTACCCTCTTTCTATCTCCTGGTAAACTATACTCTAGATTTTAACTCCATGAGTTTGCCCAATATCATTAGTTCATATTAGAGCAAATTTCTCTCTTCTTGCTACTAATTTCCATTGATTATACCCAACAAGAAGCCAGAATACAGATTGTTGAGAGAGATCCTAGAGACGAGACTCTTAGGGTACTAATTAAGCAGGGTGGAAAAAGGTTCACCCCAGAGAGTAAACCTGGATGGGAAATTGAAGAATATACTGCATAGTACATCAATTCTATTACACCAGATGTGGTAGAAATAATAATCCTCTGAGCTTCTTGTCTTACAGGGATGATTTAAAACTCAAATGATATGCTCAGGATGATGATTTATAAACTCAAGAAATTCACAGTAACGAACTATCAAAAATCTCTCTTTAGGAATTCAGAAAAGACTTGCCAAATAAAATTAGTTTCCTAATTTTAAAGTCTAATTAATTTTTTTATAAAGAGGGGATTAAGAAACTCAGACATTTTAAAATCACTGTACTAAAACATTCCTTGTTGTTAGACATTGAAATTGTTTGTAATTTTCATTTGTGTTAATAAAGCAATGATAAACACCTTGGTGTCTAAATCTTGTTGATATGATTTGAATTTCTGGGATTTTTACACCAACTGTCAAATACTTTCCAGGACCGTTACACCTCTTTACAATCTTTACTTGCTAATGAAAATTAGTATGATTGTTTTATCAGCATTCCTTGTCTTACCAATTAAGCTGAGTACATATACACACACATCAATTAGTTATGTAGCCTCACAATTGTTAAAAATTTACATCGTTTGCTTTGTGCATTAATTAGGGTCTCTGAATTTTGTTGTTCTTTATGGCCTTTTAAAACCATTTACCTGGAATATCAAAATATATTTTTATTTGCCTTTAAAATTTTTCTTCATTGTATCTGTATTTCTTGAGACGCTAAATATCTAAGTCTTTAGCCTTTACAAATAGCTTAATTTTACAAATCTTTTCCCATTAAAGATATTGCTTCAATGTTTTTCGTTGTTATTGTTATGGAGGATTCTGAGAGTTAAGTGATATTTGCCCTTATTTGCATCTTTGCTTATTTGTTCTATGTTTATAGGAATTTTAAAAAAATAACTGGGTACTTCAAAAATTTTAATTGAAACTTTTTTTCCAGCCCAATCTAATTTTCCTCTCTTCAACTGGCCATGAATTGTCTTTGGCAAACACTACTGTATAGCAAAACATGCTCCCTCTTTTTTTCCCCACATTATTTTTACATTTCTAATTTTTTCCCTCTACTTCCCAAATATTAGTTCTTCAACTTGATCCTCTACAGATTCAGTTTTCTCTGGTGTTATTTTTGCTATAAGCATCTCTGATTAAGTTTTTAATACCATATGATTATTTTGTTAGTATCCATACTGTCTTTTAGTGAAGTTTCTTTTTGGCCTCTATTTTATATTTCATGTGATGTTTTTTAAGCTCTGCTCTCTATATAGCATTTTGTAATTTACTCATAGACACAAGTTTATTATTTTAGTATAGAATATTTTCCTTCAGTTTTATTTTTATAGCAAATATTTAAGACACCACTTTTAAAACCTTTGAGACTTTTTCAGATACCAGCAGTTTTCTTTCCTTCCTATTCATCCTTCTCAATGGAACAATATATCCAGACATATTCTTTGCCAATTTTTGGATAGCCCTTGGCACCACTCACTGACCAACAGGATGCTGATATAATGTCTTTGTTACATTTAAAGCTGAAATATAGGCTAATGTGTGCATCTTCTATAATCAGCTTATGGTCTTAGGGATTTATTACCATGGCTTGGTAGGCCTAACGAAGGTGGCTTGTCCTGACAGTTCTCTGTAATACCTGGATCAGTTGTTCTTACACACTGTGCATTGTGGAGCAACAGGAGTTCTTGGAAATGCTCTGGGCCACCCCACAGCACAAGCACAGGGCTTAATCAGTTTGGTTCTGGGAACCCTGCCTCGACTTCAAATGCCGGTGCTCTATTCTTATAATTGAAAGAATTTGGCTTATATGTGGGATTTGAAGACCCATTTCTGCTATTAAAAAACAGTACCCCAGTGGCCACTTGACACTTTTGGGGCAGGGAGGGGATGTGCAGTTGAAATACAGGGGCTTCTTTAGGATTTGGAGGTTGTCCTGAGTACCGTTGTGGCAATGGATGTAGGCCATTTTAAATCAGCACACACCACTCAGAACTGAGTGGGAGAGAGTGTGGTCTACAGTGTGAACTGTGGTCTATGGTTGGTGGCAAGGCTCCAGGATGTGTAAGTTCATTGAGGGTGGTGGGCCACACTTGTGGGAGATGTTTGTGTGGGATGTGGTGGGAGGTGTGGGAGGTGGGCAACATGGGAATCCCAGTGGGTTCCGTGTAATATTTTGGGTAATCTAAGCACCTCTTAAAATATATGTATATATATATATATATAAATAACATTTTTGTAAGCAAATGCACATATATGCATATATATTTATATATCATTTTGCAAATGTTGGTATGTATTGTGAAAACTTTGATTTTTACCCACAATAAAAAAAAAAAAAAAACAGTACCTCAGAGAAGTGCTGCTCAAAATTTCAGTGAACACTTGGGAAGCTTGTTTAAATGCAGGTTCTGATTTCATAGGTGTGGGCTGAGTCGAAGATTCTGCATTGCTAACAACTCTCAGGTGATGCCAGTGTTGCAAGTCTATGGGCCACATGTTAGGCCCGTAGTAGCTGATAGCATTTGAGTAATCTCAGCTCTTCTCAAACCAGGTCTAGAAAATAAAACACACCAGGATGCACTCTTCCTAGAGATCTATGTTTTGCCATTAATGGTGTTTTTTGTGAAGATCTATATTGTTTTCAGAATACAATGTGTTACAAGCCTTGCTCTTAGAATTTTATGGTGTTTCTTACTAGTATCTGTAATTCTCATTTTTTGGTTCAATTTTGTCTTTTTTTGGTGGCAATTTGTCACAGTTGTTGCTATCAGTTGTCTTTTAACCAGACCTACTATGCTTGGGGAAGTTCACACATTAGGAATTCCATTCCTCCAAGATTGAAGAAACAATTTCTCAGTCTCCCTTGATGCTAGAGAATGGATGGGCATGTGTTAGACTGCCCCAGTCAGAGGAAATAGAGCAGAAAGAGTATTTTCTTTTAGAGCACAAATTGAGGGAGTGGGTGCCATTTTCTGACAATAGTGGTGCTTTCAGAAGCAAACATGATAGATATTCAAGAAAGATGCACCATTGGTGCGTTAGCAGGTGTGAGCAGGTATCGGCCTCTACTCTGAAGAAATTTCTCCAATGGAATCAAGAGAAGCACAAATTAGATATTGTTCCATGCTGAGTACCTTCCCAGTTTGACCTCTGCCCTGTCCCTCACTATTACCTGGGAAATATCTAGTATCTTTTAGTTAATTCCTTTTGCATTTAACCTGACTAACATGATTTCTATTGTGGGCAATTAACAACTATGACTAATACAGTCTTTTCCAAAATAAATATTTCATTTTATAAAACAAGAATTATTTTGCTATATCAAACAACCACATGGGAAGCGGCTGTGGCTCAATCAGTAGGGCTCCCGTTTACCATATGGGAGGCCCTGGGTTCGGTTCCCGGGGCCTCCTGGTGAAGGCAAGCCAGCCCGCACGGCGTGGTTAGCTGACCCAGCGAGCACAAACAGCAAGGGGAGGGATAAATGAATAAATAAATAAAATCTTTAAAAAAAAATTTTTTTTCTAAAAAAAAAAAAAAAAAAAAAAACAACCACAATCTACTAAGATAGAACAAAATATATCTTTTCCTTAGAAGGCACAGCATTTTCATGTGAATACATGAATCTATGAATAGATGAAGATGTTTGTCTCAATGCTAAGCTTCCTTTTTTAAAGAAAAATAAGTAAATATTTTTTTAGTTTATTTTTTCCAAAAGATTACATAAAATGTTACATAAAAAGTGCTTAGCTTTTAAAAGCCTATGAAAGATTAAAAATAAAAACACAAGAAGCAGCCAAAACCATTTATGATGATAGTAAAGAAAAATATTTAGATATATTTCCTTGTAGGAAAAAAAACTTACAAGATAAATTTGGTTCATCACTCCACACACCTTTTCCTGGGGGAAAAAAAAAAGGAATTCTGTATTTAGGGCAATAAGTCCAGGAAATGTAAAAATTTTCTTTGTTTTGCGATAGTAATGATAGGTTCTTCGCTTCCAGTTCTGGTCTGCTTCTTTCAAATTGCCAAAAAATAAAACACTATAGATTGCTTGATGACCAGCAGATTTCAACTACATCTATAACACCATTTCTAAAACATCTAAACTCATAATGATTTTGTACATAAAATGTATAACATAGTAATATAATGAGAAAACCAAATCATAAAGCATTTCATTTTCTGCTTTGAAAATATCAAAGAAGTTTTAGGTCACTAAAACTTGAATTATTTTTGGTGTTTCCCTGCCCCCCTCCAAACCATAAATAGGGAGGCCATTTTTCCATGCCATTGGATCTTCTTGAAATTGTTTTTATCTCTAGCCAGAACTCAAAGGAATAAAGAGAACAGTAGAAATATTTCTAAAGTAATAGGAAATTATCACCTACAATTAAAAGAAAGGATAAATAAATATCCTCTTCACACTTTCCTCACATCAAGTATAGAGTCAGTTTTCAGTAATGTGTAAGAAAATTAGGTGAAAGGAAATTATAAATTTGCATCTACTCTTCATTTTAAAAGGTAGTTGTTGGTTAGTAAAATCTTCTCCAAATCCCTTGTGCTTCTTTGAAAGTCTAAGAAAGATGTTACTTAGAAGAAAGCTCCTATTAAAATGTCACATGTGCCTGGGAGACAATTACCTCTAATCAAAAGCAAACACTACTGGACATTTCTCAAACAGTAAGAAAAAATAACAGGAAAAATATTAAACCAGCTATACATTCACTAATGTTATATTTTTCTTAAAGTCAATTAGGGTTTTGAAATTAAATTTGAGCAACAATTTTACTTTCCACGCTAAATTATTTCCCATTTCTTCTGAAGTAAACAAATGCAATGTATTCTAGAAAATTCCAAGTATGCCTTTCCATTTTAATACGAATCAAGGAACATGCAAAATATAAGTTTCATAAACTATAAAGATAAACATCGTGCTTCCTATTCTGATATTTGACCACTCCTTTTCAGAAATATTTCAGTGATGATAACCGCCACATTGGTACTACATAATATATATGACAACACTGCTTCCTTGGTGCATTTCACACACGGATGACTCCATTGAAAGGTTTATGGCTACTAGACTTTTCAATGTCTCTCTTGGTGGGTACTGCTCCCAGAAAACAGACATGAAGGAAGGCAAAGGTCTCTGTTTAGAAATAATCTCTCCCAAATTAAGAAAATAAATATTTCCAACAAAAAAGATCAGTAGTCTGTCTCCATTGAGATCAAATTTCAGTCTTCAGATGTCTAAAAATTGGATTGAAAAAGTACATGCCAGAAAAGAAAAAGAAATGTTAACAGGTAGAGCTCGAAATGAAACATTACTTAGTTCTGTAGACATTTTAATGAGTGTTCCTGTCCTAGCTCCTTCAACTCAAGGCACTCACACTTTAAAGAATGAGAACATACCTCCTACTTCTTTGATTTGATTTCTACTAGGATGCTGAGTACCAAGAGGAGGCTCAATAAATAGTCACAAAATGTGCAGAAAAAGTTTTATAGTTCCATGAAACCGTATATATAGAATATATAAAATATAGAAAGGGAAATAGAGGATCAAAGTGTGCACGTATTTTTTCCAACAGATCTCTGTGCCGATATTTGTACAGAATGAGAGGCCACTGACTATAAGAATAACTAAATTTCTTAGTAATGTTACCCTATATGTATCAACAATTAAACTATGAAATGGCACATCAAAAGATAATTTTTCCAGTTATCTTTTATGACCGAGACTGCCTTAACTTCACTTTTGCTTGACTAAACTTTCAACAGGCCCACGATCTAAGCCCCGGACTTGTCCCTGCCACCCTAGCCCTTCTATTGTCCAGGTGCCTAAGCGGCTCCAAAGTATGTAGTTCCTTCTACCCTCTTGGACCTTACAGACTGGGGGGGGGGGGGCTAACTACCACAAAGAAAAACATTCTGAAACAAATGGTTGTAAATTGAAACCTCAGTAAGTTCCAACCCCCAGGAATCAAGCCCCCTACTATCCTCCAGTGGTATCCATTAACCTACCCCCCCCAGCCCTTAAAAGCTTGCCCTCTCCCTTTGTCAAGGCAGCCAGGAAGAAAGTCAGCCTTGCTTGTTTCATGTTGTCCAGTGCAGTTTTTCTGCAAACTTAAGAAGTTCCACTGTTTCACGGGCTTATTTTAATTCACTTGTTAAAGATATGTAAGTGAAACATGTCAAGCAAAAGAAGCAAATTTGGGGATTTTTAAAGGACCATTAATCTAAAAATGGATATAAATTTTATAGTGTTCCTCTAACTTCTTTGAAATCATATAACTATAAATAAACTCAAATGTCCTTTTCCCCAGAAGTGTTTCTTAGGTTCCAATTAATTAGGTATGACTTCTTTTTGCCACTCCCTTTATACTTTGTAACTCTGATGACACATCGTGTTCTCTTCATATAACATAGTCACATTTGTACCACTGTTATTTCCCATTAAACAATCAAATCCCTGAAGGCATATCATTAATCTGATTTTCTGAAGCATTTCTATTTCACCTGATATTGGAAGATTGCACAGATGGCAATGATTCTTCATGCCTCCCTGTAGCCACACCTTTTGCTATGTAACTTTGCAGTGCCCTCCAACTTGGGTTCAACTATGGGACTTGCTTTGACCAATGGAATACTATCAGACATGAAGCAATTAAAGGCGTAAGACAAACTTGCACATGGGGCTTGATACCTTCTGTCTCTCTACCATTGACATGAAAACATGTTCAGGGTGTCTTGCTGAAGGATGAGAGACAAGGGGCACTGAGCTGGGTCCACCAAGTCAAGTCATGAATACCAGCCTAGCTCAACTGACAGCCAGTTGATGGACAGATTTGTGAGGAAGCCCAGCCAAGAATATCAGAGCCGTCCAAATGATCCCAACTCAAAGAGCTAAACCCTGCAGAGGCATGAGAAACTCTAGTCAAGAGTAAAGAGATATTTATGGCTGCTTAGTTATTATCTAGATCAGGGGTTCTAACAAGGAGTCTGTGAGCTTGAATTGAAATTCAAAAAAACATCATTCTTGTGGGGACATGTTGGTGTGGGTGTGATATATCTATTAAATAATACACAGTATAATGTGGACAGTATAGTGTGGTCTGTGGTTTTCACCTGATGGGCAAAGGGGTCTGTGGAACAAAAAAACGTTAAGAGCCCCTGATCTAGATGCTTTCTATCTTTCTGATATATTGTAGTGTAGCCCAAAGTAAACATCTGTAACTGTTTTAACTCACAAAACTGTAACCCGGATGCCTTGATGCTGATGCTTTATTTTGTAACTGCATAATCTTTTTCTTTGAAGCTGTATAGTCTCTTGATAACTCCTGACTGGCCCAGCACACATCTCCTTATCTTGTTTTGCACACTTAAAAGTGGTGTGATCCTGCAGGCAGCCCCTGAATGTTTATTAATGGAGGAACCTGAGTGAATCCAGAGCCAACTCATCCTAATTCCTTGGCTATCATGCTAGATATAGTCAGTGCTGACCAGAATTGGCCCACCTGACGTGCACAATAGTCGGAACCTTAAACTACAGGTGACCTGTATTATAATACTTAAAAAAATAAAATAAAGTAAAGTAAAATAAAAAAGACCCCCATCATCACATAAAGGCCAGCAATTAGACCATCTCTAAGTTTGTCACCAAGCCACTACACTCATTATCCTAAGCCTGCCTGCCTTTGTTAGATTACTCTAAAACTCTCAGTCTCCAGTTGGGGGAATCAGATCCGAGGCTCACCAGCCTCCTGATCTCCTTACACTGCACTTTGTAATAAATCTTTCTCTCTTTAAAACCTCAATGTCAGAGGATTGAATTTTGTGCACATCAGGCAGCTTGCCCACACCTTCCTCAGCATCAAAATAAATGCTTCCTTGAAGCTTCCCCATTGTTGCAAAGCCATAGGTAACAGAGATGCTAATACAATGGGTTGCAAATACCCTATGCTCCAATAATACTGCATAACTAAAAAACTTTATTTTGAAGTTATTTTTAAAAACAACATGGAAGCTAGAACTAAACAGAGCCAAAGTTACCTCCAAATTTACATTAGATTACGTTTTGTACAACTTGACAGTACTATATAAAACTGTACAGCTCAGGCACCTTCAACAAGAGGGATATCCAAATAACCCAATCTGACCAGAGTGCTCCCAAGACCTTGGATACCTGATTTATGGTGCACTTATTTTTCATACATAAATTATGGTTCGATAAATTTGATAAAATAAGCCCTTTCGGGGAATAAAAAAAAGGTAAGGTTGGGGAAGCAGATATAGCTCTGTGGTTGAGCACCTGCTTCCCACATATGGAGTCCTGGGTCAATCCCCAGTACCTCCTTAAAAAAAAACAAAAAACAAAAAAAAACCACTAAGGTTATAGTGACAAAACATGACAAATCCTACCCTCAGTCCGATGATCAAGGTCAACATTAATAATGATAAGTCATGTTGATAGAATTTATTCTTGATAAGATGTAATGAAAAGTCCATTACTCCTCTGTGGTCTTCCCAAAAGACCTAACCCCAGGGTAATCATGAGAGAAACATCAGACAAATCCGATTTGAGGGACATTCTACAAAATGCTTGACCACAGCTCCTCAAAACTGACAAGAGCATCAAACACAAGGAAAGCCTGATACACTGCCAAGAGGAAGAGAAGCCTAAGAATATAGGTTAACTACAGGCACACATCTTATTGCACTTCACTTTACTGTGCTTCACAGATATTGCATTTGTTACAAATTGAAGGTTTGTGGCAACCCTGCGTCTGTTTACTACATCTGTCACATTATAAATAATATATTTTAGACATAATGTAATTGCAATGAATAGACCACAGTATAATGTAAGGAAAACTTTTAATATGCACTGGGAAACCAAAAATTTGTGTGACTGACTTTATTGTAGTAGTCTAGAACTGAACCCACAGTATGTCTAATGTATGCCTATAAAGGTAATAGGAGATCCTAGATGGGATTTTGAAACAGAAAAAGGACAGTAGGTAAAAACAAAGAAAATACCAATAAAATACAGAGTTTAGTTAGTAATAATGTGTCAACATTAATTCACATTTTGTGACAAGCGTACCATACTAATATAAGATGTTCTTACTAGGAGAAAATGGTGATGGCGTGCATGGGCACTTTCTGTATCATCTTTGCAAGTTTCCTGGGATATCTAAAATTGTTCTGAAATTTAAAAGTACATATGAAAAATATAGTGCAGAGCTCAGAAGAAGGTATGGCCATCTGCGGGGGGAGGGGGTAAGGAAAAGCTTTGATAGGTAACAAACTTTCAGGTCGGCTTCATAAGGAGAGTTGTAACTTCCTAGACGTAGAAGGGACTTCCTAAGAAGTAGAAGGGACTTCCTAAGATGTAGAAGGGAATTATAGGCTGCGAAGAACAAGAATACACATTCAGTGGCAAGTAAGAACATAAGGTATTCAGAAGAGGAAGACCTTTGCTGGGTCACCAGGTTTATGAAGGCTGCAGTATAAGAGGAGCTGAGAGAAGTTTGTACCCATAGCACAAAAGGCTTTGTATTCACCATGATAAGAAGTTTGGATTTATTCCTGCAGACAGCAGGCTCAGCAGAGGTACTGAAGCAGGAATGAAGATTGTGTTTGGTTTTTAAGGACAGTAAGTCCCATGGCACTGGTGGAGATGCTGTGAGGAGAATCGAGATGGAACCCATTTAGGAAGTTCCTACTGTCTTCTCAGTTAGAAATACAGAAGAGTTTGACTATGGCAATACCAAAGGGATAGATCCGGGAGATGTTTAAGCAATATCATAAGATTTGATGAGAGCTTGGATGAAAGAAGAGAAAAATAACCTGAAGAGGATTATGAATTTCCCAGTTTGCTTTACCAAGTGGATAGTACTAACAGTATCTCAGGGAAAAGAGGAGGGACAATAGTTTAAAGATGCAGCATCAGAAACACGGTTTAAATACAATATTGACAATAATCATTTGCTGAGTATTTCAACTGCTCACACTCATATTTGTACGCACCCATATTTGATGATATTACTTTTTGTTCAATAAATATATGGCTTTCACTAACTAGTTTCAAAAGGTAGTAAACTCCTTGTCCTGCCCAGAAAAGTTTGGTCTTCCATGGAGTTCAATAACTGCAGAATCTATATGGTATGGCTTACATAAGGATAACTTAATCACAAACATTACCCCAACCCAAATGCACAGCCTATTTTACCTAGTTAGGCAGTACACAAGTGTACTTGGCTATATTGCCAGGGTTACTATCGTGTTACCTGTTACTAGCTTTGTAACCTAGGGCAAGTTATTTTACCTCTCAGTGCCTCACCTTTCTCATCTGTTAAATCATTTCAAGAGTCTAAGGGGGATGATCAAGTGAATTACTACATCTCAATTTACAACACTGACAACATACAAAATGCCCTACATTGATTACTACTAGTACTAATATTCCTTGAAACTTCTTTCATATGAAATTTTACAATGCTTCATATTATATAATAAACTTCCATATTCATTGAATTAATGTCTCTTCCAGCATCCATATTTGATATGTAAGATGGGTTGTATTATCCCCAGTTTATAGGTAAGGAAACTGAGGGTCAGCACACTAATTCCAAGGCTACAAAGCTACTAAGTTGCAAAGCCAAATGGAGACCCAATGCCTTCTGAGTCCTATTCTATCAAGCACTCTTTCCATGCTAAAATTTTCCCTCTTTTAGTAATAATTGCAACGCAGTCGAGTGCATCAATGGTACCTTTTGAGACAGATGTAAGTTTCAGATTTTAGCTCACATTACCTAGATGACTTTAGAGAAGTTAATTCACTAAACTTCAAATAATTCTTCTGGAAAAAAAAAAAAACCATGGGATATTTGTCTTTTAAGGTATTTTGACAAAAAAAGGAAATACATATAAAAACACCTGATAAGTGGCTGGCACATAGGAAGAACTCCTTATAATCCAATGATTATTCTCATGTGGATCCTCCAGCAGAAATCTAGAGGTCATTAACAGGTTTGCTGAGAAAGGAGTCATTTTGTCCTCCAAGTAAAGTATTGTTACCTCAACACCAATCACACAAATGTCATTTACAAGGTTCATGACATGTTCTTGACTAGCCATCCAGGTATTATGGTTTAGGAATAGTAAATAATATTTGCTGTCACTATTTTTTATATTATAACTGTAACCAGAAGAATCACCATGAACATTAAGATCTCAAGCATTATATAGTGTATGACCTCCAACTTTATACTTCGAGCAGAAAATCCATTCTGGTTCATTAGCCTCCCAATTTGCATCACTGAACACTTTACTACCTTCTCTTCCTAAATTACCATACCCAGAAGAGATGCCAGCTTATCTATGGCATTCTGTGGATTACAGAAACAGTTACCTTCAGAATAGTGTGTACTATATTTCCGTCCCTGCCCCCCAAAAAACTAACATGCACACATGTGGGGATTAATCTCATTGTTTTGGCACCTGAAGAAAACAACACAAGTTACAAACTTAGTGATCACATACTATGGTTTTTCCTCTTCATTTATAAAAGACATACAGTGAGCGCCCACCTTTAAAATACATACAGACTTAAAGATGCGTAAAACATTCATATACCAAAGGGCTCACCATCTAGGTGGGAAAGCAGAAAAATATAGTGTGGTGACAAGAGTAGAGATTAGAAAAGTCAAATTTTTTTAAATTAATTAATTTTTTATTGTGGGTAAAAATCAAAATTTTCACAATACATACCAATATTTGTAAAATGATACATAAATATATATGCATATATGTGCATTTGCTTACAAAAATTTTATACATATACAAATATATTTTAAGAGGTGCTTAGGTTACCTAAAATATTACATGGAACCCACTGGGATTCCCATGTTGCCCACCTCCCACACCTCCCACCACATCCCACACAAACATCTCCCACAAGTGTGGCCCACCACCCTCAATGGATTTACACATCCTGGGGCCTTGCCACCAACCATAGACCAAAGTTCACATCGTAGACCACACTCTCCCCCACACGGTTCTGAGTGGTGTGTGCTGATTTAAAATGGCCTACATCCATTGTCACAACGGTACTCAGGACAACCTCCAAATCCTAAAGAAGCCCCTGTATTTCAACTGCACATCCCCTTCCTGCCCCAAAAGTGTCAAGTGGCAACTGGCTCCACCTCATTGTTATAATCTCTTCCATTGCTAGAATCACCATATGTGAACAAGAGAATACCATCAAGTCCACTCTAGTCCATAGTTCTTCCCCCAATCCTGAGGGGACTGGGATGGTGATGTCCACTCCAACTCCAAGTGAGAGAGGGCTTATATCCCATGGATATGGTGGGTGGGATGATCCTGCCTGCAGATGCAGGCCCTCTCCATTCCCTGGGATGGCCGTTGCCCATCGTTGTCTCCTCACCAGGTGACTTGGATGAGTCCATTGAGCTGTAGGGTAGGAGTTGCAGCTCCACCGAGATTCCATGCACACCTGGCACATAGGTAGGCCAGAGGCTCCAGTCTCTGGAAGTACACCTAAAAACTCCAGCATCACATATAGGTTTGAATAGAAGGGACTGATGAATCATGTGCAGGGAGTACTTATTTGAGTCCAATTCTGTCACTCTCAGGAGCACAGATTCCAAAATAGAGCCCACTGATAAGGCATCAGTCTCTGGGGCTATCCCCCCTTATACAGGACCTTGGGTGTCTCCAGAGCTCTCAGGAGCCCCTCTGTGTGGGGTGATAGGCACTTTGACATTCTATGAGCTCCTACTGAGGTATGCATAAGAGTTGCCTCTGGGATGACCTCCTGACTCTCTTTGAAGTCTCTTAGCCACTTGAACTCATTTGTCTTTACCTTTTCCCCCTTTTATTCAAGGTCTTTTTCCAGTTGTGTTGTCAATTGGCACTTGGTATTAATCCCTCGTTGCCAGGGAGGCTCATCCCCAGGAGTCATGTCCCACATTGGGGGGAAGGTAATGCATTCATATACTGAGTTTGGCTTAGAGAGAGGCCACATTTGAGCAACAAGGAGGCTCTCATGTGGCAACCCTTAAGCACCCCACTAGAAAAATCAATATTATTTAGATACAGAAAGAGTCCTCATATATGCCAGGATATTGGTTTTGAATTTATTAGAAGACTTTTGGGTGGTTTGTGTTCGTTTTGTTTTGGTTTGAAACTGGGAGAGGACATGCATGGTGTCAGTGGCTATCACAGGTGACAAAATTACTTGTCATTGTGAATAAAGTGTGGTCATTTTTTGAGAACTCATTATATTAATAATATCTATAAATATTTGAGTGTTCAATATGTTCCAGGCAATCCGATTTTTTCTTTTTTCTTTTTTCCCTTTGAGAAGTTTTGGGTTTACAGAAGAATCATGCATAAAATACAGGATTCCCATCTACCACCCCACCACCACCATCTTGCATTGTGTGGAACATTTTTATACTTGATGGTAGCACATTTTTATAACTGTACTATTTAAATCTAGTTAAATTTAGAGTTCATTGTTTGTGTAGCATAGTTCCATGGTTTTTAAAATCTTTATTCTGTTTCCATATTTACATTTTAACATTTTCCTATTTAATCATATTCAGATATTTATTTCAGTGCTTTTAATTGCACTTACAATGTTGTGATACCATCACACCATCAATTAGCAAACATTTTCATCATTCTAAATAAGAATGCTATACATCTTAAGCCTTTAGTTCCCATTCCCTATCCCCACACCCCATCCTCTAGTAACCTGTATTCTAGGTTCTGACTATGAGTTTCCTTCTTCTTATTGTTTCAAACTGGTGAGGTCAAACTTTTGTCCTCTTGTGTCTGGCTTCATTCACTCAACATGTCTTCAAGGTACATCCATGCTGCCCCATGTATCAGGACTTCATTCCTTTTTACGGCTAAATAATATTCCAATGCATGTATACACAACATTTTATTTCTCCACTCATTGGTTGAAAGACACTTGGGTTGCTTCCATTTTTTGGCAATTATGAATAATGCCACTATGAACATCAGTGTGCAAAAATATCTGTTCAAGACCTTGCTTTCAATTATTTTGCATATATACCTAGTAGGGAGACTATGAGGTCATATGGTAGTTCCATACTTAGCTTTCTGAGGAACCACCAAACTGTCTTCTACAGTATCTGCACAATTTTACATTATCACCAGCAATGAATTAGTGTTCCTCTTTCATCACATCATCTCCAAAACTTATGTTAACAGCAGTCATTCTAATGGGTGTGAAATGGTATCTCATGGTTTTGATTTGTATTGCTCTCATTGCTAATGATGTGGGCATATTTCATGTGCTTTCTAGCCATTTATATATCTTCTTTGGAGAGATGTTGGTTCAAGACTTTTGCCCATTATTTGATTGGGTTGTTTGTGTTTTTGTTATCTTGAAGGATTTCTTTATAGAAACAGGATATTACTTTATTGGATATGAGGTTTCCAAATATTTTCTCCCATTGTATAGGCTGCCTTTTTGCTTTCATGACTAAGTCCTTTGAGGAACAAAACCTTTTATTTGCTGTGGTCCCATTTATCTATTTGTTTCTTTTGTTGCTTGTGCTTTAGGTATAATGTCTTTATTAGTCTGCCAAAGGCGGGCTGATGCAAAGTACCAGAAATCTGTTGGCTTTTATAAAGGGTATTTATTTGGGGTAAAAACTTAGTTACAAGGCCCTAAAGAGTCCAACTCAAGGCTGCTTTCTCAACAAAGTCAGTTGCCATGTGTTAAAGCAAGATGGCAGGCAATCTCTGCCTGGTCTCTTGGGCTTTCTTAACTGCTCTGTTCTGATGGGCTGCAAGCTGTCAGGTAAATGGCTCATCTCTCTTCCTGGGGCTTTAGCTGTTTGGGCCTTCTCCTTTCTGTCACACAGCAGGACAAAAATGACCAAGTTCTCTCCTCTTCCATGTGTCTTCTTGAGTGAGTGTCCATTTATATAGACCCACCAAGGGGGGCAGGAGCTCAATCTGAGTCATGCCCTACTGATGTGGTCAAATCAAAGCACTAATCTTAACAGGTAATTTAATCAAGGCAAGTCAGCTGAATCTAATGCATTCAAAGTGTATCACACCCAGAGGAATAGTTTACAAACTTTTTTGGGGCTTCACAAATCATCTCAAACTGCTACAGTATCTAAAAAATCATTGCCTAACACAAGATCCTGAAGATACTTTTCTACCTTTTATTCCAGTAGTTTCATAGTTCTATACCGAGTTCTTTGATAGTCCTTATACTGAGGTCTTTGACTGACTTTGAGTTGATTTTTGTATATGGTGTGAGGTAGTGCTTTTTTCCTTTTGCAAACCAAGATCCAGATCCAGTTTTCCAAACACCATTTGCTGAAAAGACTCTTCTTTCCTAATTGAGTAGCCTTTGCCACATCATCAAAAGTCAGTTCGCCATAAATAAGAGGGTTGATTTTCGGACATCTCTATTCCATTAGTCATTATCTCTGTATTTGTATTGGTTCTGTGCTGTTTTGATTACTGTAGGTCTGTTAAAAGTTTTAATATCTAGAAGTATGGGTCCTTCAACTTCATTCTTTTAATGAAGACAGCTTTAAATATTTGTGGCCCCTCATCCTTCCACATAAGTTTCATGTTTAGTTTTCCTTTATCTGCAAATATAGTTGTTATAATTTTGTTCTTTTTTTGTTTGTTTGTTTTATTTTTACTTTTTCTTTTTAGTTGTTATAATTTTGATTGGGACTGCACTGATTCTATAAATTGCTTTGGTTCATATTGACATAGTAACAATATTTCATCTTCCAATCCATGAATATGGGATAGCTTTCCACTTATTTAGGTCTTCAATTTCTTTTACAGGGTTTTGTAGTTTATGTGTATACATCCTTTACATCCTGGGTTAGACTTATTCCTAAATATTTGATTCTTTTAGTTGCTATGGTGATTGGAATTTTGATTTTTTGTTCTGAATGTTCATAGCTTATGCATAGAAACACTACTGATTTTTTGGTGTTGATCTTGTACCCTATCACTTTTTGAATTCATTTATTAGCTCTGGGAACACTGTTGTGGATTTTTCAGGATTTTCTGTATTTAGGATAAAATACTTTCAAATAGGGAAATTTTACTTCTTCCTTTCCAGTTTGGATGCTTCTTTTTTGCCTAATTGCTCATCACAAGATTCCAGTATAATGTTGAATAACGGTGATGACAGTGGGCATACTGGCTTTGTTCCTGTGATCTTAGAGGGAAAACTTCCAGTCTTTCTTCATTAATTAGGATGTTAGCTGTGAGCTTTTCATATATGCCCTTTATCATGTTGCAGTTTCCTACTCTTCCTAGTGTTATTGTTTATCAAGAATGGGGGCTTCCTTTGGACAAATACCTTTTCTGCATAAATGGAGATGACCATGTGTTTTTTTTTTCCATCATTCTGTTAAGAAAATCAATTAACGTAATAAAACACCTTATGTTTCTTATATTTCTTACATACCAGGGATAATTTAACTTGATCGTGGTGCATAATTCTTTAATATGATGCTGGATTCAGCTTGCTAGTATTTTGTTAAGGAACTTTACATCAATATTCATAAGAGATACTGGTCTGTAGTTTTCTTTTCTTGTGGTATCTTTATCTGGCTTTGATATGATGATGATGTTGGCCTTGTAGAATGAGTTAGGGAGTGTTCCATCCTCTTCAATTTATTGGAAATGTTTGAGCAGAATTGGAGTTAAGTCTTCTTGGAATGTTTGGTAGAATTCCCCAAGAAGTCATCTGGTCCTGGATTTTTTTGGTGAGAGGTTTTTGGTTATTGATACAATCTATTAGAAATTTGTTGAGATCTTCTATTTCTGCTTGATTCAATTAGAAAGTTTATGTGTTTCTATGAATTTGTCTATTTCATCTTAGTTATCTAATTTATTTCAGTAGCAATGTCTTCCTTTTCATTTCTCATTTTCATTATTTGTATCCTCTTCTTTCCTTTATAAATGTAGCTAAAGGCTTGTCAATTTTCTTGATTTTTGTAAAGAACCAACTTTTGGATTTGTTGATTCCCTATTGTTTTGTTTTTATTTTCTATTTCATTTATGTCCATTCTAATCTTTGTTAATTCCTTCTTTCTGCTTGCTTTGGGTTTAGTTCACTCTTCTTTTCAGTTCTTCCAGTTTTGATGTTAGGTTGCTGATTTGAAATCTTTCTTCTTTTACAATTTAATCATTTAGAGCTATAAACTTCCCTCTCAGCATTGCCTTTGCAGCATCATATAAGTGCTTGGTATGTTGTATTTTCACAGTTTAATTTGCCCCAAGATATTTCCTAATTTTGCTTCTGATTTCCTCTTTAACCCATTGGTTGTTTAAACATGTTGTTTAATTTCCATATATTTGTGAATTTTCCATCTCTTGATTTCTAGCTTCATTCTGTTATAACTTAGAGAATATACATTGTATGATTTCAATATTTGAATCTGAGTTTTGCATGGTGGTCCAAAATATGGTTTATCTTGGAGAATGATCCATGAGCACTTGAGAAGATGTGTATTCTGTTTTCCTTGGGTGCAGTGTTCTATATGTATGTTAAGTCTAATTGGTTTAGTGTATCATTCAAGTCCTGTACTTCCTTACTGATCTTCTGACTAGATGTTCTATCCATTATTCAGAGTGGTGTGTTAGTTTCCTACTATTAATGTAGAACCGTCAATTTCTCCCATCAGATCTGTCAGTATTTGCTTCACATGCTTTGGGTTCTCTGTTAGGTATGTATATATTTATATCTTCCTGATGAACTGTCCCATTTATCAATATATAATGACCATCTTTGTCCCTTTTAACTTTTTTTTTAAAGAAGCTTTAGATTACATACATGTTACATAAAAAATATAGGAGATTCCCATATGCCCCATCTCTCCCCCTCCCACACTTTGCCCCATTAACAACATTCTTCATTAATGTGGTACATTTGTTAGAGTTGATGAACACATATTGAAGCACTACTACTAAACATGGTCAATAGTTTACATTATGGTTACACTTTGCACTACACAATTTTATAGGTTTTCACAAAAAGTATAATGGCTGGTATCTGTCATTGTAATATCATGGAGAATGTTTCCAATGTCTCAAAAATGCCCCATGTTACACCTATTGTTTCCTCTCCCTCCCCTCAGATTAATGTTACAAGTTCTTTCATTACTAGAATAATAATGTCTACTTTAGTGCATAGTTGCATTCCCTTATGTTTATTCGTTTCTCTATCTTAAGGATTTTGGGATAGTGATGTCCACTTTGCTTCTGATTGACAGGGGGCTTAGATAACATGGGTCAGATAGAAGCAATGGTCTTTTTGCAGTTGAAGATACTCTTTGCGTCTTGGGTTGACTGTTGCCCATCATCATCCTTTTGTTAGTTGTCCTTGGTGAATCTGATGAACTGGAGAGGAGGTGTTGGCTGCAACTCTGCTGAGATTCAGGGATCAGCCAGCATATGGACAGCCAGAAGATTTAAGTCTCTGGGATATATATTTAACGGATATAGTGCTAATCATATGTTCAAATAAATGGGATAGAAGAACCATGTGTAGGAATATTATAAATGAGTCTAACTCTGATACAGGAACGAAATGCCACTACAATTATAATGGGGGGTTTTAATACACCATTTTCACCATTAGAGAGAACATCTTGACAAAGGGCTAATAAAGAGAGAGAGACCTTGAATAATACATTAGAGGATCTAGACCTAATAGTCATATAGAAAATATTACACCCAAATACAGCAGAATATACACTGTTCTCAAGCACACATGGATCATTCTCCAGGATAAATCACATGCTAGGTCACAGGAGAAGTCTCAACAAATTTAGAAAGATTAAAATTAAGACAGAAATTAATAAAGGTCAGAGAACCAAAATAGGCACAAAAATATGGAAGTTAAAGACATTCTTACACAATCAGTGGATCAAGGAGGAAACTGCAAAAGAAATCAGTGACTATCTTGAAATGAATGAAAACAAGAACACAACGTATCAAAACCTATGAGATGCAACAAAAGCTGTGTTTAGAGGGAAATAAATGCCTATATTAAAAAAGAAGAACTAAAATCAATGTCCTAACTGAACACCTGGAACAACCAGATAAAGAACAATATTACCCCAAAGCAAGGAGAAAGAAGAAATAACAATGCTTGGAGCAGAGCTAAATGAAATTGAGAATTAAAAAAAAAAAAAAAAAAAAAAAAAACCCTAGAAAATTTTAAAACCAAAAGCTGGTTCTTTGAGAAGATTAATAAAATTGACAAACCCTTAGCTAGACTAACAAATAAAAAAGAAGATACAAATAAAACAAACAAAAGAGGGGATATCACCACTGATCCCACAGAAATAAATAATGCTTTGAAAATGTTTATGCCAACAAGTGGATAACGTAAATGAAATTGACAAATTTCTAGAAAAACACAAGCAACCTACACTGACAAAAGAAGAAACTGATGAGCTTAACAGACTAATCCAAGTAATGAGATTGAATTAGTCATCAAAAACCTCCCAACTACAAACCCCCAGGACCAGACAACTTCACAGGTGAATTCTACCAATCATGCCAGAAAGAACTAACACCAATCCTGCTTAAAATCTTCAAAAAAATAGAAGTGGAGGGAACATTGCCTAATTCATTCTATGATGCCAACATCACCCTAATACCAAAGACATTTAAAGATGTCACAAGAAAAGAAAATTAAAGACCAATCTCTCTAATGAAACTGTATGCTAAAATCCTTAACAAAATACTTGCCAATCATATTAAAAAACACACTAAACTAATTATACACCATGATCCAGTGGGTTTCAATCCCAGGTATGCAAGGACAGTTCAACATAAGAAAAATCAATTTAATATACCACATTAACAGAGCTACAGAAAAAAAGTGATCGCATCATCTCTATTAATACAGAAAAAGCATTTGACAAAATACAGCATCCTTTCTTGATAAAATCCCTTCAAAACATAAGAATAGAAGGAAACTTCCTTAAGAGAATAAAGGGTATTTATGAAAAACCACAGCTACCATCATACTCAATGGTGAAATGCAAAAGGCTTTCTAAGATCTGGAACAAGACAAGGATGCCCACTGTCACCACTCTTATTTAATATTGTGTTAGAAGTATTTGCTCAAGCACTTAGGCAAGAAAATGAAATAAAAGGCATCCAAATTGGAAAGGAAGAAGTAAAAACTTCACTATTTGCAGATGACATGACCCTATACATTTAAAGCCTGGAAAAACCTACAACAAAGTTGATAAATAAATTCAGTAAAGTGGCAGGATACAAGATCAACATGCAAAAATCAGTAGAATTTCTGTACACTAATAATGAAGAATCTGAGGAGGAAATCAAGAAAAAAATTACATTTACAATAGCAACTAAAAGAGTCAAATATCTAGGAATATACTTAACTAAAGATGTAAAGGACATGTACACAGAAAATATCACAACATTGTTAAAGGAAATCAAAGACAACCTAAATAAATGGAAGAATATTCCATGATCATGTATTGTTTAAGTCTAAACATCAAGATGTCTGTCCTACCCAAATTGATTTACAGATTTAACACAATCCCAATAAAAATTACAACTGCATTTTTTACTGAATTGGAAAAGCCAATTATGAAATTTATTTGGAAGGGCAAGGTGTCCTGAATAGCCAAACACATACTGAAAAAGAAAAATGGAAGTGGAATCACGCTACCTGATTTTAGCTACAGTGGTCAAAATTGCATGGTACTGGCCCAAGGATAGACATACTGAGCAATGGAACTGAATTGAGAGTTTTGATATAGATCTTTGTACATATGGTCAACTGATACTCAACAAGGCCACCAAGCCCACTCAACTGGGACAGAATGGCCTCTTCAACAAATGGTGCTTGGAGAATTGGATATCCATAGCCAAAAGAATGAGAGAGGATCACTATTCTCACAACCTATACAAAAATTATCTCAAGATAGATCAAGGATCTAAATATAAGCGCAAAGACCATAAAACTCCTAAAAGATACTGTAGGGAGACATCTACAAGATCTTGTAATAGGAAATGGTTCCATAAACTTTAGATCCTTGTAATCCAAACACTTGTGTTTTTGACTTAACGTCTATTTTATCTAATATTAGTATAGTCACCCTAGGTCTCTTTTGGTTATTACTTGTACGGTATATATTTTTTCCATCCTTTCACCATCAACATACTTGTAATTTTACCCTAAGGCGATTCTCTTGCAGACAACATATAGTTGGGCTATACTCTTATGCATTCTGCCAATCTCTGCCTTATAACTGGAGAGGGTAATACATTTAAAGTCACTACTGAAAATACACATCTTTCTTCTACCATTTTGCTATTTAGCCTTTGTAAGACATATCATTTTTGTCCCTCACTTCCCCTTAAACCCTACTTTTTTTGTATTTGCTTTCTTGTGTCCAGGCAGCACTCTTCTTAGTGAATCATTATCTTATTGAATTTTTATAACAACCATGTGACATGTGCCTCTTTAGTATACTTATGTTACAGATGAGTAAACAAAGGATCAGATGGTCAAATAACTTGCTCAAAGTCACACAAGGAATTCAATTCGAGCACAGAGTTTAATGTTCTGGGGAATAGGAAATTTCTTCCAAAAGGATGAAAATAAATGTAAGAAATTAAGCAGATCCCAAACATCATGCTTTCTCAGATAGCAGCTCATATGGTTCTTCCCAATTCCCTTTGTTTCATCTACATAGGTCTAGTAACAGACAGGAGTAACATTTATACTATAACATGTTCCTCTAATACCTCATTCTCTAGACTGGCATTCCACATGGGTCTTCCACAAAATACTAAGATTCCATGGGATATTTACTGGTATATGTAAAGATAGTGTTCTGTTGTAAAACAAGCTTGGAAAATATTGAGATATAACCAGTTAACATGTCTCCTCCCATCAAGATTTCTCAGAATCTTTAACATACATTGAGAATTTCAAGTAGAGGTGATATGCTATGCAACATTTTCCATACTTAACCAAATAATTTTTATGTCTTCATGGACATTTAGTGAGCCCAGCATTCTATGGGACTCATTTGGGGGAAGATGGTTCTAGAACGTTCAATATATTTCAGAATACAAAAGTTCATAGCAAGTATTCACATTTCTCTCTTGGGCAAATCAGGTGTCTTTCTGTAAGCCTTGTTGCTTAGCTACAAAGTAACCAGAAAAGCTTAATGAATCATCTGAAAATCGAATTATCAATAAAATACATTATCACATTCTATTATTGGGATAGTCATTTGGCTTTTTCGTATTAGGAAGAAAGAGTCATATTTAAAACCTACAAGGTAACATAAGCTGCCTGATTACTTGATTAAATAAGCATTAGAGCACATTTTGGGATTCCTTTATTGTAAATCACAAAATTGACAACTGTGTTACAGTATCTACACGAACCTTTCCTGGAAAAGTTCTTCCCTAGAGGATTTCACGTAGTTACTAACCCCAATGCCAAATAGCACATATTTTCTGAGAGGAGAAGTAAAAGCAGCAGCAGGTTATATTTTGCATGCAGGATGTGAATTACTGGCTTCCAATAACTTTTTCAAAACAAGTCAGCACTGTTTCCCTTTTGAAATATATCTAATGGATCCTATTTATATCTATCAAATTATCTTTGTGCTAGTTTGATAATCCCTTCCCCATCCTATGTCCCACAATTTCTTAGCTCAATACTTGACAGACTAGGTGCCTAATTAATATTTATTAAAGTAATATTCTGATATGTACTTTTCCCAGAAGAGAGAAAACCTTCATAACTATTAACCACATGAATTTGTGTTTTTTTTTTAGTCACACTACCTCATCCTTAATTCGCCCACCCTTTAATGTCCATCAAAGTGTTTCCACCATTTTTACATTTAGCTGCATCATTAATAATGGCTAGCACCTTCTTTCTATAATCACCACCATGACAAAATCTGTTTAAATACTAGTGACAGCAGTTTGATTCATTACAGCCCCAAACTAGAAACAACCCAGGTCTCTATCAACTGGTGAATGGATAAACAAACTGAAGTCTATCCATACAGTTGGATATCATTTGGCAATAAAATGAATGAAGTACAGAGACACATCGCAACATGGATGAAACTTGGGGAAAAAAAAAAAAAAAGGCCAGTCACAAAAGTCCACATATTGTATGAGTTGTATGAGTCCATACATAAGGCAAGCGTAAAATGGCAAATCTAGAGAGACATAGATTAGTAGTTGCCTAGGTCTAGGGATGGAACAAGGGTTCTCAGTAAATGGTCATAAGAGATCTTACAGTGGTGATATGTGTGTTCTAAAAATAATATAATGAGTAAATTCATCAAATTAAACTCTAGAATATAGGATACTAGGAGACAGAATGAAGATTAAGAAGGGGGAGGTGATGCTTAATGTATGTAGAATTTTTAATAAGATTGTAAATGTATGGAAATGGATAGAGTTTAAGGTAACACATTATAATGAGTATACCTAACACTCCTGATTTATAAATATAATTTTGGCTGAAAAGGGTAGTCTGTGGACATAAATGCCAATTGAAAGTACACTAGAGAAACTAGGGACTGTATAACATCGTGATTTCGGTCATGAATGAGGACTGTAGTTAATAATAGAAATGTAAGAATGTTCTTCTATCATAAAGTGTTAAATATGGTGATACATGGGAAAAATACAACCAATGTAACTTATGGACGATAGCTAACAGTACTATCGTAACATTTTTGCAGCAATGGCAAAGACGACACTGTATCAATTCTAAGGATCAACAACAGGGGGTATAAAGGGGTATGGGATTTTTCCTTTTGGAGTAATTAAAACATTCTGAAATGGACTGAGCTGATGACAGCACAACTGATGAAACTGAGAGTCCCTGTGTGTATACTTTGGATAGATTGTACAAGGCATGGGGCTGTTTAACAGTGAACCCTGTAGTGGATGATGGACTATGGTTAACAGTATAAATATAAACGTTCTCTCTTGAACTATAACAAATATACAATAATACATGTTTTTAATAATAGGGTGGTTTGTGGGAAGATAGACCAAATGTAAGATAAGGACTATAGTTGGCAGGAATATCTTGATGACGTTCTTTCATCAATTGTAAAATATTCCAAAACAAGGCAAGGTGTCCGTGGTGGGTAGATTATGGGAATCCTGATTGGTAAGCATGATTGTTTTGTAAACTCAAAATTTCCCTACTTTAAAAAACAAACAACAACAACAAAAAACTGTTGTGGCGACGGTTACACTGCTCAGCAAATTTACTAAAAACCACTGAATTGTACATATAAAATAAATAAATTTTATGGTATGTAAGTTATACACCTCAATAACACTGTACTTAAAAATTACTATTATTGCTGTACCTATTCAAAATAAAATTTCTGCCCATCACCATGAACTTATGAGCTAACATACCTTTGTTTGACGTAAAGGTTATCTTTCTACAGATAAAGTCCTCATGTACCAGCAATGTTTTCTACGTTAAGATTATTCTAAAAATTAAGATTTGTAGTTAACTATCTTAGAAGTACTCATTTAGTCAACATACTTTTACCATCAGGACATACACATTTCATTTCCAATGTAGCTATCAGCCTGGACCAATTTATTTTATTTTATTTTATTTTAAAGGAAGTTGCTCTTAAGTTTCTTTATCTGAAAAAAAAAATAGGATGCTCCCTCTTTATAAATTATTTAAATATTCACATACAAACTTAATGGCTTCCAAACCCCAAATATCCCCAATTAAGCTATTTAAACAATGTACTGAGCTGATTATTATTCTAAGAATGCTTTTTAACAAAGTTTAGTTCCATTTGATTGTGCTCAAAAATGCACTGGAAATTGAAAGCTCCATTGCCACGTTATAAGTATACCAAATCAAACCCTTTTATAAGGAAGAAAGGGATAATATAGCATAAAACCAAGAAAACAGATAATGTTTTATAATACTACATAAAACCACAAAGGCATGCCCAGGGATATTTAGAATGCTAAATATAAGAAATTGGGCAGTTGAAAGTGTTTTTCCTAAAAACATATGAAAATAAACAATGCACATGATCTCTTTTCAATATAACTTCACATAAATTGCAATAGCTAATCAAACTAAGTTTTGCAAGTCAAATAATTGTAATATAAAGTATTTTAAGCTAATATAATACAAGCACAAACTTATTTGCATACACCATTTTTTTTAAGAACTAGAATGTGAAATGTAGAGATTTTCCCACTATACCCATGACATTTTTTCTAACCATTAAGAATTAACTGCAGTTGCTTTTTGGTATATTTTCTAAAGTGCCTATTTCTCACCTTTTTTTATATATACTTTCAAAAAAAATTTTTTAAAGATACTTAGATTACACAAATGTTACATAAAAAATACAGGGGATTTCCACATGCCCCACTCCCTACCTTTACACCACATTTTCCCACATTAACAACATCCTTCATTAGTGTGGTACATCTGTTACAATTGATGAACACATTTTGGACCATTGCCACTAAGCGTGGATCATAGTTTACATTGTAGTTTACACTCTCTCCCGCACAATTTTGTAAGTTATGACAAGATATATAATGGCTTGTAACTGTCATTTCAATGTCATTCAGGCCAATTCCAATGCCCCCATACTATACCTATTGTTTCCCTCTCCCTCCCCTCAGAAGGTCCAGGGGCCACTGCCTCCACATCATTGATAAAAGTTCTTCCATTGCTAGAATCAAAATAAGCCTACAGTAGAATACCAGTAAATCTACTCCAGTCCATCATTCATCCCCCAATCATGAGGATACTGGGATGGTGATGCCCACTCGCCCTCTAATTGAGAGGGGGCTTAGATCCCATTGGGCAGATGGATGGGACTATCTTGCTTGCAGTTGCAGACTCTCTGTTCCTTGGGATGGGCAATGTCCATCATCATCTCCTTGTTAGTTGTCCTGGGTGAGTCCAATGAACTGGAGAGTAGGTGTTGCAATATTGTTGAGATTCAGGGCCCAGCTGGCACCTGGACAGCCCAAAGATTTAAGTCTCTTGGACATACACCTATCAACTTTAGTACCTATCAACTTCTATTTGAACTATAGGTTCAAACAGAAGGGGCAGAAGAGCCATGTGTATGGAAACCACAACTGAGTCCAACTCTGTCACACTGGGGAACATAAATTCCAAGGTAAGGCCAACTGTCAGGGTGCCAAACTCCTTAAGCTGTATGCCCTGCCTATAGTGTCTGGATGTCTCCAGAGTCCTCAGGAGCCCCGCAATTATTAGAGGCAATATTTACTGTGGCATCAATGAGATCCTGCTGAGATGTGCATAAATGTAACCTCTAGAATGACCTCCTGACACACTTTGAAGTCTCTTAGCCATATAACTCATTTGTCTTTACCCTTTCCCCCTTTTGGTCAAGGTCTTTTTCCAGTTGTATTCCTTGTTGGTGCTTGGTAGTAATCCCTCAGTGCCAGGGAGGCTCATCCCTGGGAGTCATGCCCCATGCTGGGGGGAGCGGGGGAAGGTAATGCATCTATATGCCATGTTTGGCTTAGAGAGAGGCCACATTTGGGCAAGAGGATGGCTCTCAGGAGGTAACTCTTAGGCACCCTCTAATACTAGGCTAAGTTTCAATTTCAAAAGTAAAGGTTCATAAGTACTGTCATCAATATCAAGGGCTCATCAATGATCCAGCCTCCTTCACTAGGCAGTGCCCCTACACTCCAGGGATTCTTGCTGTACAATTATAAAATGTGACAGAGCTCCCCAGGATGGGGATTCAGTATTCTTCCGACTATTGTGCGACTCTCCACCCACCATGACAATGCCCCATGAACACCTGAACACATTCATGTGCCTTATAGGTATGCCCCAGGTGAACCTCCTCCCATGCATCACCCCATCACTGACACCCCACACCAATGATCCTCCCCTGCCACAGTTGCAGCCCTTCTGTGATCCAAAGCTTCTTCAAAAATGACTTAGAGATTTTTTTTAATTTTCTTAATTCTTCGTAACCAAATTAAAATATTGCAACCATCTGAACGTTTCAGATAAAATCCTAATACTTTTAAACAAAAAGGAAATGTTCAAAGTAAATTAAATGTCAAAGAACAAATATCAAGGGACTTTTATCTTTAAGACAGTAAATTACAAACAACTTTGGGATTATCAAAGCCACAATTTGCAACAGAGTCATTGAGCTCTCTCACTATACAATATTAATCTAGTCTGGATCATAATTTATCTGGGAACCTTTGCTCTTTTCTCCTTAATACTAATGAGTCCTTCAGTTAAAATATATATAAGAGTAAAACCCATAATGAAGCAGTATAATAAATTAACTGAGAATATTAACTTGGAATCCACTTAGATATGTGAAAGTGTATCCCCAATGTCTTGGCTGTACGACCTTGAACAAGTTCTTGACATCTTTTAGAGCCAGGCCATCTCTAAAATGGGTTAATAGAGTTGCAATAAGGATTGAATGAGATAATATATGTGAAATAATTTGTACATTGCCTGATACATGGAAAGCATTCAATAAGTGAGCAAGAAACTTAATCATTCTTCATTTTTCCCAGTCAATGCCTAAGAATTCCAATCTAGAATAATGGTGAAGGTACAAGCTTTTCTATATTTCTTTTAATTTTCTACTTCAACTTGGACTTACAGGAAGAGCGTAAACTAATTTCTAAATATTATTTTCAATGTTTGTCCAAACCATTTAATGAAAAATCATTGCTAAATGGTTCCCTTACGATGGTAACTAAAGTTAGGATTTTCTCTTTCGTAACCTATAAATAGTCACTTGATCTCATTATTTTATCATTCCATCTTCTGCTTCTTGCCTATTCAAAGCCCCATTCCAACCAATTCAGAGGCAGTGATATAGTAATTGACATTAAATGATGATATTCTGTCCCAACTTATTTCACCATACTTTGGCCTATGATTTAGCAATCTTACATAACATGCTGCATGACACATATTAGAAATAGTCAATAATATTTAAAAGTCATAATTCCATAGTTACCCTTTATTTCCCTGTAATGTAGGCACCTAATATATTCAAAGGAATCTCAGGCGACTACCAGTGACTGAATATCATGATGAAGCATTATGTATCCCTTCTCCAGCCACTCATTTTATTGAATGATTAAAAGTTTATGCAAGCAACATGCCTGACAACCATAAAGAAATGAAAATCAGCACACTCTCAATTTATGACCTGTTATCATAACGTAGGTGGGATATACACATTTGCACCAACATTTTATGTTAGGTGATATATGCATGGTTTTAAGATGTCAATTCAAAATGATAGGCCATTTTTGATAAATCTGTTGGCCCAAAGTAATACATTGACCCAGAAAATCTAGCTATTGCTTTCAACATCACATTTGGATACTTTATGATTTAGCCACCCTTTATTTCCAAAATTGAGAGAAAAGTCTTTATTTTTCAAAACAATTGGTTCTGAGTTTGGTTTGACAGTCAAAGGAAGTATGCACTGAAAGCTTGTTATGTGCGTAAATTTTCCAAGGATTTTATAAGTTTGCAAATGGACTCCAATACAGAATCCCTGTCCTTTAGACCAGTGCTTCTCAAAGTCACCTGGATATCCTGTGAAACTGTTCATTCTGATTCGGTAGATTTGGGACAGGGTCTGAGATTCTGCATTTCTAATAAGCTCCCTGGTGAAACCTAGGTCTGCTAAGCCACAGACCACACTTTGGAGTAGCAAGGGTCCAAGGTTACCATCATATTGACAAGGTGAGAATTAAAAATTAGAAATACAATTAGAAAGTCCATTATCATAAATCTTAAATCCTGTGGGGCAAGTTAAAGCAGATTTTTCTTCTCCGTACAATGCAGCCCACCTTTAAATCCCATTCTGCAAAATCTATGTAAAGACGACTATAATTTGTAGGGATGAATTTTTGTCTGAGTGGGGATAAAAATTTCATCTTCATTTACGTTAACCTCTAACATTTCTTTCAATTACAAAGTAGACAACCACCTTTTGTAATATCAGAAGTGCCTGTGGTTTTGCCACTAGAGGCATTACGGATATTTTTATTATGGCACAGTTGTTGCAGATCTCTTGAAGCATCTTATATATGCTGATCACTACAAAAATATGACAGTCATTAGATGTAGGAGCTGCTAGATGTAGTTACGTAAAGCAATAAGAGTGCAAATTACACTGTATTATAAATTTGTAATATTTGGATTACAATATAATTTCTTTTATAAATATTTGTATTTTATGTATTTAAAGACATTTTTCTTAGAAGAGGTCCATAAGCATTACCAGACAACCAAAGACAGTCATTTCACGATAATCACTTCATGTATAATCTGTCGACCTCCTCTTTATCCTTTCATATTCTCACTAGATTTTAACTCTCCCGATACCAATACGCTACTCCCTCACCCCTTCCCAGGATGGGTTAGTTTTCTGCCCTTGATGTGTCCACAGAATCCTCTACAAATCTCTACGATTGCATTTATCATTTATCAAAGTATATATCTTTATATCTATCTCCACCACAGTCATTAAGCTCCAAAAGGGCAGGGAGCACGATTTATCTCTATGCATACTCCACATCTGATGCAAAGCAACTACTACTTCATACATTAGTGTTGAACACCTTAAAAGGAAATAAAACTTGATTTGTATCTCAAAGGACACATGTGGACTGATGGTGACACATGGGCAACGAGAAAAGACATAACCATGATCGCCTTTTTTTAAGAAGGAATAAAGAACAGTGTCAAGACAGGCCTGCTTGAGAGATCAACAGTTTGGAGCACATAATTGGAAAAGTGATGGCAAGTTGGTCTCACTGAAAGTGAGTGGTCTTAATTGGGTTGTGACTAATTTCCTGACTGTTAAGAGCTCCACAGTCTTCACTGATTCCTACCCAGCAGATAAAACACTGGAAAGAACTCCCTATGTGCTTGCTCCTTTAATTAGAGCAAGTCTACTCTATGAAGAGTTGGAAATTTGTCATTGAACCGTTTGAGGAATACAAAGCTGCTATAGCTTTGTACTTTGTCCAGAGAGCTGCTTAACTTCAAAGTTTCCAGACATTCTGAAAATACAAATGCTTTACAGGGATTTACTTTATTATATTCAACAATCCATTTAGTTGGAAGACTTCTGGCATCCTAAACCATTGAGGATATATTCACAAACCTAGAAAATCATCAAAAAGCTACCAAATGCCAAACTGATGCTTTAGAGTACATACACTTAATTCTATAGGAATGGCTACCATCAGCCACCACAACTCATATCTGACTCCCAGCCTTGTCACTAACTGTGCAACCTTGCTCTCTTTTAACTTAGTTTCGGTATTCCCATCTATGAAATGAAACTAAACTTAATGCAGGGGCTTGTTAATTAAATAAGTCATTGTATATAAATCACTGAGCACAGTGGTTGACACATAATAAGCACTATTGATTATTACTAAAATAATATTGAGGAAGAATCTGTGGCCTGGAAAGTTATTTAAAGTTTATTATGGGAGGAAAAACACATTTCCATTAAAAAGGGATGTCTGTCTCAAAACCGATTTTCTTTTTTTCTTTATAGTTATCTAAATATTTTTAACTGGGTACTTTTAAAAGAAGGAAATTATATACAACTTATTAACATAAATGCATTTACACTGTCTTCAACACGATGGCAAATCCATTCCTAAGAAATTATTCCCTAAAATCATATTCTTATTTTGTTAGATAAAACAATGAAAGTTTAATTTTCACTTCTCCTAGTGTAATTCATGTGAAAATTTTCTTAATGGCTGATATCAGAATAAAATATAAAGTTGATAAAAATATTGCTATATACCATTTTCCAACAGTTTATCTTTTAGTTACCCTAAAAATAATAAATACAGTGAGAACATTATCTTTGTGCAAAGAAGGTAATTTTTGTTCAGCTCACTAAAAAACAACACAAACCTTTACAAATGTAAACAGCATTAATGTACAAAATTTTTTAACGATACTTTTGATGAGTTCATCTCTAAGAAATCACTGCGCAGCAATTAAATCATATTACTGCCAAAAAGCCAGTGAGATCTCCAACAGGACTTTTCAATACAGAAGCACTGCATTTTATTTTTTCTCCACTCCTCCAAAATAACGTGAACTATTTGGTTATCGTTGGCCAAATCTCATTTTAAAATAAGTGGAAAAATTAGGCAAACACTAAAATATCACATTCTATATGATATTCCATAGAACACTAAAGCTAAAAGCTGTGTGGGAAAAGGTTTCTATGTTCAAATAATTGTGGCATCACCATGTTATATTATGGATATCTGAGAAATTCATGTAGCCCAGGGGTCAGCTAATTTTTTTTCTGTGAAGGCCAAGGTAGTAAGTATTTTCAGCTTTGTAGGCCATATGGTCTCTTTGATGACTGCTCAATTCTGTTATTGTAGCATGACAGCAGCCAGGGAGAATATGCAGACAAATAGTCATGGCTATGTTCCAATAAAACTTTATTTACGGAAGTAGCTCGTGGGCTTTATTTGGATCACACTAGCCTTAATTTGCCATCATCTGATGTAGCCTATTAAAGGAGCCAAAAAGTACACGGTAAAATCTTTTTAGTTGTATTAAACACAATATTCTCAAACATATGACTACAAATCTATTTTCTCTGCTACCTTTGGAACACATTTCTAAGGCATTTACTAAACATGTCCCTGCATATGGGGGTGGGGGTTGTCAGGGATTTGTGCAGATTGGGGGGGGGGTGAGTTTTACATTGCTTTTCTATGAAATTTTATTTGTTATAAAACTATAGGTATATCAAACTATTGCTTAAGAACTATTTAATTCAGCTCTTAAATATTATAAAAATTAGATATCTCTAACTGTACTTTTTATTACTTTCAATTGCTTATTCAGCAGCTCATAAACAAAAGAACACAAGAAGAGTTATAAATCATATATGTACATGAGGCGCATGTGAGATCTATTCCATATATTTCCCTAGTTCCAAAATACAGATTAAGGAAAAGTAATCAATCGATAAATCAGATTAAATTAGCATAGCTGTCCCTCACTGGTACATCCACTGAGTCTACTTCCTCTCTCTGTTCTCCATCCTTCTCCCTAGATGCTATGTGCTCTCTTAAACTTTCCCACATCTTTCCCATCTGCATCTTTTGAGCATAAGCTTTCCTTTCCTGAAAGAGTCATGGTGCTTAAAAACAAATGTTTCAGATGCATCAGATTAATTAATTGGGAAATTTTATGATGTAAACTGTACTCATCACATAGAAACGCTTTTAGGGCGTTGAAGAAATGCTTACTAGGGATAGAGAAATAAGGAAGTAGGAAAAAAGAGCCTTAATGCTCATGCAATGAATGCATAACATACCACACTTTTTAGTTCATGGAGACTCAAAACAGTAAGGGGATAACAGGATATGAGTAATAGATGCTATCTTAGTTTGAGCAGACCTTGAAGCAAGAATCAGAATGTAGTTTATTTGAAAAGTACAAGGAACACTTGGTGGGGAATAGATACAGATAACGGGAAGGAAGACAATGAAGGAAGTGGAAACAAGCAACTACTGTCATAGTAGTTGAATGAAAATTAATTCTATGTGAAACCCTGAAAAGGTACACAACTTATGCCTCAGTCTCACTGCACTGGAGCTGTAAGGGAGAAAGGGTATTTACACATGAACTCCCAAGATCAATTGTTGAAGGTTGCTCAGATTACCCCACTCTTATGCCTTGATGCATGTGTGAATGTAACCACCTTCTAGAGTTCCAAAGTAGAAAACTAGGCACAGATATGCAGATATTTGCATGGGGGAATAGTAACTGACTCAGCAGTCTGATGGGTAAGGGGAGCTTCATGGAGGAGGAAAAGTGAGAGTTATAACTCAAAGGATGAGTAGGAGATTCCCACATGAATAAAGGGGTGATCAATGTGTGGAGGAAAGGGGTGGAAATCATTTCATAGATGCAGGGGTTCATTATTTTTCTAGCTGTTTGGTATTTTGTTTCCCTGGAAGCACTTCAGATTAAGTCATTATAGGTGAGTGATACATTATTTGAGAATTTTGAGGCACCTGAATACAGATTTAAAGAACTTTCTGGCTTAACTCTGCAGTGTAGAAAAGTAAGTTTGGTCAATTATTTTTTTCATTGTCCTCTACTATATTCATGGGTTGGAAGGCTCACTATTGCTATGATGACTTTTCTCCCCAAATTCATCAGTAGATTCAATGCATTCCCAATCAAAATCCCAACAGGTGTTTGTAGAGATTGACAAGCACATTCTAAAAATTATAGAAAGGCAAAGGATCTAGAAGAGGCCAAATAATTTAAAAAAAAAAAGAAGAAGAAAAAAAGGTGAATGAAGCTGGAGAACAAATCTGGATTAAAGACTTATAACGGTACTGTGGTCAGGGCAGTATAGTATTGGCATAAGAATGACAATATAAGTCAACAGAACAAAGTGTCCTAAAATAGATAAACACATATAGTAAATCGAATTTCAACAGATCTGCCAAGATAGTTCAATGGAGAAAGAACCAACTTCAATAGATTATAATGGAATAAATGGATACTCATATGGAAAAAAATAACATTGACCTTTTACTCACACCATAGAAATTAATTCAAAAGAATCATAGACCATAAAATTTCTGTAAGAAAACTTAGAAGAAAATCTTTGGCCATGGATTACATAGATATTCCTTAGTTTTTGGTACTTTGAACCACATGGTACAAAACCATAAAAAAGGGCAGACCATAAAACAACTGACAACTAGGATTTTTGCAAAATTTTTAAAAACTTGCTTGTCAAAAGACACCATTACAAAATTTAAAAAGAAATGTCAATGAAAATGACAGATGAAGAAACACCAAATTTCACCCTTCATAAACAACAAAAAATTAGAGTTTTCTATGTAAATTATACCCCAATAAAGGTATAAAAACTTTCATCAGTAAATCCTCCCATCCCTGTAGGTATACTCCTTGGCAATGTGAGTTTGTCACTGTTGTCATTAAGAAATGGAATCTACTTCTCCACCCTTTAGCTTTCTACTCAACTATGTGGCATGATTTGCACAATGGGACAAGGGCAAATGTAACCTGTTCAAGTTCAGGGTCTTGAAGAGTACTTGTGCATGTGCATTTGCCCTATCTTAACTGCTGGAACTGAGAGCACCACACGAAGAGGTTAAATCACTCTCCTGGGAGATGAGGCCATCACCCCAGCTGATACCTGAGTGATGCTATCCTAGAACATCCATCCCCAGGTGAGGCAGCCCAGACAAAAAGAATAATCCAGCCAACCCACAGAACTTTAAAAAAAAAAAATAGGTGCTTGATGGTACAAGCCCCTAAGTGGTGGGGTGGTTTTTACAGAGTAAAACTAATGTAAAATAAACAAGCTGTCTTACTAAGAATTCAGATTACTTGGGATTACCTTAAAACACAGGTAATTCCAACAGGTGCCAAAAATAGTACGTTACATCCCAAATGCATAAGTCACTAATATTTCTGTCACACTGGCCACATTGGCATTGGAGGTATCAGATATCCCGTGAGGCTAATTTGAGGAGGGGAATATGTCACCAGCCAGAAATGTTACTTGAAAATCATGCATCTAATAAGCTCCTATATGCACTAAGATCATAGTGCCTCCTAAGTGTCGCTAAGAAAGGGACTTAGGTCAGGTCACCTGTAATTTTTCTTTTGTCTTAAGATCAAGCTAACTGGGATATAATAAAACCCACACTTTTTCTTTGTAACACTCTATGTGTTTTGACAAAATTTATTCTGTCTTGTAACCTCCACCAGAATATTTCCATCTCCTGAAAGTTTCTCTTATACTCCCCTACTGTGGTCATTATCTAGTCCCACCCTAGGTCTTGGGAATCATTGAACTGATCTCTGTCCCTATAAATTTGTTTTGTTTTTTTTCCCCCAAAATGCTATATAAATGGAATTATACAGTATAGAGCTTTGTGTGTGTCTAGCTCTTTTCACTTAGCATAATGCTTTTGAGAGTCAACTGTTTGTTGCATGCATCACTAGTTTGTTCCTTTTTATTGCAGCATAGATAAGTTAAAGTTTTATTGAAGTAAACAGAAAATTGCACAAATATTGTACAGATCCATGAGTTGGCACAAAGACAAAAGACCTATGTAACCACCACTTAGGTCAAAATTAGACGGTTACCAGCTCAGCAGAAGCCCCAAGGGTGTGTGTATGTGTATGTGTGTGTATATATATATGTATGTGTGTGTGTGTGTGTGTATGGGCGTCTCAATCTCAACCACCATCCTCCTCCCCAAAGGTAACCAGAATGCTATTTAAAACCACACTTTCCCTATTAGATTCATGTAAATTGGATCACACAGGCTATACTCTGTTGTGCCTTGAATATTTTACTCAGTATTGTTTGCATAGTGCTGCCGTGTTGATACATATAGTTGTAGTCCATTCATTTTCATTGCCATCTCATAGTCCACTCTAGGGATATAGCACTATGGACAGATCCATTCTACTTCTGATGGACATTTTTGCTGTTTCCAGGGCTGGAAAAAAAAAAAAACACATAAAGCTGCTATGGAAAAATATTGTATAACCTCCACTACAGAAGAAAATTTCAACATTTTATCAAGACAAATTGTAGACAAACGGAACAAATTTCCATGATAACCTCAGAAAAATGAGACTGAAAATTATTAAGCAGAGGGTAAAATATTAAAAAGCCTTATATAGACTATCCATAATATACTTTGATTGGCAATATTACCAACTCAGCTATATCTGCCTTTCATTAATATTCAGCTTTGTTCATACCTGCTGATTGGGGTATATGAGAATATGGATACCTTTCCAAAATACTTATTTTTCCCCCCAAATATTGCATACAATATTCTGACAATTAGGTTCAAAGTTCAAGAAGAGTGAGGAGATTTCACTGGGAGAGTTAAGTCAGTCTTCCTTTTTCATGTTTCAGACAGGCGCCACACATCCAGAGGATATTAAACTAAGTGTTATGACAATAGAGATGTCCTAACAATATTTACTTTATGGTTAAGAAGAGTCAAAATATCTCCTTATACTCAAGTAGAAAAGTGCATTTTGTAGAATTCTTCTGCATTTTGATTGCAAGTTTGATTTATACAAGACACCTTGCCAATGCATTCCTGTTAAATTTATATATATATATATACATGTATATACGTGTGTGTGTGTGTGTATATATATATAAACATATATAAACAAATCTAATTTCCTTTCCTCCAGGTTATTATGAAATTACCTCTCCACAAGTGAGAAAGTACCAACCTCTTAGAAAGGATTTTATTCATTTAAATTAGCTTTTGAACTTGATTGCCTCCATTTTAGGCTAAATCTGCTAAGTTAACATTGGCATGTCTTTGCAAACACTTCAGTAATGATGGTTCCAATAAGATGTGTTGACTTTCAATTCTAAAGTTACTCAGCTTGGAATCCCTGATCAGCCTGGTATCCATGGATACCGTAGGCCAGCCACAACATGTTTCATCACTGGGTAAATTCAAATGAATGAAGATAACTATATTAACAGCCAGTACAACAAGTTTGACCAGGATAAGCAAAGAAAAAGGGAACCCTGAATGATATTTTAAAAACAAGATGGTAATTCATGTAATGTTTCAATTTCATATAGTACTTTATATAGTACTAAATATATGAAACTTTGGGTTTAGAGGAAGATTTAACTCATGGCTTTTCTGTATTAGAAGAGGAGATGAAACAGCAGACTCTCATAGACTGCCAAAGTAGATACTTCCCCAAATAGTGGGGCTCCTGAGTGTTCTGGAGACACCCAGGTCCTACGGTCAGGGCAGATAGCTCTGGAGTTTGGTGCCTTGCCAGCGCCCCTGCTTTGGAGTTTGTGCTCACGAGGGTGATAGAGTTGGACTCAGTTGTGACTTCTCTACACATGCCTCTTCTGTCCCTTCTATTCAAACCTATAGTTGGTGCTGGAGTTGGTAGGTGTACGTCCAGTCCAAGAGTCTTGAATCTCTGGGATGTCCATATGCCAACTGGACCCTGAGCTTCAACAGAGTTGCAACACCTACTCTCCAATTCATTGGACTTACCCAGGACAACTAACAAGGAGGTGATGATGGACAACCACCACACCAAGGAACTAAGAGAGTCTACAACTGCAAGCAAGAGAGTCCCATCCATCAGCCATATGGGATTGAAACCCACTTTCAATCAGAGGTGGAGTGGGCAACACCATCCCAAAATCCTCAGGGTTGGGGAATAAAATGTGGACTACAGTAGACTTACTGGTATTCTACTATAGACTTATTGGGATTCTAGCAATGGAAGAAATTTTATCATTGATGTGGAGACAGTGGCCACTGGAGGTGCTGAAGTCAGGGAGAGGGAAAGAGGTGTAATATGAGGGCATTTTCAGGACTTGAAATTGTCCCGAATGATATTGCAATGACAGATACAGGCCATTACATATCCTGCCATAACCTACAGAATTGAGTGGGAGAGAGTGTAAACTATAATGTAAACTATAATCCATGCTTAGTGGTAATGCTCCAAAATGTGTTCATCAAATGCAATGAATGTACCACACTAATGAAAGAAGTTGTTAATGTGGGGAAAAGTGGGAGGTGTGGGGAGTGGGGCATATGGGAATCCCTTTTTTTTTTAATGTAACATTTAATGTATCTAAGTATCTTTTAAAAATAAATATATTTTTAAAAAAAGAAATGAAAATCATTAAAGCTGAATGGCTAGGACGTGAGCACTAATGATTTGAAAAGTTTAAAAAGTACTACTTTGACCTTTAAGTTGGAATGAAATTTGCTTTAAATATACTAATGGCCTAGCACTTTTGTGTAAAAATACAGTAGATCTTGAAAAAGTTTCTAACCTGGAAGAAATTTTAATTGTCTATATAGGGTATCTGTGCATTCCCATGGTTATAAGATGAATTGCATTATTTTTATTATAATATGTGAAAAAAATCTTGCTATTTATAACTCTGAAATACTTAGGAATGGAATCAATTGATTATTAGCAGTTGTACATCTGCTCAAAATGAAATTTTAGTAATTGTAACAATGGCAATAAAGAACTTTGAGTCTTAATATAAAGTAATTATTAATTGGCTTTCACACAGTAATTTGCTGTCAAACACTAAACCTATATATACATATATATTATTGTATATTATTGTTCAAAATTGTATGGGTTTACTGAAAATTATAAATTGCTATGTAACTATATTAAAAATATTCTGTATATTTTTAGGTTTTGCTTAATTATATCAGTTATTTATCAAACTAAGAGGTTATAATGCCTGGGAAGTCCAGAAAATCACTTCATAAATATAGCTACAGAGCACACTGTTGTGGACAAGAGGTATTTAGTGATGGAGAAAGAATACATCTTAGCGAATTCAATACTTTTCAATTCAGCCACTGTGTAAAATACATGTTTTCTTTTCATACCATGTCTTATAACCTATACTCATTGGTTTCTCATTAAGGGAGGGAAGAAAAATATGGTATATAAAAATTAGTATGACCACAAATCTTGAGCTATTTGAGTTTCTATACAGGTCTTTCTTAACGACAATGTTATTTCCAGTATGAATAAGTGCCTGATGAAGAGGGATCTAACAGTGAAGTGTTCAAAGGCTATAGGATATTTATTCCACTACATGAGCCAGGAAAAACCTTTCTTTTTCAAACTTGGTTTAGAGAAATGGTATTGATAGTCATTTCTACTAATGTTACATTTCTGTTGTCAAATAGGTTTGAAGAATGCAGCAATTCTCTCCACCTCTTGGAAATTAAAAAAGCCTGTTAAAGTTCCTTTTGTGAAACACTGAGGAATGTTATTCTAAAAGGCTGTTTCTTAAATCATTGCCATTTTCTTAAAAATAAATACAAGTCTACCCCAATACTCAGCAGCTTAAAATAATAACCATATGTAATTTAGCTGGGCTTTGGCTGATCTTGGCTGGGCTCAGATGTGTCAGCTATGCTCCATGTGTCTCTATCTTTATCCTCAGACTAGTGGGTTAGCTGAGATATGTTCATTTCATGGTAATGAAAGAGTCACAAGAGAGCAAACAGAAATAACAAGGCACCTTAAAAGCCTAGGCTTGGAACTGGCACACTTAATATTGCTTCATTCTATTTCTAACACAAGTCACATGGCCATGTGCAAAGTCAAGCAGCATGGAAATGTGCTCTGCTTTTATGGGAGAAACACTGAAGTCACATGACAATGGTATGTAAGTGAGGGGTGAAAAATTAGGACTACCATAATCCTTTCTCTCACGTCAGGAAGTCAGCTGTTAATTCATACTGGTGTCACTGTGCTTGTTTCTAATATACTTTTAGTAGGATGTAGGCTGGAAAAATGAATAAAAATGTATGTAATGTAAGAATATGCAAGTTCTCAGGAGAAGTGGTGTGGACATTCTCTTATGAGTAAAATTCATCACATATAGTGCAAACACGATGTTGGAAACTTCTGAAGAGAAACGGTTAGAGGTATTACAAATTTCCACCTGTCTTCTTGTCTTGGTCCTATATATGAAAAGAACATATCCAAGACTGAAGCTCTTCCAGCAGTCTGGGGCCTAGGATGAAAAGACACATGGGAAAGGTGTGACCCCAACCCACAGCCTGAAGTGAGTTGAGCAACAGACATGTAACAAGAAAGAAAAAAATATCTGTTATAAGGTACTAAAATTTTCCAGTTGCTTTTTATGCATATACTCTAGCTATAGCAGACTAATACATTAGATTAAAATATGGGTGTTTGGGAAGTCTTATTTATAATTAAGCCCTGAAACTGTAAATGAGTGCTAAATGAGTGTAGAACAGAAAAAAAAAAAAAAGCCTAGAAGACTAAAAGGATAATATATCTCCCTCTTAACCATCAGTTTTGTGCTCCTGGTTAGGTTTAACTCTCAATATTTTGTTGATAACGTAAATATGTGCTAAATGGACCATGTATCTGGATGTATCTGGCTTTCCTGGAAGTCTTTTTAATAATTTTGTCTCATGATACCAAAAGAATCTAAATATATCTTAGAAATTCCAATGTTTTGGCTTTAAACTCTGTCTTAAACTACTTTCTCACAATTAGAGGCAGCCCAAGATAACCGCCAGACTCAATTTTTGATAGATTGCTTACAAAATTTGGTATCTTTATGAATTGTATCTTAACCCATTCCACATTTTGAATCTTTTACATCTGAACTAACTGAGCTCTCTGGCCTCAGTGCTCCCTCATCATATAAAACAAACAAAATAAATTAAAAAAAATAGTAATGGTAAATAACCTTTAACTTCCCATGTACGTGTAATGGCGCTACCTGAAGGAAAAACCCCAGTGTGCCGAGCTTGAAATTTGTAGCTCATGTGGCCTAAACCACACTTTTCTACTTTTTCACAGCACGAAACACAGGGAATTACTAAGACATGGCTCAACCATATCATTTGTTAAACATTTTAATATTTAATGTCCTATGTACATAGCTAATATATTTTGCATTGTATACCATCTATATTGACAAGTAGTTTAAACATTAAGGGTCCTATAGCTCAGTAGTTCTTTGGGGAAGGTCCATCCCTTTGAAAATACAACTCTACATCCTATGATCCCCAACCATGGATTAAAAACAAGGCAAAAATGATGTCAGAAAGAAGCGAGGGAAGAAAACCCTGTAGATCCCTCTAAAGTTAGAGCTCTGTAGATACTTTGCTGACTACTTTCTGGGTATAGTATGATGCACAGGGCCCACTCCTTACCAAAGCTCAGCTATATAAATTACCATATTCCCCTGTGGAAATGTACATTACTTGACCTGCTGGAACTCTCTTGCCAAATATAGAAGAGAAAATTTAAATTTAAGAACTCAGAGCCATCATCTCTTCAACAAAGCATAAACTCACCACTGCAGTGCATATAAAATGACTAGGTTACCAATAATTTCTGCTTTTGATGCCAGGCACCAAATCCCATGCCCTAATCCATCATTGTGCCTCCACATGAATATACATCATTAGCTACATAAACTAGTTTAAAAACTGAATTATAAGATATTATATTGTATTACTGCCCACATAGCTTGAAGTGTTTTCTGACTCATAATTTACATAAGAAAATACTAGTTTTAGATAGATTTCTTATCTGTATAAAGCATTATTTTTTTTAAGTAATTTAAAGTATAAGAGAGTATATCAGGTTTCTCCAGAGAAACAGAACACTGTGTGTGTGTGTGTGTGTGTGTGTAAAAAGATTAAAGAATTGGCTCACAGAATTGTGGGGCTGGCAATGCTGAGATTTGTAGGGCAGGCCAGTAGGCTAGAAATTGAGGGAAATTGATGTAGTTTCAAGCAGAATTTCTTCCTTTTTTGAATCCTCAGTTCTTTACTAAGGTACCCAATTGACTGGATGAGGCCCACCCACATAATCAAGGGTAATCTCCTTTACTTAAAGTCAACTGATTATGGATGCTAATCACATTACAAAATTCCTCCACAGCAACACCAAGGCCAGCGTTTGACCAAACAACTGGACGCCAAAATCTGGCCAAGTTGACACAAAAAATTAACTATTAAAGAGGGCAACCATTTGTTAATCTCTAAGCATAAGTCCTCAACATAAATTCGATAGCATTTTCATCCTTTAGAAACTAACATCTTAGAGTCAGAATCAAGGAGAATAAGTTGCCTGCAAGCCTGAAGGATAAATCTTCAAGCAACATTTTCCAGATAGACAACAGTGCACTGTAATTTTGTAAAATCGAAATAATTTGTAAAAATCCGTGTCCGAAATTAATATGTACAATCCTGAATAGAAAATTATCAATAAAATATAAGTACTCAAATTTCACCTGAATGCGAACAGCAGCTTGCAAGGGTGCTAGGGAATAGAATGTATGTCCATTTTCGTTTCGAGACATGAGTACTCACATAAGGTACTTCACCAGACTAAGGTGATAAGGATGAAATGTCTTCCGCAACAAAAGGAGGATTCTTCAACATAAAATGCATAAAATCTAACTTCTACAGGTAGTGAATATTTGTTTGTAAACATCTTATTTTAAGTATGCTCATATAAAATAATGACATGTAAAATGATGTTTCAAAAAAATGGAGTGACTCTAGTGCTAAAAATACAGAAAAAAAATGTGCCTAAGTTATAATCTCACTTTCAATACTGACTAGCTTTGAGACATCGGGTTATTTAATATCTAAGTGCCAGTTACTTTCTCTAAAAAGTAGGGAAAATAATGACTTTGGAGAACTTGTGTGAACAGTAAGTAACACAAGTCTCATCATAACATGGCAGACACCAAAATAGTGTCACAGACATGATGAGCTAGGAAATCAGATCTGATCCATTGTGTGGTGTAGAAGTGGGGAGCACAGGCAGAGAAATTCAAGTCTTTGCCTTTAATTTTGACTCCTGTAATAGATCAGTTGACTTGATCAGATTTCTAAGATCCTGGGATCTTGGAAATCTGCCTTAAACACTGGTTTCTATGACCCTGTGGTGTTGCTTTGCAGCTTCTCGTTAAACAGGTTTGAATATTAGGACTGAGTTTGGGGCCCTGACATTAGCTGCTATGAGCAGATTCCTAAACTCCCCCCACCCCCCCCCATCAACATGCTTTAGCTACCAGGCAAGATGACTTCCTGCTACTCTTTACTGGCCTTTTCTAATCATCTGTGTGGATTTCCTTCCTACCCCATATTATTCTTTCTGAAAGCTGCTTGACAGTCGATCTTCCTGCTAATTATTTACTGGAGGATGTGCCTGAACATTCTTACCTCAAAAAGCAGCAGGGAGAATTTCTAATCTCAGAACCCCAGCTGGGTGCATTCAAGGATTTTAAGATTCATGCTGGTGTGCCCATACAGCCATGATTTTGGACAACAGGATTTCTTTTTTAACTAGTACTCATAGATTGAATACCTCAAGCTTGCTTAATTACCCAACATCTAAGGGTATAAAGCTATAAATATTAAATACATAGGATTAACCTGATTTTACTTCCACAACTGTATTGTAATCTGTTATCCTATTCTGACACACTTCAGTGCCTGGGAAAGTGGTGTTAAGTAGGTAGGAACATGACTTTGATAGCCTTGTTCTACCAAGGCAAAAGCCAAGAGCCAACAAATCTTGGTTTCAATACTAGATATGCAAATCACTAACTCAGATTCTTTATCTATAAATGATGTTTGTGAGGTTTAACTGGCATTGCCCATGTGAAAATGAGTAGCACAGAGCCTAGCTAACAGGAGATTTTAAAAGCAAGACCAGATTTGGTTCTTACTTTAAGAAGTGCTTAAAATCATTGTTATATTTGTAGAATATAATCACCTGGATAATAATATAATTAAATAATTAAGTGCTAGATGACAAGGTTTAGGATTCTGCAAGGAATTCCTACTCAATTTCTGAGATAAACATACATATTGCACTTATTTAAATATAACAGACCTAAAATAGATGGGAAAAAAAGACGAACAGAATCATATAAAGATTTAAGGAAGACATGGCACTAAATCCTACGAAATCTATTTTCATTCCTACTCCTTATGATTGGCTAAAAGTTGATAAATTCATGATCTTAAAGGATAAGAACAATTACACTAGGACAGCTTATGAATGAAAATAATCAAGGTGTTAAAATATCAAGAAAAAAACAACTTGGTTAGAAGTCTAAGGAAGACATGGAAATCAAGTTAATTCTCATAATAATTATTCTATCTTCAAGCTCTGGATCCTAGATTTTTGGCAAAAAAAAAACACCAACAAATTTTCATATGCATATACATATTCAACTATCAGCAACTATGCAGGAACTGTATTATCATATTCCTCCAAGTCTTTAACTTCTCTGCTTTCTATAAATTATTAGAAAAAAGGGCAAATTAACAGTAATATTCCAAAAAGGAAAAGGAAACCAAAATGCATGTACAACTCAAATCACAGACTAAAAGATTTGTTGCTAAGTTTCCAAACTTGTCTGATCCTATGTTATGGACAATCTTTTCTATCTTGAGAGCCCCAAAAATACCCTACTATTACCCTGAGGTTGTTATTTGTTTTTTCTTTTTAATAATTTTTATTTTTAAAGTAGCTTTAGATTACATAAATGTTACATAAAAATTATAAAGGATTCCCATATGTCCCACTCTGTCTCCCTCCCACACTTTTCCACATCAATAACATCCCTCAGTGTGGTACATTTGTTACAATTGATGAACACATATTGAAGCATTGCTACTAACCATGGACTACAGTTTATAGTTTACACTCCATCCCGCACAATCTTGTAGGTTATGGCAAAATATACAATGGCTTGTATCTGTTACTGCAATATCAAGCAGGATAATTCCAATGTCCTGAAAATGTCCCCAATATTATACCTATTCTTCCCTCTCCCATCCCTCAGAACCTATGATGGCCACTGCCTTTATACCAATGATAAGAGTTCTTACATTCCTAGAATAATAATAAGTCTATAGTAGAATAACTTTGTAAATGGTACTATTGGCCAGATAAAAGTTTTAACCTCTGTATAGTCAATAAGTCATCTGTTTTTGGCTCTTTTGTCATACTTAAAAAGGTTTATCAGGAAGAAGATGATACAATGATTTTTGAATGGGAAATAATTATTTCTAGACTAATACAGTAGGGATGAAACCATTTGCAATCGTTGGATATACCCAAGTTTCTTTACCATTAATTGCAGTCTGCAGGATTGTAATTTTTTAGAAATATGACAAATTTGATGCCAATGTGAAGACCATTTGAAGATGGATATGGACATTTTTAATGAAGATAATATTTCAACAGGAATTTGAGCGGCTGACCGTTTCTGATGTTTAACCACCTATGTTACAATCCTCATCGAGGACTTTCTCAGGGCATGTTTTGTGAGGTTTTGTAATTACATATCCATATCCCAAATCTCAGCACCAGCATTAAGTATATTAATTTTTCTCTTATCAGATTATGCCTTTGTGGTTTATCATTTAAACACACCCTACAAGACGACGACATAACAGTGTTTAGGGGGTGGGATCTCTTTTCCAGATGTCAATAAATGAGTAGAGTTATAGTTCAGAGAAGACCAGACTTGAGTACCATGGCTTACAAGATTCTGGTAAAATTAGCAGATTTGCCCAACTGCTGGGCAACGACTGCCCAACCAGTTGTTAAAATGTTGAACTCAGTACATCTTGGACCAATATAGTCAGCCCTCTCTCCATGCAGCTTGCTGATGTTTCTGGAAGCAGGGCAGGATGGATAATATCAATTGCACATCCTATGAATTCCTTTGAATATCACTAATTCTGAGCAATTATTATGTACAAGTCACTGTACATTATATTGGAGGTTAAAATTATTCAATAAATATGATCTTTAATTCATAAAGCTCACAATCTAGTAAGATTTCGGCAGAGACATAGCAAGGAACTGTGAAGTTTTCAAGAATGGCCCAGTGAATTTGCTAATAGGACTCTGGGAAGCGGTGACACTGAATTCTTGCAACAGTATACTGATTCCTCTGGACTCCATTACTGGCTCTCCCTCATTGCTCAACCCCAGCTCCCTTATAACACTTGAAGGTGGCAGCTAAGAAGACCTCAGTCTGTGGTCTAGCACATCTATAGTTTCTATTGACCCTCTTTTGTAAAGGAAACTGACTCCAGTCAACCCAAGAAATAGTACCTGGGGAAATGGGAGATGACTCTATTCATTTCCTCAAAATCCTCTAATGGCTTCCTAAGTACTTAGAATGAATTATAAATCCCTTTATAGAACCTTCAATATCCTATACAATCTGCTTCTTTTTGTTCTCTCTGAGCTCATTTCCTATACTATTGCCCTTGCTTTGTAAAGTCCAAAAGCAATCCATCTTCTTTTTGATGCTCAAACACATCAAGATGGTCCTTGCAGTTCCACTATCTGTTCCTTCTAGGGGTGTTGCCCTAGAACTTGGCATGGCTGGTTCTGCTCATCATCAAGGTCTCGACTAATATGTCATTTCCTTAGAGGTCTTCTCCAACCATCCAATCTAAAGAAGACCATCAATAACTCTCTTTCAACATGCTGATTTCTTCATAACTATGATATTTACTTTAAGTCAATAAAATATATGATTTATTCTACTGCCACATGTAGTTCATGGTTAGTGTTCATATATATTTTTTCCACTATTTTTAAAAAGATACATCAATTACATAAATGTTACAGAGCATATATAGGGAATTCCCATATGTTCCACTCCCCACCCCTCCCACATTTTCCCACATTAGCAACATCTTTCATCAGTATGGCACATTCATTGCAATTGATTAACATTTTCGAGTACTGCCACTAAGCATGGATTATAGTGTACATTGTAGTTTATACTCTCTCCCATTCGACTCTGTAGGTTATGGCCGGATATATAATGGCCTGTATCTGTCATTGTAATGTCATTCAGGATGATTCCCAAGTCCCTAAAATGCCCCCCTATTACATCTGTTTTTCCCTCTCCCTGACCCCAGAACATCCATTGGTCATTGTCTCCACAACAATGCTATTTCTTCCATTGCTAGAATTACAAGTAGTCTATAGTAGAACACTAGTAAGTTTATTTTAGTCCACAGTTCATTTCCCAATACTGAGGAATCTGGGATGGTGATGCCCACTCCAGCATTAACTGAGGGGGCTTTGATCCCATATATCCGATAGATGGGACTCTCTTGCTTGCAGCTGTAGACTCTCGGTTCCTTGCTATGTTGTTTGTCCATCCTCTCCTCCCTGTTAGTTGTCCTGGGGGAGTCCATTGAACTGAAGAGTAGGTGTTGCAATTCTGTTGAGATTACCTTAAGTTTTTTTTAGGGTGACTTGCTTCAACTAGTTTATGGTTCATATCAATTTGCCTATTCAGCTATGATTTTGTAAAATGAGGTTCCTTTCTAACTACTGCTCATTGAGAGATCACATCAACTTTAATTTCCCATACCATTTATCTATAGGCACAAATCTGCAAATAGGAAAAGTTACAGGAGTATCCCAAATTTATTTTCAATGCTTTAATGTTATCTTCCTTAATATTCTGCATCAGAACTCTGAAACCTTTACGGAAACATTTCTTTTGAGTATAAACAAATTATAAAATCAATGTACTAAACTTTCAATAATTGTTTATATTGTTCTTTTAAAGAGAAGATATTGCTAAGTATTCTCTGATGAATTCTTCCTAAATGCATCTTTGTTCCATTCTTAGCTGTTACTGATATCTCCAGGAAGGTTATATAAACTTTTTCACCAAAGCCAAAGATATGAATATATAAATACGTGCACATACACATCTGTACCCATGCATGCATACTTGCATATATACATATAAATATCACTGATAATACTTTACATGAAAGTGTATCAAATTGGAATCTTATGAGAGTAAGTACTAGATGCTTTTTGACAGAAAATGGCAATTTCATATGGTTTAACCTGATGATATTTTAAAGAATACAAGCATAGAAGGCCCATTAAGTCCTAGTCCATAATTTTCCCAAGTTCTCATAATATTTTATGGTCTACTGAACTTTGTATTTTTCAGAAGTTCAGTGAGTATTCAGAGCAGGTCTCTGAAGAGCAATATTAAGGTGAGGCAGTGAATATGGTTTAGCATTAAAACCCACTAGCCAAGAAACTAGCTTGGGCTAAATTTCTGTTACAGAAGTACCCACCTTTAGGTAATCTAAGCACCTTTTAAAATATATATCTATATATAACATTTTTGTAAGCAAATGCACATATATGCATATATATATTTATGTATCATTTTACAAATATTGGTATGTATTGTGAAAAATTTGATTTTTACCCACAATAAAAAAAAAAGAAAAAAGAAGTACCCACCTAAGCACTGCTGAACAAGTTCTTTTCCTTGTCTATCCATGTTCATTCACTTAAAAAGAGACAAACAGGTCTCACCCAGGACAAGGTTTGTCTCTAGCTGCTTCATCTCCAGGACTCTGAATTTCATGAGCTTGCTTTGCTAGAATAAGGCTTTTGCTGGCACTGATTTTATGGTGCCCTCTCTACTTACAACCCTTCTGAAACTCCTATAGTGTCCTTGCCTAAACTAGAACACTGTCACCCAGGGGGTGTAACTTCAAGATAGAACAGAATCATCCTGCCCCTCTTTACATGTCATGACAGCTAACACTACCTCTCAGACAACCACACACATACACCCTGTTCCCAATATCTAGTTCCGATAGTGCCAAACCTTGAAAATCCTTAGTCTTATCACTGCAGTAGTAGGTAGAACTCAGAGTTGACCCCTCAATGAGTCATACCCTGTCTTTTGAGGGCAGGAAGAACTTGAGATTGGTTTTCAGCTAAAAGAAAAGGGCAAAGATGATGGGACAGTCATTCCCTTGACTAGTTACATAATATTAGACCCTACCTTAGACTAGAGCAAGTGAGAAATTTTCTGCTGGCCTTGAAAAAGTAAGGGCCCATGAAAAGGCCACATGTCCAGGAACTATGGAGGTATCTGGTCAATAGCCTGCAAGAAAGTGAACCTCAGTCCTACAATCACAAGAAACTGAATTCTGACAACCACCTCATGAAGATGGAAGAAGACACCAATATCCAGGTGAGAACACAGGCTGGCCGACATCTTGACTGTAGCCTTGTGAGAGCCTGAGCAGATCTAGCTGTACTATACCTGGACTCAATCCAGAGAAAATGTGAGATAATAAAGGTTATTATTGTGGTTTGTTAACCAGAAATAGATCACTAACATTAACTGCCAATTTAGCCATTTTTGCAGGCAATCCTGTCTCTACCATTTACCTATCTTCTTCCACACCCTCTTCTCTGTCTGGTCTATATTGCATCCCTTAAGATCCCCTTCCAAACAATTTCATCAGACATATCTGCTACCCCCATTCCTGTATAATCTCTCCTGTATGTTCAACCTTTAGTACAATACTCTTTCAAATGCCTTAACTTAACATGCTTGCTCGTTTCTAAAGATAATTACATCCTTTCAAGGATCTGCTGAGTAGATTTATCCTTCAGCAAACACCAGAGGCAGAAGTGGAGGAATGCCTTGACTCCTCTCTGCTACATCCAGAACTCAAGCATGTCACTGTTCATCTTCCTTTGAGATTCATATTAACAGGCTATTCTATTTTACCCATCTTAGTTTTTTCTTCACCTGTCCTAAGTCACTAGTACTTGAATAACAGTCACCCTCACCATCCCAGAACCTGGCAAAATCTTGTATTTCAATGTACATAAATACAAAAAAAAAAAAAAAATCCCACGATCACCTAGCCTTGACATTACTAATCACCCTTAGCTCTAGTTTCCTTCACATCAACTCCATTTCAGACCATCCTTGTGATTAGTTAGAATGCTTCTACCTCAAAAAGCACACCCTATGACTCCACTCCAACTAGCCCTTTTCTTTATATCTTCTTCCCTTTCAACTCATCGATTCTCAAACTTGACTGCATATAAGAATGACATGGAAATCCCTTTTAAAATTTTGATGCCCCCACCAAGATTATCCAAAATAATTAAATTGGACTCTGAGTGAGCCACACAGTCATAAAAATAAGTTTACTATAACTCAAAACCCAATTAATTCACTTTCATCTCAAAGCTATTCAATATTCTCCTTAGCTAGAGAACAAAATTGAGCCACATAGCTTGTAATACAGCCAAATCCAGACATTTGCAGGTCCTGTTTCCTTTTCACTTCCATGCTTTTCCTGCATATGTGGCCGTATTTTACCATTATATCATTCTCTCCCTTATTTATCTTATAGAACCAATTCATATTTCAATTCTAGGATAGCTTTCATGACCTGTCCTAGAAGAGCCCAGGGCTTCATCTTCTGTGGGCCCATGCATACTTGTTCATGGTCCTATTCCAGGACTTTTGGCATTTCTGTAGAAATTGGCATGGATAATATTGCATATGTAAATATCTCCCCTTCTAGACTAACTCTCGATTTCCATCGTTTTGGTGTCTAATAAAAAGAATATAAGCCAGTGTTACCTTATAAAATGGGCATGTGCTCTAAGTATTTTAATACTTTTTTCATTTATGCTTTGCAAAAACTCTCATGTAGGAAGCATTATCAATTAAAATTTATAGAAAAGTATGGTTGATTATTTAGCAAATATTCATTTCATCTCTCACTCTCTCCATGGGAGAAGTCTATTTTCCTGCTCTTTTGATGCTGGACTTGGCCTGTGACTTGCTTTAACCAATGGACTATGAACACAAGACTTTAAATGTTTTGCATGGTTTGGTTGTATATCTTGCAATTCTGACATCTGCTATGGGAAGCACATTCCCTGGGTAGCTCTTATTTCCAGATAGAGGAATCACATGGATCAGGGGTAAAAACCCACTCCTAGCCTGGAGTGAAGCCCAACCAAATCCAGCTGGGACATAGTCTACCTACAAGGCAATGGGTAAGAAAGCAATGTTTGCTGTTGTGAACCACTGAGATCATTATTGTTATGCAGCATTATTGCAGCAAAAGCTGGCTAATAAACGTGAAGGAAACCAAAGACTGTACATGATTGCTTAAGGTTGCACAGCTGAAAAGTGAGGAAGCTGGGATATAAAGCCAGGGATATTTTACCTCTACAGCTCTGTTATTAACCTCTAAGTTATATAGTCCTGTATGCATCGCAAAGTGCTTAGCACAGAAGAGATTTAACAAGCATTTATTTCATTAAAATGAAAGCATAAATCAGTACAATTACCTTCATCTGCAAAACAAGTAATATTTATCTCCCAATTAACAGTCAACTTTCAATATCTGTTTTAAGACAAAACATGCCAAAAAAAAAAAAAAAGAAAAGAAAAAGGCATTTTACTTTCACCTTAAGATATTTGTATAGATTTGTTTGTTCAACAGATTTTTATTCCTAACACTTGCCCTCTACGGTCCATGTTAGAAGAATTCTGCAAGTACAGGCAGACAAACAGGCAGACTCTGGAAATGTTCCAATCAGACGGATACAATTATAGATTATGCACTTTCAAAATCCAAGCATTGATAGCTGCATTGATGATGCCACCTGGATTTCTTGAATTCTCTGCACCTTATTTCAGTGACAAAGGGTAGATATATATTGCTAGACATGTTTCTTGCCTCTTATAAAGTTCTGTTTAAAAGGGAAAAAACATTTGTTACATGTTCTACTCCCAACAGCTGTTTTTTTCTGAAGCTAAAGGGGAGACAGGTATCAATTTTAAGATATAGGGTAATTAAAGATTTTAAAAAGGCTTTTTTTAGCACAGTGCATTAATTTAATGTTATGCTTTAATGTTTTGTTACGGTTTTAATTTTGAGAAGTCTCAACTACTACAGACATAAAATACAATGGATTATTATTATAATTATTTACCTATCAACAAACCCAGCAGGTAACGCATAATATAATTAAAGGATCAAGGAAGCCACAGGAAAATGGAAAATTATTTGCTCAGCTTGAGAAGCTCCTAAACTTCGCTGGAATACAATGACTGAAGGTGCCTAAAATACAAAAGAAGATTACACACTTGACAAGTTAACTTTAAAAAAAAAGTCATTTGTGTTTTCACACAAGCAATCAGTTGAGATGATTCTGCTCTGTGGGTCATTGTTTAGACCTTAAGAAAGTCAGGAAAGTTATTTCACTTTGTCCTAGGGAAAATTTTATGTTCATTGACTACACCCAATGGCAGGTGCACATATTTGGCAATGACTGCATTTATCACTTCTGACATGACATAGTATTTAGTTGTTTATGTTTCCTTCCTACCAGAATGTAAGCCACATGACAGTGGAAACTTGACCTCTGATTCAATGTTGTCTACCATGTCCCTGGAAACAGGACAGTATCCTAACATCATAAAAGTGCAAAATACAAAATCACCAAACTCTAGCACGAGAGAGGAGGAAAACGAGGCATAGTGAAATAAAGATAATGGTACATAAACAGAATCAGGGTTGATCTGGGACGAAAGTACGGGTTTCTTCAGTCTCAGTTCTCATCTTTATACTATACCAAAACCAAATGAAGTGGGAAAACTATAATACATGAAATGACTTAAAAATTTTTCTAGGGCTTTATTGGACCACAAATAGAATTTTTAAGATCTTAAAGTATGGCAAATTGGATTGCTGTGAATGGATGAGGCAGATGTTAATTCCTAGTATACATACAATGCCAAGAGTATTTAACTTAAAATGCAGTTTAAGTGAAAATTTATAAAGTGTTGCCTTCCGATATTGCCAATACTCAAAATACTACACAAATGAGTATAAAATAAACTTCAGAAATATCAAATATACTGTATCAACACAAATAATTAGTAAGCTTATGAATAGCTACTAATATGGAATTTTAAGGGAAAGGACAACTAAAAATCTACCAGTAAAGGAAACTTATAAGAATACGTAGTGACAGCCTGTAAAACTTACTGAATTCTCTTTTCATTAATATTTAGTGCGGGAATGTGTTTAACTGCTAGCCCTAAATCTTCCCAAGAAATATAGTCTTATAAAAGAATGAATAAATATATGCTTACAGACAAGACTAATGAACAATTTGTCATAGCTGTTCACGGGGTGCTATGGAAAACCTGTAAAGAGGCACCTACCTCAGACTTTGAGGCATTGGGTATTTGGGAATGCTTCTTGTAAGGTCTAAAAGCTGAACTTTGTCTTGACGGATAAGTAAACATTATCCGAGGGGAAAACAGAAGGGCAACTTGGGGAGAGAGAGAGGCAGTAAAGGGCAGGCATTGGGGGGGGGAGGGCATGAAATAAAATGGTCACATTCAAGGGACTTGAAAGCAGCTTGATATAGGGAACATGTGATTTGAAGTGAATAATGGTGAAACATGAGACTGGAGCAAGATGCTGGGGAAAGACCAGACCATGCACTATGCTAAGCAGGGTTTAGACATTAGACACATACCAATGAGAAGCCACTAAAGTTTTAAGCAGAAAATTGGCACAACAATATATGTCTTTTAGAAAGATGAACCTAGCATAAGTATGGCATAAGGAGAGCAAGAATGGAGACAAAGAGCACAAAGACATGGAATAAGGTCGTCGTAAAAAAGGAAAAAAAAAAAGAAAGAAAAAAAAGTAAGAGAGAAGGCCCAAGAAATACAAGAAACAGAATGAAACTAAACTCTTTGGTGAGTGACTTGGAGTTAAGAATGAGTTAATGACATCAAAAGATGACTTATTGGTATCTTGACCTAGGCTAGTGATGCTACCATCTGATGAACTAGAGAAAATAGGGGAAGACAGGTTTGCAGAAGGGGCTGAGTTGTTGAGTATTATTCATAAAGGACAGGGCTTGTGATGCCTGCAGACCATTCAATTAGAAATAGTCAGTGGGCTATTACAGTTCTGGAGCTCATGACACAAGATGAATCAGAATGGAATTATAGAATTGAAGGTCATGAACATAAAATTGGTAACTGAAATGGAATTTAAAAATTACTATGTATAGGAAGAAAGGTGATGAGAAGAGATCCTTGAGAAATGCCAAATATTTAAAGGTGAGGCAAATGAATTATGGCCAAAGTATTAGGCTAAAGAGAGTAACCAGGAAGGTAGAAGAAAACCAAGGGAGTGCTTTTGCATAAAAGTCCAGAGATGATAAGTTTTCAAGGAGAGTTGTGTTGGAAACAAGGTGATTTTGCCACCCAGAATTCATTCAAGCCCCTCCCCCTCTCTGGGAAACAGACAATTTTTTGGCAACACTACCACTTCTCCCTCTTACACCATGTTGTTGGATGCTATTTCCTCCACCTCTAACTCCAGGGTATGTGTCTGATTTGCTTAAGACTACTGGAGAAACCTATTCCCCTTGTCAGTTATTGGTTCATGAATAACCATGTGACACAATCAAAGGCAATGATAATATTATGAGTCTTTATCCGAGTCTTCTCCAATAAAGGGCATTTTGTAGTCTGCTTTCCGGGAACCACCATATGGAGCCAAAAAGGAGGGAAGCAGAGCCAAAAACAAAACAAAACAAAAAAACCTATACCCTTATAATGATGCTTTTATTATACGAATCAGCGAATCCCAGTTTTCTGTCAGTTCGAGTTGAGTTTATTTAGCAAAGAGATTTTTTCGTAAATTCTGACAGACTGTTTTGAATGAAAAAGAAGTGATGAAGTGCATTAAGCCAATATAGATTGTTCTACCAAGAAGACAAAACAATTGAAGTTTTATAAGGAGGTAGGAGGTGATAGGATTCAAAATTTATGCTTACAAATTTAGAGTCTCAGGACCATATCCCTCCTTGTGAGAAATGTCCAATCAGGTGTTATATATCTACTTGTAGTATTCAACCATGTGTGGGAAGTATGATTCTAAATGTGATAATTCCTATTTTGTATTCACAAGATTTAAAAAAAAAAAAAACTATTTTTAAATATTTATCTCCCCTGCCCCTTTGTTTGCACTAGCTGTCTGCTCTGTGTCCATTTATGTGCTCATCTTCTTTAGGAGGCATCGGACCAAACTCAGGACCTCCCATGCGGTAGGCAGGCACCCAACTGCTTGAGTTGCATCCACTTCCATCAGAAATACTTGTTTTCCAACACTCCTAATAATTCAGGATTTTCCTAGTTACTATATCACTGGTTATTATTTACATTGCCTATTTTGATGATTTTTATTTCAAATACTATGTAAACCAGTATAGATCAGATGTTTACATTATAAGAGATGAGATGCATAACAATGCCTAATAATAAATATCAGAGATCCTTTCTTTGTACAGTCAACAATGAATAATGGCATTAAAGTCTCTAAGATGACCTCAAGAATAGAATGTGGATAAAAAAAATAACCTGGGTAAATTTAAATATAAAACTCTCATTTAGTGACAAATGTTGACATATTATTTTAACTCAGAAAATATCTAAAGTGTGCATATTTGACAATGTTCAAAAATTTGGATAAGATGGCATTGGTTTAGGAGGGCACTCACTAACTCACTCTCGGAGGATGGCTGATTGGGGACAGGATCCTGCCTGAGTGGTCTGTGCTGGGGGCACAGAGTGAGAACGTTGGGGACATTCAGGAGGGAGCTGGACAGTGAGGTGGATTGTTCAGGAAAGAATCGTTTTTCCCCAGCTGTGGTAGTTGACACAGACGGCTGAGCCCCACCCTCAGGGTAAAAGGCTGGGACAAGGCACAACTCCCGCTGGCAACCCGGTGAGAGGGAGCATTCTCCGAGAGAGGGTTCTTGTGGAGGGTCGAGAGGGGTTTCCTTTCTGTGGATTTGGCTGCCTGGAACCCCTTGAAGCTTTGGGGAACAAAATAGCTGGCTTGAAGCGGCACCAGACTGAGGATAGTAGTGAATCTGCTGAGGAAAGCTAATTTACCTAACAGCCCGGTGATACTGAGGCTTGGCTCCGGAGGGGGCGGAATCAGCCAATTTTATCGTTCTGCACTTACAAGCATCAGAGATTCAGCTCCCCTGGGGGAATCCAGGGAGTGGGAAGTGCTTGATTAGTCTCCACAAACCTATTTAGAGTCCCCTCAGTGAAGGGGGTGGGGTCTAGAAGAGGCCTTCTTTCGGGTGCCTTATTTCTACAAAAAAAAAAAAAAAAAACATTTATTTTTTAAACTTAATCACTAAAATCTGCCTCAAAACCTGCAGAGAGAACCTTGCAGGGTAATTGATTGATGAAGACAAGCAGGCTGAGAGGCTCCACAAGGGTCCAAGAAGGAACACTGTTCTTCCTTAGCTTTCTTTGACTGCTTGCTTGTGTGTTTGTTTTTTCTGTTTATTTGTTGTCTCTTGCTTTTCTTTCCTCTTTCCTACCCCTTTTTTTCTTTTCTGAATTAGGTGCTTCTAGCTCGTCTCTGCTGCGCTGCTTCTTCTATGATTTCCCATTATCTGTCTATATTGATTTTGTCTCCCAGCCCTATCTCTTTTCCTTCCTTCATCTTTTCTACTTTCTGCTTTCTGTTGTGGTTCTTATATACCACCTTTTTTCATTAGCCCACAACTTCAAGGGTGTCAATTTCTATTCTATCTATTCTGTTTTCTTCTTTTTTTAAAAAAAATTATATTAACTTTTTCCTTTCAACCCTTTCTTTACTCTTTTCTCACTCTCATCATTCTGGCCTTCTAAATCATTAAATATATTTTCCTCGATTTGGTTTCCCAGTCTATTGTAGATACTCCACTTTTTTCCCTATTACTCTACACTGCCTACAGGAGTTAAATATTCATTCTACTAAGTCTTATACGGCCCCATCTTCTAACTTTTATCAATATTACTATTATCCTTCTTCCTTTCTCAAGTCTTTTGATTCCTCTGGCCCTAATATTTTGCCTTCAAGGGAACATAGAAAGAAGCAAGGAAATAAAATAAGTTTTCTCTTTGACACTTTGTTCTTAACACACAAACAGAACCACCAGCTAAATAAAACTCTAGAGCAGAGAGAGAAGCTAATCAACTGAATAAACCCATCAAGATAAAATGATGACCAGAGGGCAACAAAAAATTACAAACCACACTGAGAAACAGGAAGACATGGACCAGTCCAATGAACAAACTAAAAACCACATAGAGATGCAGAACATCAAACAACTAATCAAAGCTTTCCAAACAAATATCATGGACCAACTTAATGAAGTGAAGGAAGAGATTAAGGATATTAAGACGACACCGGGAAAACATACTGAAGAAATTGTAAACATACATAAAAAGATAACGGATAAGATGATCAATGGCACAATCCAAGAAATCAATAAGACAGTGGGTTCACATAACAGCAGATTTGAACAGGCAGAAGAATGAATTAGTGATGTGGAAGACAGTACATCTGAAATCAAACAGATAGTAGAACAGATAGATAAAAAGATAGAAAAAAAATCCAGCAGAGACTCAGGGATTTAACCAACAACACAAAACGCACAAACATACACATTATACGCATCCCAGAAGGAGAAGACAAGGGAAAGGTAACAGAAGGAGTGTTGAAGGAAATAATGGCTGAAAACTTCCCAACCCTATTGAGAGAGATGGATGTACAGATCCAGGAAGCACAGCACACCGCAAACAGTATAAACCCCAAAAGGCCAACTCCAAGACATATACTTGTCAAAATGTCCAATGCTCAAGACAAAGAGAAAATACTCAAGGTAGCAAGAGAAAAGAGAACCATCACATTCAAGGGAAGCACAATAAATATTAAATGCTGATTTCTCATCTGAAACCATGGAGGCAAGTCGACAGTGGTATGACATAGTCAAAGTACTGAACGAAAAAAACTTCCAGCCACGAATTCTCTATCCAGCAAAACTGGCATTCAAAAATGATGGAGAGTTCAAAATATTCACAGATAAACAGAAATTGAGAGTATGCCAATAAGAAACCTGCACTTCAAGAAATACTAAAGGAAGTTCTACAGGTTGAAAGGAAAAAAAAACAAGGGATAGAGAGTTGGAGGAGTGTTTAAAAACAACTAAAAAGACAAAAACAGAAACAAAACAACATATGACATACATTAACCCACAGAAAATATGGCTGAAGTAAGAAATTCGTTGCGAGTACTAACACTGAATGTTAATGGATTAAATTCACCACTCAAGAGATACAGGGGGTCAATATGGGGTGGGGAAGTTGGGGTGGTTTGGTATCTGGGAGTCTCTGGCACTCCGTATGTGACTTTGCTGTGACCTAAAACTTCTTTGAAAATCAAATGAAAAATTGGGAGACAATGGGAATTGAGAGGGGGAAGGTGTCATGGCACACCAGACATCCAATAACACAGTGATAAAAGGAAGGAAAGAAAAAAAGGAGAGAAAGGAAAAAAGAATGAATATATATATATTTTAAAGGCATTTCCTTTGCCTATTTACCCATTTTCTGAATGTCCCAATCCACTAATTATATTTTATATCGTTTTGTTTTTTGTTTGATTATTTGTGTTTTCTTCCTTTTTTTTTTCTCCCCTGAGTTTCCTTATGTCTGTCTCTTGCATGTAAGCTTATCATACTTGTTTCTTTTTCCTAGTAAGTGTATTTGATTATTTTATGGACTACATGTTCATGGAGGATTTGGATCACAGAAGGTTTATAATGGGTACTGCAGGGGATTATTGGTGGGGGGTGTCTGGGAGGGGGGTTTCATGGGAATTAGTTCATCTGAATATACATGAAAGATATACAAAGTCGATCAAAAGATCAAAAGATGGGGCATAGTCACGATGGGTGGACAATCACACAATAAATGAGGGAATCTGAATTCCTAGCCTGGAGAGCTCTGCCACAGTCTCCAAGGGAGCAGCAATAGTCCTCTCAGTGCAGGAATAGTGTCTGTCAAAAGAGGATGACCCACTGATGTGTTCTTTTTATTGATGACAACCCTTTTGAGTCTTTGCTCTTGTAACTGAGACTTAGCTTGCAGTTGTGGGGTGCCTAAGGGTTGCCACCTGGGAGCCTCCTTGTTGCTCAAATGTGGCCTCTCTCTAAGCCAAACTCAGCATATGATTGCATTACCTTCCCCCCAACGTGGGATATGACTCCCGGGGATGAGCCTCCCTGGCAACGAGGGATTAATACCAAGTGCCAACCGGCAACACAACTGGAAAAAGGCCTTGAATAAAAGGGGGAAAAGGTAAAGACAAATGAGTTCAAGTGGCTAAGAGACTTCAAAGAGAGTCGGGAGGTCATCCCAGAGGTAACTCTTACGCACACCTCAGTAGGAGCTCATAGAACATCTAAGTGCCTATCAACCCACATAGAGGGGCTCCTGAGAGCTCTGGAGACACCCAGGTCCTATATAAGTGGGGTTAGACCCAGAGACTGATGCCTTATCAGTGGGCTCTATTTTGGAATCTGTGCTCCTGAGAGTGACAGAATTGGACTCAAATAAGTCCTCCCTGCACATGGTTCATCAGTCCCTTCTATTCAAACCTATATGTGATGCTGAAGTTTTAAGGTATACTTCCAGAGACTGGAGCCTCTGGCCTACCTATGTGCCAGGTGTGCGTGGAATCTCGGTGGAGCTGCAACTCCTATCCTACAGCTCAATGGACTCATCCAAGTCACCTGGTGAGAAGACAATGATGGGCAATGGCCATCCCAGGGAATGGAGAGGGACTGCATCTGCAGGCAGGATCATCCCACCCACCATATCCATGGAATATAAGCCCTCTCTCACTTGGAGGTAGAGTGGACATCACCATCCCAGTCCCCTCAGGATTGGGGGAAGAACTATGGACTAGAATGGACTTGATGGTATTCTGATGTTCACGTATGGTGATTCTAGCAATGGAAGAAATTATAACAATGAGGTGGAGCCAGTGGCCACTAGACACTTTTGGGGCAGGGAGGGGATGAGCAGTTGAAATACAGGGGATTCTTTGGGATTTGGAGGTTGTCCTGAGTACCTTTGTGGCAACGGATGTAGGCCATTTTAAAATAGCACATACCACTAAGAACTGTGTGGGAGAGAGTGTTGTCTACGGGGTGAACTGTGGTCTATGGTTAGTGGCAAGGCCCCAGGATGTGTAAGTCCATTGAGGGTGGTGGGCCACACTTGTGGGAGATGTTTGTGTGGGATGTGGTGGGAGGTGTGGGAGGTGGGCAACATGGGAATCCCAGTGGGTTCCGTGTAATATTTTGGGTACCTAAGCACCTCTTAAAATATATTTATATATATATACATAAATAACATTTTTGTAAGCAAATGCACATATATGCATATACATTTATATATCATTTTGCAAATGTTTGTATGTATTGTGAAAATTTTGATTTTTACCCACAATAAAAAAATTTAAAAAAAAAAAGAGATACAGATCAGCAGAATGAATAAGGAAATATGATCTACAAGAAACCCATCTTCGAACCAGGGATTCAAGGAGGCTGAAAGTGAATGGTTGGAAAACAATTTTACAAGCAAACAAGAGCCAAAAAAGAGCAGGAGCAGCTATCCTAATATCAGACAAAATAGACTTTAAATGCAAAACTATTGTAAGCGACAAAGATGGACACTATATATTAGTAAAAGGGGTAATCTCTCAAGAAGAGAGAACAATCAAACATTTATGCACCTAAATCAGGGTGCCTCAAAATACATGAGGCAAACTCTGGAAAAACTAAGTGGAGAAAAAAATGCCTATACAATTATAGTGGGGGATTTTAACACACCATTATCACCATTAAACAGAACATCTAGACAGAGAATCAATAAAGAAACAGACTCTGAATAATACATTAGAGGACCTGGGCCTAATAGACATATAAAGAACACTACACCCAAATACAGCAGGATTTACATTCTTCTCAAGTGCACATGGATCATACTCCAAGATAGACCACATACTAGGCCACAGAACAACTTTCAATGAATTCAGAAAGACTGAGATTATACAAAGTAATTTCTCTGACCACAATGGAATGAAATTGGAAATCACTAATGGCCAGAGAAACAGATTAGGCACAAAGATATGGAAGTTAAACACACTCTTAGACAAACAGTGGGTCAAGGAGGAAATCTCAAAAGAAATCAGTAACTACCTTGAAACTAATAAAAATAACAAAACATATCAAAACCTATAGGATGCAGACAAAGCTATCCTAAGAGTGAAGTTCATAGCCATAAATACACATGTTAAAAAAGAAGGAAGAGCTAAAATTGAAGACCTAACTGCACACCTGGAGGAATTGGAAAAACAACAAACTAAACCTAAAGGAAGTAGAAAGAAGGAAATAGCAAAGATTAGAGCAGAACTAAATGAAATAGAGAATAAGAAAGCACTACAAATAACAAAACCAAAAGCTGGTTCTACAAGAAGATCAATAAAATTGAAAAACCCTTAGCCAGATTAACAAAAAAAAAAAAAAAAAAAAAAAAAGGGAACAGATGCAAATACACAAAATAAGGAATGAGCAAGGGGATATCACTACTGACCCCACAGAAATAAAGAGTATCATAAGAGGATACTTTGAAAAATTATATGCCAACAAGAATGAGAATTTAGAGGAAATGGACAAATTTCTAGAAACTCACAAACAGCCTACATTGATGAAAGAAGATATTGATGAACTCAACAGTCCAATTACAAGTAAAGAGATAGACTCAGTCATCAAAAACCTCCCAACTAAGAAGAGCACAGGACCTGATGGCTCCACGGCTAAATTCTACCAAACATCCCGGCAAGAGCCAACACCAATCCTGCTTAAGCGCTTCCAAAAAATAGAAGTAGAAGGAATATTGCCTGACTCATTCTAAGATGCCAACATTACCCTAATACCAAAGCCAAACAAAGATACCACAAGAAAGGAAAATTACAGACCAATTTCTCTAATGAATCTAGATGCGAAAATCCTCAACTAAATACTTGCTAATCGTATTCAACAACATATCAAAAGAATTATACACCATGACCAAGTCGGTTTCATCCCGGGTATGCAAGGATGGTTCAATATAAGAAAATCAATCAATGTAATACACCACATAAACAGATTGAAAGAAAAAAAATCATATGATCATCTTTATAGATGCAGAAAAAACATTTGACAAAAAACCGCATCCTTTCCTGATAAAAACACTGCAAAAGATAGGAATAGAAGGAAACTTTCTGAACATGATAAAGGGTATATAGGAAAAACCCAAAGCTAACATCATCTTCAATGGTGAAATCCTAAAAGCCTTCCCTCTGAGATCAGGAACAAGACAAGGATGCCCACTATCACCACACCTATTTAACATTGCCTTAGAAGTACTTGCTCGAGTACTGAGGTAAGAAAAAGATATAAAAGGCATCCAAATTGGAAATGTAAAAATTTCATTATTTGCAGACGACATGATCCTATATGTAGAAAGCCCTGAGAAATCTACAACAAAGCTTCTAGAACTTATAAAGGAGTACAGTAATGTCACAGGTTATAAGAGCAATGCTCAAAAATCAGTAGCATTTCTGAACACCAATAGTGAGCAATTTGAGGAGGAAATAAAAAAAAAATACCATTTACAATAGTAACTAAAAGAATCAAATACCTAGAAATAAATTTAACTAAAGATGCAAAGGACTTATTTACAGAAAACTACACAACACTGTTAAAAGATATCAAAGAGTGGTGGGAGGTGTGGGAGGTGGGCAACATGGGAATCCCAGTGGGTTCCGTGTAATATTTTGGGTAATCTAAGCACCTCTTAAAATATATGTGTGTGTGTATATATATATATGTAACATTTTTGTAAGCAAATACACATATATGCATATATATTTATATATCATTTTGCAAATGTTTGTATGTATTGTGAGGATTTTGATTTTTACCCACAATAAAAATAAATTAAAAAAAAAAAAAGACATCAAAGATGACTTAAATAAATGGAAGAATATTCCGTTCATGGCTAGGAAGACTAAACATCCAGATGTCTATCCTACCCAAACTGATCTACAGATTTAATGCAATCCCAATAAAAATCGACACATCATTTTTTAAGGAACTGGAAAAACTAACTACAAAATTTATTTGGAAGGGTAAGAGGCCCCGAATTGCCAAAGACATATTGAAAAAGAAATATGAAGTTGGAGGCATCACACTACCTGACTTTAAAACATGCTACAAAGCTACAGTGCTCAAAACCACGTGGTATTGGCACAAGGATAGACATACTGACCAATGGAACTAAACTGAGAGTTCTGATACAGATCCTCGCATATACAGTCATCTGATATTCAACAAGGCACCCAAGCCCACTCAGTTGGGAGAGAATGGCCTCTTCAATAAGTGGTGCTTGGAGAACTGGATATCCATATCCAAAAGAATGAGAGAGGAACACCATTTCACACCTTATACAAAAATCAACTCAAGATGGATCAAAGATCTTAATATAAGAGCCAAAACCATAAAGACCTTGGAAGATAATGTAGGGAAGCATCAACAGGACCTTGTAATAGGAAATGGTTTCATGAACTTCACACCCAAAGCACAAGCAGCAAAAGAAAAAATAGATAAATGGGGTCTCCTCAAAATTAAAAACTTTTGCACCTCAAAGGACATTATCAAGAAAATAAAAAGGCATCCTACCCAATGGGAGAAAATATTTGGCAACCATACATCTGATAGGAGCCTAATATCCTGCGCACATAAAGAAATCCTACACCTTGAAAATAAAAAGACAAACAACCCATTTTAAAAATGGGCAAGTGACTTGAAAAGACACCTCTCCAAGGAAGAAATACAAATGGCTAAAAAGCATATGGAAAAATGCTCGACATCACTAGCTATTAGGAAATGCTAATCAAAACTACAACGAGATACCATCTTACACCCATTAGAATGGTGGCTATTAAAAAACAGCAGTCTGTAAGTGTTGGAGAGGATGTGGAGGAATGGGAACCCTCATCCACTGCTGGTGGGATTGTGGAATGGTCCAGCCACTGTGGAAGACAGTTTGGCGGCTCCTCAGAAAACTAACAGTAGATCTTCCGTATGATCCACCGATTCCACTGTTGGGTATATACCCAGAAGAATTGAAAGCAAAGACATGAACAGATATATGCACACCAATGTTCATAGCAGCATTGTTCACAATTGCCAAAAGGTGGAATCAGCCCCAGTGCCCATCAATAGACGAATGGATAAACAAAATGTGGTATATACATATAATGGAATATTACTCAGCTGTAAGAAGGAATAAAGTGCTAACACACGGAATAACATGAATGAATCCTGAAGACCTTATGTTGAGTGAAGGAAGCCAGGCATTGAAGGATGAACAGTACATGACCTCACTGATATGAATTGAGGAAAGTGAGCAGTCTCCAAAGAACTATTGTCTGAAAGACAGGCTAACAAGAGAGAAAAAGATAAGAGAAGGTTGTGAGCCATCACCCATACAGACATAATCTATGGTAAAGTGATAAAGTATAGTTGCATATTGAAGTATAGGACAGGTGGGTAGTTATATTACTGGGTTTGGTGGTACAGGGTCAATAGGTGGGTAGATTAGGAAGGGCGGGTTAGAATACCCAGGATACTGAGGGGAGAGATGGGAGAGGAACCAGGTGAACATGGGATTTGTGGGTATGAGGTTGTAAATGCAGGGCTGGGAATGCTCTTATGGCAATATGACAAGGGACTGTCACTGGTTTAGGGTGTTGGTTGGTGGGGCATTCAGGATGGGGCGCATCTGGAGCAGGCTTCTGGGGAGTGTGTGAGTGTTCATCCTGTCATAATGTGTTGTGTCGGTGGGTGGAGACCCACACAGTGAGTGGGAAGGAGATGGACCCCCATCTTTGGGAGGGCCGATTCACCCAGAAACAGACAGGGGGGCATCTCTTATGAGAAAGGGTGGATCCTAATAGGGGAGGACAAACAGCGTGTCAAATACCTCTTGTTGCATGTAACTATGAATCTTGTCATCCAATGAGTCAAGATGGGGGTGTCATGGGCCCCAGAGTGATGGGGAGGGAGGAACAGAATAGATCAAACGGGGTATTTAGTGGTCAGGGGAAATGGTTTTCATTACCTTACAGTGATGGACACAGGACATGGTAAATATCACCAAAAATATTGAATTGTACTGTCTAAAATGTAAACTATACTGTAAACCATTGACAATGTTTAGTAGCTATGTTTCACTATCTGTATAACAGTTATAACAATGCTACCATCCACATAAAAAAGGTTTTAATATGGGGTGAGGAAAGGGGGAGGAGGTTGGGTATATGAGAGTCTCTAGTATTGTGTGTGTGACTTGGCTGTGACCTAAAACTTCTTTGAAAATTAAATGAAAATTTGGGAGACACTGGGGAGTGAGAGGGGAAAGGTGCCATGGTACAGACTGGACACCCGATAATGCAGTGATAAAAGGAAAAATGTCAAAAAAAATTTTTTTTTAATTTTTGTTTTTTTCCCATTTTTTGAATATCCCAATCCTTTAATTTTATCTTTAGTGTTGTTTTTTTAAGTTTCCATGTATTTTATCTCTTACATTTAAACTTATTTCGTTTTTCTAGTAATTGTATTTGGCTATTATATGGGCTTCATCTTTAAGAAAGGTTTGGATCATAGAAGGGTTACAACAGAGACAGGAGAGGATCGTTGGTGAGGGGGTGTCAGGGATGGGGTTTCATGGGAGGAAATTCACCTGAGTATACATAAAAGATATATAAAATTGTTCAAATTATCAAGGGGTGGGGCATGGTCACAGTGGGTGGACAATCACTCAATAAATGAGAACACTGAATTCCCAGCCTGAAGAGCTCTGCCACATTCTCCAAGGGAGCAGCAACAGCCCCCCAAGTGCAGGGGCAGTGCCTGGCTAAGGAGGATAGTCTACTGATGGGTTCTTGTTATTGATGACTAGCCTTACAAGTCTTTGCCCTTATAATTGAAACAGCCTATTGTTATGGGGTGCCTAAGGGTTGCCACCTGAGAGCCTCCTTGTTGCTCAAATGTGGCCTCTAAGCCAAATTCAGCATATGAACATATTACCTGTCCCCCAGCGTGGGACATGACTCCCAGGGATGAGCCTCCCTGGCAACGAGGGATTACTACCAAGTGCCAACTGGCAATGACTGGAAAAAGACCTTGAATAAAAGGGGGGAAAGGTAAAGACAAATGAGTTCATATGGTTTAGAGACTTCAAAGAGGGTCGGGAGGTCATCCCAGAGGTAACACTTACACACACCTCAGTAGGCTCTCATAGAACACCAAAGTGGATATCACCCCAATCAGAGGGGCTCCTGAGGTTTCTGGAGACACCCAGGTCCTATATAAGGGGGGATAGCTCCAGAGATTGATGCCTTATCAGTGGGCTATACTTTGGAATCTGTGCTCCTGAGAGTGACAGAGTTGGACTCAAAAAAGTCTTCCCTGCACATGGTCCATCAGTCCCTTCTATTCAAACCTATATGTGGTACTGGAGTTTGTAGGTGTACTTCCAGAGACTGGTGCCTTTAGCCTGCCCATGTGCCAGCTGTGCCTGGAATCTCGGTGGAGCTGCAACTCCTACTCTACAGCTCAGTGGACTCACCCAAGACACCTGGCATGGAGATGATGATGGACAACTGCCATCCCAGGGAATGGAGAGAGTCTGCAGCTGCAGGCAGGATAATCCCATCCATCTTACCCATGGGATATAAGCCCCCTGTCACTTGGAGGTGGAGTGGACATCACCATCCCAGACTCCTCAGGATTGGGGGAAGAGCTGTGGACTAGAGTGGATTTACTGGTATTCTGTTGTAGACATATTGTGATTCAAGCAATGGAAGAAATTACAACATTGAGGTGGAGCCAGTGGCCGCTGGATGCTTTTGGGACAGGGAGAGGGAAAAGCATTTTAATACAGGGGCTTTTTCGGGACTTGGGAATTATCCCGAGTGACATTACAATGACAGATATAGGCCATTTTACATCAGCATATACCATGCAGAACTGTGTGGGAGAGAGTGGGGTCTACAATGTGAACTATGGTCCATGCTCAGTGGCAAAGCCCCAGGATGTGTATATCCATTGCAGGTGATGAGTCACACTAATGAAAGATGTTTATGTGGGAGGTTGTGGGAGGTGTGGGAGGTGTGGAAGGTGGAGAACATGGGAATCCCTGTAATTTTTATGTAACATTTATGTAATCTAAGCATCTTTTAACATATTTTTAAAAAACATTTAAAAAATGTTTGAAACTACATTAAAAATTATCTGGCACACTGAAACCTTTAAAAAATATTGGTGTGCTTTAGAAGGATGACATTTTCAGGACACTTGTTTCTGGGCTCCCTAAACCAGCTCTTACTTTGATAATTTAGGGGCCACATGTGTGCTTGTCATTACCTTGGATAATAAAAATCTAGTACCAATATTTAAAGGTTCTGGAGAAGGCACTTAAGGGGAAGGCAGACATTTGCACCACTCCGAACAGAGAGCATGTATTTTATGAGATTTTATAATAAGCCAAAGGTAACTGTTTTAATAGACTCACATTAAGTAATCTAGCCCACAAAATTACTATAGAAGGATGTGGATTTTATTTAGTAAGAGGAATAGAAAATTCATACTTTAAACAAGTTTTATGATAAAATGGAAATAAGTCCCATTTCACTCATGAACAGAGATATGAAAATGCTAAATAAAATTTAGCTAAATGAATCCTTTGTCATTAAAAATATAACATCAGCAGGAATTATACTAGGAATGTAAGGATGGCTAAACATCAGAAAATCAGCTAATGTAATCTACCACATATTAATGAAATATGGACAGTATTCACAGGATTTCAAATTAAGACTTGATATAGTTCACAAATTGCTAAAAATAAAACACTAATGTTCAGAAACCAAAGAAAATAAGGAAGCTCCTTATTGTGATAAAGTCTAAATAAGAAATCCTACAACCAATAACATTTTAATAGGAAACCTCAGATGGACTTTAAGATGGACTAAAAGACTGGTACTTCTATTATCTTTGCTAAAGTTTTATACATGGTACTAGAGATCCTGGTCAATGTAAAAAAATAAAAATTAAAAAAAAAGGAAGGATTTTAAGTGTAAGGAGAGAAATGTCTGTCATTACTAGGTGATACTTTTGGCTCAGCAAAGGAATATTTAACTGTTTTTAGATTTAAATGCAAACCATTGAAGTTACTATTTTTGTCAGTATTCCAGAAATGCTCAAACCTTTGTTTATCCTGTTTCTCAGAAATTTTACAAATATCTGTTAGTTCAAGATTACCATGTTATTCAAATCTTTCATAACTTATTTTTTGGTCCGTTTAAATCTTCTTAATTTCTTGCAGAAGTTTTTCAAATACAGCTGATCCTTATAATTCATTTCTTTTTGAAGTTCCATCAACAGTGGTTATATATATTTATAAAGTTATATTGATAGGCATGTTAGATAATGATCATTATAATTGACAAAAGGACTAAAATATTACACATTATAGAAACTACCCTAACACAGAATTCATGAAATCTTCATAGAAAATTGTTTAAAACCTGTTAAAAGTCAAGGATAGATATGAATGTTGAATTTAATTTACAAGCTTTCCATATATTAAAACATTTCTACCATTTTTATTTTTCTGCCTAAGTTTCTAGAAACTCATTTTTCCCTTTAATCTTAATTTATCTAGATAAGGGTTTTCTTATCAATTCCATTTACCATCTAACTTTTTCAACATCAAGTTTTATTGTGGGGACATTCTTGGTAATTTCTGAACATATTTATTTTCATTCATTTATTTCCCTCATTATTTTGGGACTCAATTCAGAGAAGTTTCTAATTCTATTTGTGCCCCTCCCCATTTGGGCGAAAATACTAAGTTCTTTAATTATCACATGACTATCATATTTTCATACAAGTATTTCTAATTGGTTCATTTTTTTTTAATACTATGCTACTTTCTGCTTCATGTTATCATCCACCCCCTTTATCCCTCTGAGGATATTAATAACACTTATTTTGCATTATTGTTCTATCTGGTCCACTAAATATGTTTGTTGAGAATAAAATGATCCTTTGGTTTTTAATAATACAGGCATGCCTCATGTACCTTGTTTTCCTCTGTGGACTTGCTGTATCTATATCTTAATTGAAATTTATTTTCAGAAATAAGGATTAAATCTTGTCCCAAGCTTGTATCCCTCCTGGTAAGTTTACTGATAGGTCTGAAGATTGATCTCAAGGTTGGTATAATCTTGGCTCAACCAGTCCTGCTGTTATTATACCTCTCGATAGCTGGTGCTGTTTTCCAGAGAATTTGTCCATGAATGCTCCTCAGTAGGGCTACATTTTGAATTGGTAACAGAGTGCGGAGGAGTAGTATATCCAGGACCCGACTAGCATAATTTCTCCTATTATCCACATCTGCTACAAACAGTTTCAAGAGCCACTTTGACTCCCTGAGCAGCACTAGACTAATTCTTTCTTCAAAAGAATGAAAAGAGGTGAGCATTATGCAATTCAAATTTATCTGTATAAAGCATTCCATTACAATCCAAGACAAATTTAGAACATACTCCAATTTTGTAAAAGCAAGTAAACTAAGTTGTTTTTGTTTTGTTTTGTTTTGTTTTGTTTTTTAAACCAGCTGAGGTAATTCTGACAGTCACTTTAATTCCCATATACTAAAGGAAAAAAAAGTAATAGATAAAATGTTTATCTTTATATTAAAAAAATTTAACAACCTAAAATAAAGGATACAGCCTACAACTATCCTTCAACTATCACAAGTCATTAATAGGCAGGTGGTGGCTAAAACCCGGCCAAACTGAATCTATCATTCTCAGTTTTTGCTATATTAGTGGTAAAATTAAGTCCCCAATATATAAATTCTGTAAACCCAGCTAAGTTCTTCCAGCTTCTTGATATTTAATAAATTGGCAACCTACTGTCATATTTATGACATAAAAACATGCGTAACAAAACAGATAAATGGGCTTCATCAAAATTTTAAAATTTGTACAAGAAATTCATCATTAAAGTAAAAAGACAACCTACAGAGTGGGAGAATATTTGGAAACCACATATATTTTTAATATCCAGATTATATAAAGAAATCCTATAACTCAGCAAAAAGGCTAACAACTCAATTAAAAAATAGGCAAAAGACCTGAAAAGACATTTTTCCAAAGAAGATAAACAAATGGCCAATAAGCTCTTGAAAAGATGCTCAATGTTATCAGCCATTAGGGAAATCTAAATCAAAACCACAATGAGGCACCATTTCATACCCACTAGAATGGCTAATATTAAACTGGAAAATAAGTGTTGGAGAAGATGTTGATCAATAGAAATATCCAGTCATTGTTAGTAAATATATAAAATGGTGCTGCTACTGTAGAAAAGTTTGGGGGTCCCTCAGAAAGTTAAGTAGTCACCACATGACTCATCAACCCCACTTCTAAGGTACTTAACCAAAAGAGTTGAAAGCAGGGGCTTGAACAGATATTTGCAGACCTATATTCATAGCAGCATTATTCACAATTGCCAAAAGATGGAAACAATCCAGGTGTCCACCAACAGATAAATGGATAAACAAAATGTGGTATATACATACAATGGAATACTATTCAGGCATAAAAAGAATGATGTTCTGATACATGCTACAACATGGACGGAACCTGAAAACATCATGTTGAGTGAAATAAATAGAATATTGTATGATCTCACTGATATGAGATAATTAGAATAAGCAAATTCATCAAGTCAGAAACTATAAATACAGGTTACTCGTAGCCAGGGTGGGGAGAGGAAATGGGGAGTTCATGTTTAATTAACACAGAATGCCTAGATTGAAAAGTTTTGGTAATGGATGGTGGTGATAGCAAAACATTATAAGCATAACAGCACTGAATTATGTATATTTCAATGTGGTTAAACAGGAGAAATTCTAGGTTGTATATGTTGCTAGAATAAATGTTAAATTTGACAGTATAACGTAAATAGTGAAACCTAAAGCAATCTGTGGGCTATAATTAATATTATAATTATACTGATACTGTTTCATCTTTTGTAGCGAAGGCACCATAGTAATGTAAAGGAAAAACTGTAGGCAATAGAGAAAGCTGTGGGATGGGGTAGGGAGGGGGTATATAGGAAATCTATTTTGTTTTGTTTTTTTTTTCCTGGCAAACCTGTAACTTCTCTAATTAAAAAATATGTACAAAATCAAATCAAATCTACTGGAATGTGTAGACTTATTCTGAGATATTATTATAATAAAAATTCATTTGCTTTTCTGAATGAAGACAATGTAATTAAATCTGGTAAAGTAATAAGTTACTATTACAAAAATAATTTTCATGTTTTATGTTTAAAAATGAATTTGTATTATATTCAAAGGAGTGGGGGAGGGGAGGCAAAAATCATGACATACGTGCAACCCAGAAAACATATTTCCTTTTACTGAAGCCATTTTAGAGCAAATTATACATCACTAATTCATAAACAAAACATGCAAACTATCTCAGTATTTGCTTTTAAGAATAGGTTCTATATCATATTGGTTATATAAAGCCACATTAGCTCCTCCCAAAGAGATACATCAATTTGTTCCTTATTGAGGGAAAACCTGAAAACTGTATAAAATGATTATGTGTAAAGTAAAAACATTTTTCAATCTACCAAAATGTTTGTTCTTTACAAAATATTCACCGTAGTATAATACTACAAGCTGTTTTTTACGCTTGTCACCTTCTCTCTATAAATGTTAAATTTTTTAAAGCAAGCTATACATGTAAGACACTGTATTTCGACCTTCATAATTGTTATAGGATTAACTTTCTGTTTTCATAATGAGCTCCTTCGTATTAATGAAATTCCCTTCAAAATGAGATTATTCATATTTAAGAAGCTTATGGAATGAAAAATTGACACAGAATGTAGATTTGTTCCACATCTAAGGTCTCCTAGAACTGTTTTCTGGTGCCACATCACTCACAGTTTTTAAGGATTTACTTGGGAATGATAGCCTGCTTTCTTAAAATATTATCACTTTTTTTTCTTAATCACTTTTCAATCATGGGGTTTGGTTCAAACAAAAGAATATTAGAACCCTAAGTAATGATAAACTGACCCACAGGTTTGGTATAGTTAATCATTTTCCTGCTTCTCTCAATACTCTTCACCATTCACCCCCATCATGAATTATGCTCTAAAAGGATGGAAGGATGATAGTTCTTCTTGAATAATCCATGGACGGTAGTATTCTCAAAATACCTGTTTATAAAGCCCAGTATGATGGTTTTTAAAATGCTTTGGTCACTGAATCCATTTAAGCCACAGGTTCTGATGGCAGCCACTTGTGACATTTTTGTGAAATAGCCTACTAAAACAATAAAGAAAACTAGAGGAATGCATTAACTAAAATGTTAACTTGGAACATTTCTTAGGAAATTATATAATCACCCTAATTTTTCCAGTGGAATACATCTAGTACAAAGACAAGTGAGGACAGTATACTGAAATAGTTAAGTATGCAGCCTCTGGACACAGACTGCCTGGGATGATGTCTACGATCCACCAGTTATAAATGATATGCTCTTTGGAAAGTTAGTTGCCACCCTGTGACACAAGTTTCTTATCCCAAGAAAAGGGCATAATTTATATTGAGGATTAAATGATCCAATAGGCAGAAAGCATTTAGAATGATGCCTGGCTGGAAGTAATCTGGTTAATTATTACTAATTATTTATTGAGATATAATGTGGCATTTTGTAACTTTAAAAGTTGTCATGAAAGTCATATATATTATATGCGTTAGCCGAAAAGGGTGCTGATGCAAAATACCAAAACTCTGTTGGCTTCTATAAAGGTTATTTATTTGGGGTAGAAGCTTACAGTCACAAGGCCCTAAAGAGTCCAACTCAAGGTACCATAGAGGTACTTTCTCACCCAGTCTGTTGTCACGTGTTGACACAAGATGGCAGGCAATGTCTTCCCCCTTCCTCTTAAGGCTCCATGGGCCTAGCTTCTTCTGATCTTAGCTGTAGGCTGGCATAACACTCAGTCACCCTCCCGGGGCTCCCGTTTCTTCCCTCTTCCCGGGCTCAGCTGCTTTGTTCTCTCCACAAGGTCACTGTAGATTATCAGGCTCATCTCTCTTCCTGGGGTCATGTCTATGGAGCACTCTCTTCCTGCGCATCTGCTTCTGTGTTCTCCTTTTCAGTGTATTTACTGTCGTCTTCGAGACGAGTTTATCTGTTTATATAGCCCACAGCTGTAGGCTAGCTGTAGGCAGGGACTCAAATCAAGTCACCCTAACGACATGGTCAAATAAAAGCCCTAATCCTGATTTAATAACATAAAAGTGAAACCTCCGAGTCTAATAAAATCTAATACACCCAGGGGAACCAACCAGTTTATAAACACAATCAGCATTTCTTTTTGGAATTCATCAATAATATCAAACTGCCACATTATATTAATGCTTAATATGCTTATAGTGTATCGCATAATATATTCATGTGTTGATAGGTCATTTGAAAGTTCATATGGCTAAAGCAAGGAATTTACATAAGTTATATTTGAACATAAGTAAATTCTGAGATACTGCATAGTATATTTGTTTAGACATTTAAGAGGATCCAACAATGAGGAATTCATCTATGCATTTCCCCCATCCATAGTGAATAAGAGATGGAACTTTTCAAATTTCTAATTTCTTTATTTTGTAGTTGATGAAGCTATTTTAAAAAAAACAAACAACAAAAAAAAAACAACCACCAAATTAAACAAAAGCAGCCTTTAAACCAAAAGCTTCAATCAAAGCAAGATCAACAGGAGCAGCAATCCAATGCCTCACCACCATTTCCCCCTGCCTGTAGCTAAATACCTTTTCTTATTAAGAAACTAGTAGCATTACAAGAATATCATTCCCCTTGCAAATGAGGAACATTTATCTCAGGGTAAGTTGTGGAATATTACCATTGTGATTTCACGGGAAAGAATGAAAAGCAAGCACAAATCATCAAGGTGCTCAAATGGGGCTAGTGTTTCACCACAAATTCTGTTTCTCTTTAAAATGATTTCAGGAATAAAATGCCAACTGAAAACTAAACCTTTCATATAAGATGTCAATGAAGCTGCTTCCTCATCTGAGGTACTAAAATGCAGATTTTTTTCCATAAATTTTAACCTAACAGATACTGAGTCTTCAATCTTCACAAGGTTATACAGTATAACAAGTAGGTCGACTAGAGTAGACAGCAAGAGACCTGGGGTGGGAGACCTTGCTCCACAACCAATTGCTCAAACCTGAGAAAATTTCAGGTCTCAGTACTTACTGCCAAACTCTCAGAAGAGTTTTTTTTGTTTTTTGTTTTTTTTTTTTTTTAACACATATCTAAAAGGTTTAATATCCAAAACATATGAATAACTGTTGCAAAAAATAACAAAAAGACAAACAACCCAATTAAGTTAATGGGATAATACTTGAATAGACACTTCTCCAGAGAGATACACAAATGACCAACAAACATATGAAAAGATGCTAAACATCATTAGCCTTTAAGGAAATGCAAATCAAAACCACAACGAGACACCACCTCACACCCACTTCGATGGCTACTATTAAAAAAACAAAAAGTGTTGGTAAGATTGTGTATAAATAGGAACCCTCATACATTGCTGGTTACATTCCCATCAGAAGAGTTTTAAACATAAATGAGCACAATTTTCCAAGAGATGAGAGATCAGGGCCACATAAGCCTGTGGATGCACACATACACATTAAAGAATAATGATATTGATCAAGTCAATTGAGGAGTACAAACCAGGTTTTAAATATTTGTTTTTAGGGAAGCCAATATGAATTTCATTAAGATGGTAACAGCCACGGATAATCTGAAAGAATAAAAATGCCAATTATTGAATATGTTATTTGAGAATATATATTCACAGAATATACTTTTAGATGGTTTCAAAATATATGACAACAGAATACAGAATCCAACCTCAGTGAGATTTTAGAGGCATCTTAATGGATTCAGAGAAATTTCCTACACAATATTTTGTCAGGACCCAAAGAACTTAGGGTTAATTTTTTTTTGAGGTTCTGGGGCTAGGGATTGAATCCCAGACCTCATATGTGGGAAGCCAGTGAGTGCTCAACCATTGAGGCGCATCAGCTCCCCTGAGTAGGTTTTTTTTATTGATTTTTTTTTTTGTTTTCAGGAAGCACCAGGAACTGAACCCATGTGGAAAGCAAACACTCAACTGCTTGAGCCACATCCACTCCCAAGGGTTAATTTTTAAATTCGAAATAATGTACATTCCAAAAATTTCAAAAAATTGTTCAGTTACAGAAAAATTTAACTATCCATAGTTTTCCTGAAATAGACAAATTTAATCCACATATGTATATCTATAAAACACATTTACCATATTAAAATTGAAAGTGCGTCTGAGTAAAGAACACTTTAAGTGTCAATAACACAATTTTCTGGACAACATCAACACCTAGTGACAAAAAAAAGGGCTTCCTAACAAATGATTGAAACTAGTGAAGCAAAAGAAGAAATCTTAAATAGACGCCTCGATCACAAGATGATCATAATCATACGGTTTCTTAAACATATTGGACCTTGACCCCATTTTTTATTTAGCACTGATTTAACAAGTATAGTCATACCTTGGTACTCATCTGCTTTGAAACTCGAATTTGGTACTCGACGCATTTTGACACAAAAATTTTGTCCCAGTACTCATTTGTTTGGTACTCGATGCGCAAGCTAGAACTTGGCAGTGTCGGTTGCCTCATGACTCACTACCCTTTCCAGCCAAAACAACGGGTCACGCATTAGTCATGTGGTAGCTCTTGGCCTTTGCACATCCCACTGTGGTCTTGTCTTACCTTCTGTGGTCACTTTGTGTATTCTTTTTTTGTTGTTGTTTTGTTTTTCCCTCATCATGGGTCCTAAGAAAATGAGCAGTGATAGTGCTGAGCAGAAAAGAAAATTACTTCACACCACTGTTGAGCAAAAAAAAAAAAAAAAAAACAATAATAGGTAAATATGAGAGTGGTATTTGCATTACTGATCTTGCTAGGGAATACAGTATGCCTAGAACAACAGTCTCCACCATCATTAAGAATAAAGAAGCAATGAAAAAGGCTGACTTTGTGAAAGGAAAAGCAGTGCTCCCAAAAACAAGTTGAAAAGCTGTTATTAATTAGGGTAAATGAGAAGCCTGGCGATAGTGTATCAGAAGCCATGATACATGAAAAAGCGTAAGTGTTGTATGCTGATCTATTGAAAAACAAATAGGAACCCAGTGATAGAGAGTGTTGAAGTTTTTAAGGCCAGCTACACCTGGTTTGATAATTTTAAAGAGGACCAGCATCCATAGTGTCATGATGCATGGCGAGGCAGCAAGTGCTAATAAAAAGGCTGCTGATGAATTCATCAGTGAATTTCAAGACTATATAGAAGGTGAGGGTTGAGGAGACCAGAGTTTTCTGGAAAAGAATGCCAAGTAGAACCCGTATCACAAAAGAAGAGAAGGTATTACCAGGCCTCAAACCAGTGAAGGACAGGCTCACTCTATTGTTGTGTGGGAGTTCTAGTGGGGACTTAAGACTCAAGCCTCTTTTATAGTCTATTGCAGTGAAAACTTAAGAGTTTTCAAGAAGCATAATGTCATAAAAAGCAAACTCCATGTGATGTGGAAGGCAAACAAGCAAAGCTTGGTTCACAAGGCAATTTTTCACCGAGTGGATATATGAAGTGTTTGGTCCCTCAGTGAAAAAATATTTGCTGGAGAAAGATTCACCTCTGAAAGCACTCCTACTTTTGGACAATGCACCTGCCCACCCTCCAGGCTTGGAGGCCTAGAATGAAGTCTCTTATAGGACAATGAATTCAGCATGGAGGAATTTGTGGCCAGAAACTGTGACTCAGAGAGACTTTGAAGGGATTGAGGCTGACCAAGCCTGCAGGTGCAGCGGGTACAGATGTGCAGGATGCTGTATCTTTGGGCCAATCCTTGGGTCTGGAGGTCAATGCTGCTGATGAGGAGTTTGTGGAGGAACATGGTGAAGAGCTCAGCACTGAGGAGCTGCAGGAACTACAGAAGGAGCAACAAGAGGCAGCTGAAGAGATTTCTTCAGGTGAGGAGGAGATAAGTAAGATGTCCCCAGTTCCTTGATAAAAGAAATGTGTGCAAAATGGGCAGAAGCTCAAAACTTTGAAGAGAAGTACCATCCGGACAAAGCTCTGACATGCAGAAATGTGAATTTATTGAGTGACCAAACAATTTCACACTTTCAAGGAATTCTAAAGTGACAGAAGCAGTTCCCATTGGATAAGTTTTTAGTGAAGGTGACAGAGAGTGTGTCAGAGTCTGTGGTGCAAGCTGAAAAAAGGCAGAAAAGAGAAGGAACACCTGAAGTGCAAGTGCCCGATGTTCTATTGAAAGGGGACTGTCCTTCCAAGCAACAATCCATGTACCCTCTCCTCCTCACCATTCTCCTCCCACCCTCCATTAGGCCATAGACTCTTCTCAGTACAGATAAAGTTTTTATTTTATTTTATCTGGGTATTAATTTTTAGTTTTATTTCTCATGTAAAGTAATAAAATACAACCATATCTTTTTACATGTTGCCTTAAAAATGTGCATTGTCTTTGGTTTGGGAATGCATTTAGTTTATTTACATTATTCCTTACGGAAATAATTTGTTTGGTAATCGTCGTTTTGGGTACTTGTCCCACCCTCCTGGAACCAATTAACGACAAATATGGAGGTTCTACTATGTAGCATGTGTTGAGGATTTCAGAGTAGCAGGACAAAACATCACACATGCTTGCACACAAATGATTAGGTTAAGTTTCCAACTTATTTGGACATAGAGAACCTCAACAGAAATTGGGTAGCTACATAGGTTTCCACTAGACCACTGCCTAACTCCTTTGGGCCCAAGGGCTCTAGTGGAGGAAGACTGTCCATGGGGGACATTCATTGGATTTGAGAAGTTAGACTCAGGGCTTGTGGCATAGCTCTAGAATTCATATCAACAGTCCACATTTCTACTAACTAGAATATCAGGATCTCTTAGTGTTTCAAATCAACTCAAAATCGACAATGCTGCATCTTCATCCCTAGAAAATTGTGAAGTGGCCGTAATCAAAAATGAACTCACAGCTAGTTCACTCAAGCCTTCTACCACTCTATAAAGAGTATTCCTCAACCAATAGTCTTCATAACTAAGGCTCTACAGAACACATTTTGAGATTGCTGCTGTAAGTATTTTGAAGTTTAGCCTGGGATTATGACATGATATCAAGGGTTGCACACTTAAAACACTGTTTTGGCTCCTCAGAGAACCTGTTGCCCTGTATTTCATCTAGAACTTGCATGGTATGAAAAAGCCCTATATAATATTCTACTGTACAGGACTATTGTTGAGTGGCATTACCCAACACATAGTACACCTTAGGTTCACAGTACCTATAAAAGCTATGCCCCACATATGAAATTATTTTAACCTCTTGGATATTGTGAACCTCTTAACCATACATACCTACACACGCACACGCATGCACACGCATGCACACACACGCACGCCCACACACATACACATATATATATTTTTTAGCTACTAGGAAGCACAAATTCCAATTTATAGCCTGCTTCTAGATACGATGTTTAATCTTACATTAAACTTACCTCTGGATTTACCCATTTTCCTGTTTTTACTTTTTCTTTGTACCAGTTATATATTTTAGTACGTATATTTTATATTATACATAATATATACTTCAGAAGTGATGCAAGGTACATGTGAGTAGGTAAGAAAATATACTATTTTAGATCTACCACCACCATGTAAAGCACTAGTTATGTACATTTTAATATGCACATATGGGAAATAATATAATTGAGTTCTAGCCCAAAGAAATTAAGTGTGATCATAAAGCTATCACTGAATTGAAGTCCTATAAAGATATATATTTGTTGAGAGAACGTACACCAAAAAAAAAAAAAAAAAAAAAAAGGATGCTGGAGTATGTTCCTGAAGACATTGGTTCAAAATCTTGCATTTTAATAACTATATGCCCTAGGAAGGCTAAATTAGATAACACACAAAAAAATGGTTTTGACTTATAACACACTGCATAAATTCAAGTTACCAAACTCAACACAAAACAAAATGAGTAGGTGAGTGGAACATCAGCGGGAAGAAAAGAGATTACAGTGTGTTTGTCGTCCTTCCTCCCTCCTTCGATTTGCTTGAAGCAGTTTTGACTTTGAACAGGCCTCCTTGTAAATTTCCCTCAAGAAATTTAGTAGCTGGAGGTTAAATAAGGGTCTTCCACAGGCTTCCAGCTACCAATTTCTTATTTAAGAAATTATCTGTACATAGTTTATTCTAACTGGGGATTTATGGATACAGGAGCCACAGCTGTGGAGAATGGACATTCATCATGTAGTCTTTCTTGCAAGGTACAAAACAGAGCAATCCCAGAAGTAAATGGATTCTCTGGGCCTGCTTAGGCCCCACATAGCTGCCACTCAGCGGTCACTATGAAATGAAATGTGCCGCAGTGCAGGAAGGGGCACCACGGGAAGCTGCATCTGACGGTTTGCAGTCTCCCAAATGCTGTGTTGGTAATTTTTTTTTTTTTTTTTACATATTTATAAAAAAAGATTGCTTTTATCTATCTTATTTATATAATTAGTAAAGCTTGGGGCTAGCATAAGTTATAACGTATGTCGAAGTCTGAGAATTATGCCTTTATATTTGTATTTTTTGTTTAAAATATATTCTTTTACATAGTTTTATCTATCTCTAGCTATATCTAATTTCTGTGGAAATGAAAGAAGATTTACAAATGGAAAAAAGCATTTGAGAAACAAATTTAAAAAATGAAGGAAAACTAAATGACATATGATTTAATATGTAATATTATATAATAAAGAAGAAATACAATGCAGCCTGATAAATGTGGGTTAAAATATAACTGTAAATGGGGGGCAAGTTATGCAAACTGTCTGAGCTTAAGTTTGAACACTTGTTAAATGGGGAAATAAGACATCCATAATATCATAAGATTATATGTTATGTAGATGACACAAATAGCACAATGTACAAAATGGACAATCAATAAATGTTGTGATATAGCTCCAACATAGTAAACAGAAAATATAAAGCATTCCTAGAAACCTGCACAAAATTAGATATATTAAATGGATAAGATTGGCTATATTAGATGTTACAAAGTTTGCCTAAATTAGCCTAAAATTTGCTATATGCTTTTGAACTTGACTTTTGTTTAGTAGGCTTTTTACCTACTTCAAAGATGTTTCTGGAATCCCTGACTGACTGCACTGGTGAGTAATCATTGCTGATATGGTTAAATAGATAAACATCTGTATTCAGCACATTAGCTGACATCTGTATGTCAGCATAACACTCTCAAATATAAGTATCCTAGATGAAACTTATTCTAGATATCCTAATGACAGCTGAAGTATATAGTATGAATAGTATAAATACAGTTGTTACAGAATATGCTGAAATGATAGCTGTGAAGCTGTTCATTTATGTACAAATTGAATTCTTAGTTTTCAAATAAATAAGGAAAGAGCTTTGAATTAATATAAATATTAAGAGATTACCTAGGTAACTTTAGGTAGTTGGAAATGTATGTAAACATTTATTTAATACAGGGAAAGTATAGAGATTAGAACATAACACCAATTTTGTGGATTTTTTTAATGTGCTAGCATTCATAACATCTGAAAATACATTTTGAAGAATGGATTTACTTTTTAGTTATTTTACTGCAATAGGCCAGGGCACTCAAATCCTTTTTGAGAGTTCTTCATTTCTTTTAAAGAGAAATTGAAAGCAGAGTGTCAAATTCACTACCTCATAGTAAAGAAGTGTAAGTCTCCAAAATCATGCAAAACATCATGAAAAAGCAACACCCTGATATAGGAATAAAGAATACAGAAATAAATTAAGAATATGTTGAAGAGAAATTAGGTAACCCAAAAATATCTTCCTTCTCCACTAGCGTGGGATGAAAGTAATTATCAATTCAGTATTATAAATGTGAGTTATAGTGACTGTCGAAGCAACATGAGACCGGACAGTCCTAAGAATTATGCCAAACTTATAAAACTGACTTCTAAAATGTTAAATAAAATTATGTGATTAATTTTTGATAAACACATAAAAAACATATTCTAAGAGGTAAATGGCTTTGACTTTCTTTCCCACAGAAAATTGATGTCAACACTCAACATTCAATAAAATGTTTATCAGGCAACTAACTCTCTAAGGGGAACTTCAACGTGCATGTATGTGTAACAGTAACCTCACTCTTAAGATTAGAGCATTTGATGAAGTCTTCGTATTTTGCTAAAAGTCCAACTTAGAAGTTAAGGGAATCAACAGGAAAAACACCTCTGTTCAACTTAATTCATGTTTAAAACAACAACAAAAATGGATGGACAGCTTGAAAACTATAGGAATCTTTGACAACTTTGTGTGTTAAGAGGAACGGAATGCTAGAAGCAGATGTACACTAAAATGATTAGAAAAGCATATTCCAGAGAAAGATAAAAGGAATTCGAAAGCATGGATAGACAGGGATGGTATCATACATATGGATGATGAAATATATACTTTTTAAGACTCAAAAGTAATATAAAGTATTAATAGTTCATTTCTAATAGCATTATTTAGGAATGTTCCCATAGAGAGAAAAAAGTAATAGACATTTATAGAAATGATACAGCTATTCTTAGATTTTTATTAGCTAAGATTTTAAAAGACACCATAAAAGAGGAGGGACAAATGACCTAAGATGAAAGCAAATAAGAATAGGGTAAATGCATAACAAAAATTGGTATCAAAAGTTTAAAGCACAAAATGATTGGGCAATCTAGAGCAGCAGGACAAAAGGCCAGGACATGAACAAGAAAGTACTACATCGAATGCCAAGGAAAGACAGTTAAATTCTATTTAATGGCAGAGAGAATGAGGAGACATCAATCCTTATTTGATTTACCTATTTTCTTCCAAGGAGAGTAATCAAAGTCAAGACACTAGAACAAACAAAATTAAGTGGAAATAGTGGAGCCAGTGGCCACTTGATACTCAAGTTATTAAGGGAGCATGTTAAATAAGCCCAGTGGTCCAAGCCTACATTAATTAAGTTTCAGAGCACACAAAAAACTACCAAACATTACTGTAAATTCATTACTGGTAGTCTTTAAGAAATCATGAAACTTTTATATCAATTCTAGAGATGAAAAAAAAAAGTTATCTTTTAAAGTAGAAAAAGGTGGAGTAGGGTAATGTATTTCAATGTTCAGCAATACTTGGAACAAATGATTTGATTGGATTTATAGAGGAACAAATCAAGGTAAATTGGCCTTATTTTCTTTTTTGATAGAGATAGAGACAAATGAATCAAGGGAAATCTACATTTTCCTATTGCTTCAAAAGGTTATTATTTTTTATGCCAAGGAAGTACATGAAAAAGAAGATTGTTATAACTTAATCTTTAAGAAAATTTGTGCACTAAGAATTTAACCATTTATTATACCACACAGTGATCAAAAGCACATGTTCTAAGGAGACCCAGGAATTGAACCAGGGACCTTGTATACCCAAGGCAGTAATTCCTCCACCGAGCTACACCAGCTCCACTAAAAGCACATGTTCTAAAGTCAGACGGCCTGGATTTGATTCTTGCTTCAGGGAATCGGGGACAAGTTACTTAAACTCTCTCAGCCATTTATGATTAGTGAAATGACCCATGGCAAGTAGTCCTTAAGTGTCAGCTTTCATTTTTACCTCCTTGAACCCTCACAAACACCCCATGAAATACATCATATTCCCATTTTACAGTGACGGAAAATGGAAGCGTATAAAAGTTACAAAATACATTCCCGGCTACATCGGAATAGCTGAGCTTGTTTTAGGGCTCTTCCCCCAATTTGACAGCATATTACTTCTGCAACTTTAGCAAATTTGACATTTAAGTCTAATTATCCTAATTTTAGTATCATTATAGTCCCCAGATGTATACAACCATCTTTGCATTCCACTAAACAGTATCACTTTTCCTAAAATTATAATGGAAAAGCAAAATTTTAATCAATGTTAACCAAGAATAACTGAAAATTTGTATTGCCTTAGTTTCCTAAAACCATTAAAATGTGACTATACATTTACACATCATGTATAAATCCTCTATTTCTCCTTAATAGAGACAACAAACTTTGTCATTGCTATCATTCTACACCATTGGCAGATGTGTACATAAACTATTACTCTTGGGGAAAATGAAGCATTTATATTTGGGTTTCATTAAAAATTTAAAGTAGTTTTTATGAGAAGCATTTGATATGAAGTCCTGGTCATCCCTGGAAATTCTTTTTTTCCTTCCATCCCATGCACTGAGTCTCTGTGTCTGTGGTTGTGGCATAGCGCTGAGCTCTGGAAATTCAGCAGTCCTCCGGGTCCTTCCTATAACCTTAGAATTAGCTCAGAGGAAATTCAGCTAAATAACTTCCCTCTCAAGATGGACACGTGGCTTATTTGATGGTAAAAGTTTTGCAATGGTATAAACGGGAAATCTCAGATTTGATCATTCTTTGGCGGTTTTGAATGATTATCCTGCATTTGCTCAAAGCCTAGAGCACATGAGCCAAAGCCTTAAGAGGTTCTCTCTCTGAGGGAAGGAATATGTGTTTTGGAAGTCAGATCTGTCTTTGAAAGCCACTTTATTCAAACCGTGCCTGGAATACAATAGGAAAGGGGCTCAGCACTTGCTAGTTTTTTCCCCTTTCCTTTCTCTTCCATGTGAGTTAGCTAACACTTATTGCCTTCTTGGATGAAATTTAAAACAAAGTATTAGAAATCAGAAATCAGATCTGGAAAGGCCAAAGTTGAACTATTGGGCAAAACCGATTATGATATTAATAGTCATGACAACTAATATTTACTTAAAATGTATTGCATTAGGCAATGTGCATGCATAATTTCATTTATTCTTCACAGGAACCCTAACTTAACTGAAGATAAGTACTCAAGAGTTAGGTGTCATAGCCTTAAAGAGATTATGGATCAGTCTACAGGGCAGAGCTGCGATTGAGAACCAAGTCTGTTTACTTCCAAAGTTCATGTTCTTACTTACTATATACTCACTAGCAAATGTAGCCCACATGCACCTCACTGTATCCACCTTCCCCCAGCTCAGGTGATGGAGTCTCCAGGAGCCAGGGAGCTACATAAAATACTGGAACAGCTTGGCCATAGTGAACAGAAGAGCTCAAATGCAATCACAAAATGGTAACGGACCTTGTGCCTTAGCACTGGGAGACCATAGGCAGTGATGGAGACTATGGAGAACTATAAAACTTTTGCCCACTCCAAATGGAGCTGTCTACTCCAATCAAATCTAACTGTGTGCAAAGGTAGGCTCCGTGTTACCGGCTCTTTCAACTTTTCAAGAGGGGCTAGAAAACTGATTTTGTGTGGAAAGGCATGCAATTTTTAAATATTGGCAAATAATTTATATTGAGACCAAGCAAAATGTGTCTGTTGGCCAAACAGAAGCAGAAACTAAACAACCTATAAACACACACACACACACACACACACACACCCTTTTCTGAAGTTTTTCTCTTCCTTTGCCCTCACTCAGGCCCTACCACTCTGGCACTGCTCCTACTCTGTCTTCTTACTCCAAGGGTCCTACATCCCATTTCTCAGAGGCAACATCAAACACAACCTTAAAAATACACATGGTAATCTATAGGAAGAGGGAACTGAACTATATATCACATGTAATTTAATTAAAACTTTTCTGGGACAGTGATGTAGACTATGGACCAGTAGATGCTAATGTTAAGTATCAGGACGTCTTTTTAATAGCAAAACATTTGGTTGTACTTATAATACTCGTTTATTATAATGTGTACTCGTGTATGATTACAAGAAGTGATTAGTTCAGTGTTTTTCACATTTATATTTAATATCACTGTCCATATACATTGACAAGAGTGTGCATAGATATAAATGTGTACTAGGATTTATGTCAGACATATTATATAGTACATGTATATGTATATAAGTACTATGATATATGATATACATTAACTGGTCAATAGACATTGCTTTAGTGTGCTTATGATATGGATTCTCAGTTTCTTAGAATCCCAGAGAATTTATGGCTCACTGTTGGGAAATCTATTGGACCATCCATTAGTGTTAGATGAGGCAGGTAGATGGGGTCGTAGTCACTTCTTATTTGACAGTATTTTCAACAGTATTTCGAGTAGCACTTACCCTGGAAGATTCATTTCCTGCTCACAAACATATACATAGTGTTTCTCAAAAAGTAGTCCAAAGAATATGTGGGCTACAGCATCCCCAGGAATGTTTGTTTTTAAAGGCATATTCCAGAGCCTACCTATGCATAAGCTTTTATAAAGTGGGGCCCAAGAAGTGCATTTTAAAAAGCAATTGTGGTTATTTATGCATAATAAAAATAGTCACTGACTAAAAGAAATAAACTCTTTTCCACTACCACCACAGAGAACCCTGGGTAGTCATATGCAGAAACTATTTCAGAAAGTACATCAGGAGACCCTGAATTAAATTTTAAAGGAATAATTATGAGAAACAGTTTGTGTAGCATAAAATCCTGCAGCACTGATGAGAAAGAGAAATAGAAATGGCAGTAGCATTAAAAAGTAATTCTAACATTCAGAGGCAAAACACCAAATGTGTAGAGCAAATGCTTATGAAATTATGCTTTTTAGCCAGTACAGATAAGTTGGGAACTGTATACAACTGTCATATCTGTAGACAGGAAGTTAAAACTGTGGCAGACCTTCTTGGAGGGCTATCTAGAAATTACACCTCCCTTTACATCTTCCTTGTTGAGAACCTGGTTTTGTTCAGGCATCAGCAGCCTATTCTTGAAGAGAATCTGAGCTTCTCAACTTCAGGGTTGAACCTTTATTAGTCTATTCTAATCGAGGTTAACTAAATTCCCTTTATCTGTCATTAGTTTAGGAAAGTGCATGTGATATAATTTTGACAGATGAAATATAAAAGAAAAACTGCTTTGGGAAGAGGCACTTATAATGGTCTCCTTTGTCTTCTAGCCTTTGGATACTGTTGTGTGAAGTTATGATGCTAGGATCTGCAGCAGTCTCTTTGTAAATATGGCAAAAGTCATAGACACAAAAGCCAATGCTAGGCAGATTACACAGAGATTGTTAAGAACCTGGGTCCTTGATGACATCTATAAGCCCCTGAGATAATCCTTGCACTCTGCTACCACATGATTGCATATGCCCTGTGGGAAGGAAGTTGTTAAAACAGGTGAACTGCTATGTGTTCTCTCACTTTACAGAGCAGATGCTCCCGGTAAATGAAGGCAGCCAGTGTCATGGTGTAATCTCCTTGTACATATGCTCTTGTAAAAAGACTAGTATTTGCTGTGATATTTGTGTCTGTAAAAAGACTAATATTTGCTAGGGCCCTAACATCTAGTATGCTCGTAGCAGGACATCCCAGGCTAAGGATTAAATGAACTCAGAATCTACAGAATTATAAGGCATGGATCCCTGAAAAATATTACTTATGCCTGGGTTTAAAAATGGAGATACTACATAGCCTAACCACTTCTTGCTATGTAAGGTAACGTGTTTACTTCATCTGACACCTCCTCTATTAGTCTGTCTGTTCAATTTTAGGAAGGATGGACATGGGAAGCCACATCAGATGTCCCAAACTTCTACCTGGCTTGTCTGATCCTTCTTATTGTCTATATCCTTGAAATTATTAGTAATGGTGACACTGGATAAGACCCTTAAATTCAGGTGAATCTGATTTTATGTCCTATCTTATGTGGGCATATCTTATTAGGTAAAATAATAAATCAAAATCCCACCCCCCTTGTCCAAGCCATTTTGAATTGGGTCTTCTGCATATCACTTGGAATGCTTCCAGCTGAAGGTAATAGAACATGGGCTAATAAAAGAAGCAAAGGCACTAACGAGAACCACAAGCCAAACAAGGTCAATAAAAGCATCAGAGAGATCTGGGAGAAAAACTGATCTAATTAAGAATATCATCACATAGCTAGTAAGAAGAAATTGTTAATTAGTATAATCACCATGCCTAAATCATACTGTCTCTTTTTAAGTTTACTATTAAGTAGATAATCTTTGGGGGTTTTACCTAGCCAACAACTCAGTAATTTGTTTTCTCCAATTCACACAGGTGAGTCACTACATTTTTGACCAAAGAGGACCATATCTGGTTACCTGACAAAAGGTGGGCCAATCAGATACTCTCCTTTGAAATTCTAAATAGGGACTAAGATTGAAATCGGTCTTTGTGTATCACTAAACATGTAACATACCAACACTAGAGACGCAGGAAGGATGGCATTTGCCTGCTATGGGACCTAGAAAAAAAAATAGTATGCTAGTGAATAAAATCAGGGCTACCATGAGGATAAATGAGATGGGCAGAAGGTTTGAGCAAGCTTTGTGTTGGTTTTTATTTCATACCTTCCCATAATGTTAACTAATATCAATGTATACATTTAGGCACAACAAGCAGATATGAAACAGGATATAGTTCATTCAGTTATTTCAGTGTGGTTTAAAAAGTTCTCCTCTTCCAGCCTTGTAGTTTTCCCTATTAAGCACTGATTTAAAAAATATATATATATCAATTCAGGCATTACATTGGAGACCAGACATTTGAGTTCATTTCCCTGGAAACCCAAATGGGTTGATCAGGTAATGCCTCCTTAAAACGAAGGACGATTCCTGTTTGTATGAGTTAGCCCATACAAAGTGATTCTGACTCCGAATTCACATGTGCAGAGAACCAATACCATGCGCAGAGTGTGCATAAATCTTTGCATACATTTGCAAAGTATCAAAGACAACAGGGGTTTGATACTTTGGGGTTGGGATATGAGAAATATTTAGGAATAAACGTGTCTTGTATAAAAATGCCCTGACCATTTGTGCACGTGAGATTTGAGTGGATCTTTAAATGAGAAGGTGGCTAGAAACTGCAAATAGCAACAGGAAAAGCATCAAGATGATAGAGTAGTTGCTGCGAAGATCAAATATTGTGGTTTTGCAAACTCAATTTATTGCATTAAAATAGACTTTAGGTTTACTGAACATCAGTTAAGTAACAGTGTCCTCTTAGCTATTCATTTATCTCATTGGTAGAAAAAATTACTTATGTGATTCCTTTGCCAACTTTAAGGTAATACACTGGAGCATGTCTATGCCTGATCTGCAAGTGAATGCCAGCTCCTTAAAGTAAGGATATAATAGAATGCAAAAGCTAATCATGATATAAAAAGGAAAAGACAAAATGTCAGAGAAAGTTTCAATGAAGTTGAGTAAAACAGAAAAATAGACAACCTGATAGAATGGCAAAAAAAAGGATAATAACTAATGAAGGCTAACATCTTATCCCTTGATCTTGTAGATTTTGAAATCATAACTGCAACTGGAACTATATAGTGTTTGTGCATTTATTTTTATTACAATAGAAAGGTAACCAGTTATCTCATTTGTGTATGTTAGAGAAGTGTTCATAGAATAGCCATCATATATTTCTGTTACCTATCAAATAGCCCAATCATAGCTAATAGGGGTCTCCTTTTCATTTTGTTATCAATATTACTTGATAATGATATAAATACAGAGTGGCAATAACTAGTGAAGGTGATATTAGACTCCTTGTGTAGGATTTATTTGTGTACCTTTTACCTCTACAAAATGTATGACAGTTATACACGGAACACTTGGGAGAATTAAATCTAATTTTAAGCTACATGACATTTCGGTAAATATACTGAATAATTTATGAAACCAATTTTAGGAAAAGAGCTGAATGACTCCCTGTTTTGATGGCTCATAACCCAATATCCAAATACAAGCAGAAGGTGAACAGTTATTCTTTAACAGGGAGGCCTGAACATGCAAACACTTCACCCCTAGAGTTTTATCCTGCACCTATTCTAAATTTTACCCGAAACTCTCTGGTTCTGAGTAACAGACACCTAACAATCATTCACACTTTACAACACTTGATTTTAGGAGGCTAAGATTTTTTAGACAAACTGCCAATGCCAGTACCCTTTCCAGATGGAAAGGGAGATGGATGCCCAACCATTTGAGCCACATCCGCCCCCTATCACTGTCTTTTTAGAGCTCCCAGTTTTGTGTGCCAAAGCACTATTGTTTTCAAAGAGGACTTAAAATCTTGAGTACCAATTCTAGTTCCCTTAAAATAAAATTTAGACAAATGTACAATACTAATACGTGGTAAGGGTATATAGGGAAAAATATGCCAAGTGTACGTTATGGACCATTGTTAGTGGTAATAGTCTGATGATGTTCTTTCATAATCCGTGACAAGTGTTCCACAACAATGTAAGGTGTTGGGGGAGGGATGATATGTGGGAATTCTGCACATTATGTGTGATTGTTTTGTAAGCTCACAACTTCTCTAATAAATATATATATATATTAAAAAATATTTAAAGAAAATCTGAAAGAAAAAAAAACTACCAAGATCAAAATAGAGGAAATAAACTCATTTTCCCCTACTCAAAATTATTCAAGTATATTTGTTAAATATATAAATAAATCTATTGATATGGAAGGAATAATTTTTCCCTCCCTTTCCATCTTTCAAGAACTTCAGTCTTTCAAGAATTTCACACAAATAGTGAGAAATAAAAATGAGGAAATAAAACTAATTTAGTAAACTTTCAATTACTGAAAAATTTCAAAGGCTATTTTGATAGTTGATATGATTTACTCCATTTTTATCCCCTCCTAATAATTGTGATACAGTATTTTTATGATAATGTAGAAAATGGAAAAATTAATAGGAAAAAAGTATTAGCATACTTTATCCCACTTGATATTTTCTTTCTGATAAATGACACGGTATAAAATAACATCCCTCCCCTTGTATTTATCAAAATTGTTATTGAATATATGACTAATTATACACTGTTTTCTAGTTACCCCCTTTTCATCTAGATGTTTCTGTACATACTTAATTTTTCACCCATTAGAGCATAACCATTTTCCATTTTACTGCAAACTTTTGCACATGATTTATTTTTTTATTTTTAACAGTAGCCATCCTAGTAGATGTGAAGTGGTATCTCATTGAGTTTTTCTTTTTCCCCCAAAACACACTCCTCCCTCCCCTGGTAAACTCTAATATACTTCTCTCACTGCTAATTTGCATTTTCTAGTCCTCTCCTATAAGTGGTATTATACAATATTTGTCCTTAAGTGCCTTATTTTACTGAGCATAATGTTTAAGGTTCTTCCATGTTGCAGCATGTCTGATTATTTCATTCTTTCTCGTGGTCAATATTCCATTGTGTGTACATACTGCATTGTTTATCCATTCATTTGTTGATGGACATTTGGGTTGTTTCCACCTTTTGGTTATTATGAATAATGCTGCTATAAACACTAGTTTACAAGTGTCTGTTTGCAACCCTGTTTTCACTTTCTTTGGGTATATAGCTAGAAGTGGAATTACCAAGTCTCAGAAATTCTATATTTAACTTTTTGAGGAACCACCATATTCCTTTTCACCGTGGCTACACACTTTACATTCCATATGCTTTCTGCTCTCGATGAATAAAACTATCAATGACCTAGATAATTTCTCACATATTGTGCAAAAAGTCACTGGTTTAACCTCTTTGATCTATTATATTCTTGGTAAATTTAAAACTTTGATTCCCCCCCCCAATATCCCACTTTCCATTCTAGATATCTGACATCATGTGTTCCTAGCCTCATTACCATGGCTCATTTTTCGGTAATCAACACTTTACATATACAACGACCAAGTCTCATTCAACCACAGGAAGTAACCCACATCTGAATTACTTCTTGGAAATCCTTTCCTCAAGTCTGTGAGCATCATAATGATCTGTTTGTGCTTACTTTCCCATGTAGCCATGAACCCCGAAGCAGCAAAAAGGCCTTTTGAACTAGAGCAGATAATTATTCTCTCAAACCACAAATAAATTCTAACCAGGCCACACACTGCTTAAGTGATAAGACAGGTCTTTAAGGCTGGAAGTTTATAAGAACTTGGGTGGTAATGTCATGTATCCTAAGGATAGACAGACATTTCATGCCTTGGCTCTTTTGTAAAAATTTTACTATTAGAATTTTTTTTTTAATTTTCACACCACACAAACCCATATCCATAAATGGCAAATGTTGCTTAATGATAAAGTTAATTACAGTAATGAAGAAAATATATGATACTAAATGATACATGGCAAATGTTGCCTAATGATAAAGTTAATTACAGTAATGAAGAAAATACAAGAATACTTAGAAATGCACCCAAATGGGGTTGTATCATAGAGCAAATAGTTTATTTTCCCATCATATACTTAATCTTCAAAAGCAAACAATAATTCTGATGTGACTATACTACTAAAATATTGAAAATACTATAAACTTAGTTTTGATTTAAACATGACCAATTGGATACACATTTTTAATAGCTCTTTCCAAGCACAAATAAACTGGCAGTGAAGGAACAAACAAGGCATATACTCAGAAAAACAAAGAGAACAGAAAAAGAGGACAGAATGTCAAAATCTTGAGATCCAGAACACAATTCAATAAAATTCAGTAGAATTACCAATGGAGAGCAGAAAATTAATAAATGTAGTTCTGCATAGGGCAAGGTGTCTGCATGAAGAACTAAGAGAAGCCAGCAAGATACAAGCTAATTTGCACCAGAGAACCTTGGTGTCTCAGGAATTTGAGGAACTTTTGTATTTCTGAAGCCATAGACATGAGTGGGTGGGGTTGAAAAACAAGATGACTGTTTAGAAGTGTATATAAGGACCAGCTCAGTCTCAGACTCCATTTCCCACTCCACACAACCACAATTTATTCACAATAGGACACAGGATGTAAATTCTCTGGAATGATTGACCCATAAAAGATCTAGACCCAGGCAATTTGGTACAGTTGATGGTAAGGTAGAGGTACTAGATTGAAAACAGGAAAATATATGATACTAAATGGTGAAACCACCAAGTCGTCTTCCCTGCTTGAGTCCTAGTACTCCAATAGCCAGACTTGTATCTACCACCACAAACCCCAAGTAGTAATCCAAAATATCTCCCTTTAAATAAGCAGGTATTCCAACATTAAAGACATACAGACATTTGGGGGATCTCCTGGAGAAACTACTGGGACTCCACTCTAGAGTAAAGCAGACATCTTGACAAGATTGGCGCACATACATGGAGATTAAAATCAACATTTTAATGTCCATGTCTTACACATAAATTGACAGGCAAAGATAACCAGGTATTTGAGAAAGATCTCAACTTGAAAGAAAAAAAAATAAATCACAAGTCAAACAGCAAATGAACTTATAATAAGAAAGCAATGTACAATTGGAAAAGCACTTTAAAATTATATATAATACATCCAAAGAGATAAAAGATATTGCTTACCTGCAAATGAACATGAGATTATAAAAAATTTTGAGAAAGCTTTAAAAAAAAAAAAAAATCTCTTGGCTTTCAAATATACCGTAGCTAAAAAAAAATTTTTTTTTTTGAGTCAGTAGAAATGTTCAAAGGTAAAATTAATGGAGTCTCTCAATGTAGAAATGTCTTAGTTTTGCCTGAGGTGCTAGCACAAGTGGCACAAAGGAGATCTCCCTTAAACAATGTGAATTTACTGTCTCACAGCTTCTGGAGGCTAGAAGGCTTTTGCATACTCCTGGGGGTTGATAGGGATCTGCATGCAGGCAATCCTTGTGTTTCCTCCAATGTCCTTCACATAGTGAGGACCTCCCTTTCTCTGTGGGGTTCTGTTGACTTCCCCTGCAGTTTATTCTAACTCTGGCTTCTGGTTTCTCTAAAGCCTCCGGTATTGTGGATTAAGTACCAAATTCATTCAGTTGGGCCACACCTTAACTAAAAACAACAATTTAGAGATCCCATTTTAATGGGTTCCCACCTACAAGAATGCAGATTAAAATAAAGATTAAAATAAAGAACATATCTAAATTGGGGCACATAATTCAATCCATAATTCAATCTAAGAAAAAGAGATGAAATATAGTAGAGAAAATGAAAATATATGTCCAAGCATAAAACATCCAAATAATGAAACTTTCAGGATGAAAGGGGAAATTGTAGGGTAGGAAATTTACTAAGAAATAATATTTTTAAAACATTATCATGCATCTACCAAGAGCATGAGTGTGCATTAAAAGGAGACTAGGGGATCCAGATCAATGAGAAGCCATGTTAAGGCACCAAATAGTGACATTTTAGGATACTCAAAATGAGTCATAATCAAAGATATAATCATACATCCAATTCTTTTCTTTTGCTTTTCAAGTTATGGCCACTAACTTCAATGCTTCCGTACACAATATAATAAGCATCAGTTTTTAAATAAAACACATTCCTAAAATATTGCCTGAAGATAAATACTTGCAACTTTATAATTCCATAGAACACTGCTATAACAGATTTCATAATTATTTAGTTAATCCTCCCCCAAACAAAACAACTCTTAATGGCCTCATACTAAGGCAATACAGTCCTCCTCCCCTATTTATTACTTTGTGATAGAGCGAATAACAAATACATAGAAATTGTCTCAAATATTTTCCCTAGTGGAAAAATACGGCCTATTCAGTTTGCATTTTCACTTGACTATTTTTTTTCAAGTGTTAGATATGTGCACTTTTTCTCCTAATAAGTGAGCATGAAATTCCCATTTCTCAGTTACTGTGAGTTCAAATATTTGATTTGCATCTATCAGCTTAAGAAAATCTTATTTGTCCTTCCCCTCAAGAGTTTCAAGATTTTTTGCTCATTGTGCAATATATGCCTGGGTTATATGACCACTGATATCGATCTATCACCAATGTGAAAAACAATGAGTCACAATTTGCTCATGGAGCTTTACTCTGTAGACCAAAATTGACTTAGACTTAGGCCGACATGGCATGAAAACAATTGTCTACAGTAAGTTGCATTATTAAGCACTTAAGTCACTATTATGACCAAGTTATCTCAAGAAAGTTCCTCATAAATAGAACATAATTTCCTCAGCTATAGAAAAAACTTTTACTTGATTTTTTTTAAAAGTAAAGCAATAAGCACACAAGAATAATGAAACAATTCTTTACATTAATATTTCACTGAACAGAAGCAAGTGGCAAGCCATCAGGTAAAGTGAAAGATCTGATTTTATCAAAATAAAGCTGAAGTCGAAGTGTTCGGGCGCACGAAATCTCATTTTTAAACTCTGCATCTAGATGCCTGGTCTGACCACAGGAATGAGCAGTGAAAACTGAATTTATCCCAGCACATTTGAGAAGCGTAATTTCCCTATCTGTAGCTGTAAGGCAGGTTCATAGACCGTTTTCCAAATAAGTAGTTTTTAATAGTGAAGATTTCAGCAAGTCTAGAAAGTGTAAAGGGAGCCAAGAAAAGATACACACACCTCCTAGGTTCAAGTAGTTTCCTTATCATAAGCTCCAGATGTCTTCATTCTTTGTCCTGAGACTTGCTCATCTTTTTGCACTATCACATCAGGATGAGGATGGGAAACAAGTTTATACAGAAGAGAAGGGCCGGTGTAATGGCTCTGCAGCCCGATAATGCAGCGATAGCAAGTCATGTTCACAGTGCAAAAGGACACGCATTTTCTAAAATAGGAATTCTAATCCCACTGGGCTTGTGTGTGTGAATTTAACCTTTAGAATTAGAATTTTTGAACCCCTGGAAATGAACTAATGCTTTGTGTAAACTACAGAAAACAGATGGGAGTGTGTTCCAGGCAGCACATTTAAATACAAAGACCATTTCTGTACCTGTGAAAGCTGCTTTGTTGCCTCAAAGGATAAATTTGGAGTTTAACAAATCAAATGAAGCTACTCAACAACACTGCTCAAATTCAGAAGGGACAAGTACTTCTATGATTCCCAAACGTTCACATTTCATAGAAATGAGAAGCGTACAATTGGTCTGACATAAGGAATACTTTTTTTCCTTTCTTTCTTTCTAGAAGTGTTAAACTGGATCTTCAGTTCTCAAAAACTAAGTGCTTTATCACCAGATTACAGATTTTTGAAGTTTTCAGTAGAAAAAATAGCTACTTCAAATAGTATCTTGAGTTCAATAATTTCTGTTCATTTTTGTATTTACAAGGCAAATTTTTAGATAGGTGAAAAATAATGCAGAATTGTGTTAAAACCACAATTTTTAAGTGAATGTTTAATGAGGTTTACTTCCTAGAGAGATGTAGGTTCATCTTGAGACAAAGTTAACAACCTACATGATGCAACTTAAAACTTCCCAATTTTTGTTAACAGCCAGACACGGTAATTGTGATAACTATGATTACAACGAAAGCCTTAATGAAGATATGTCAGCAGCCATAGAAAGGATACAATTCCAAATGAACAAGGTTAAAATTGAGGGGTTTTGTTTTTGTGTTTATGTTTTGTTGGTAGGATGAGATTGACGAATGAGAGAAAGTGCGCTTCTTGTTAATCACCACATTGCATGGATCCCCAAAACACACACACAACATTAAAAACCTAAGCTATCAAGAAAGAGGTAAGAAAAGGAAGGGACACAGAATGTTTCAGGTGGTAGGAGATGGGACAAGTTGGTCCTACTAATAGACACTAAATTTTACCCTGTGATTAATTACCTTGCTTTTCTCTGAACAGCATGGACCACATACTGAAATGCAACAGAACTACAAAGTAGAGTCATTTTGTACCTATACGTGTGGTTTTGATTTCCTTTATAAGTTGACTTTAAAAAAAATCTATTTCTAATACATAGATCTTCTGCACCTTAGAAGGAATTCGAAGACAGAAGATGTGGCAGTTTGATATTACTTATGAATTCCAAAAAGATACTGATTTATGTTTATAACTGTAAGCTTTTACCCCAAATAAATACCCTTTGTAAGACCCAACAGAAATTGGGTATGTTACATCAGCACCCCTTTGGCTAATACACATGGCAATAGCTACAAGCTAGACTGACTAGAGTGTGGCCATCCTACTATACGTGTTCTGAACTCAAGTCTCAGAAATATCAACCTTGACTTTGGATGCCATGAGTCTGCATTTCCTGCCTTTGCTTGGTTTCTACTTGACTTCAAACTTTTAAAGTCTCCATATTGGATTTTTAAGCTTTAATTTTCACAGTCTGATTAGAATATATTTTTCCTGTGTCCCCAATATTCTACTTTCTCTCAAAATTTGAGACTCTATATATAAATCTAGATATCTAGATATCTAGATATATAAATTTCTGGAGAAATGTTAAAAAATTCCCACCCAGACACACTACTGAGAACTCTTCGTGACTTGCTCTATACAGGCACTTACCATCACACTTAAAGTGATTTTACCTCCATTCCCAAACACAAGTCTTTAGAAGGAAGGAGGTAAATTTTGAAGCATAAAACTATTTTTAAATTTAAGAGTAGATAATTTATATCTCTCTGAAAATTGAAACTATACATAGACCAGAGGAGAAAATAATGTCACACATATCCTAACTAGGTATAATTATCCACAATTATTTCCAGACATTCCCTCCCAAACAGGTATACACTTGATGCACTCCTCACAGACACACAGGATGTTATACATGTTGATTCATCACCAATTATGTCAATGAATTTAGAAATATATCCCATTGCTTTTGCAATTATAATGTATTCTACGTCAGACACCAGAAATCGAATTATTGATTTATATTTACATTTTCAAATTATAAAACACCTGCAAGGAAAAAAAATCTGCAAGAAACCTTCTTGTACCTGCAACTTCTTTGCTTTACATACTACTTTAATGTTAACTGATCCTGAAATAAAATCTGATTTCTTTAGTACCTTTTAAATGAAGCAAAACTTAGTACTTCTTTGTATTTTCTTAATTTAGTAATGCCCTAATTATCTTTGTTAATTGTTCCTCATATCAAATGCTTTTTGGTGGCAAGATTTGTATTATTTTAAATTTGACAATCTAAACATTGAAAAAAGATCACATTTGTTAAAGAGCTGGATCAATTTTTAATTTACTTTGTTTTTTAGAAATATGCTAATATTCTACATCATATCAGATGTAGCAAAGAGAGTTAACACCTAATGAAGAGGCCATTTCTAAAATTCATATTTCTATCTCTGGGCACTTCTTTCATCCTATCATCTTAACAATCATTATTATAGAACTATATGCCCAGCAAGAATAACTACACTTTTATACAAAAGACAGAGGACCATATTTATATGAAACAACACAAACACAAAACATAAATTACCATATTTATTTGGGAAAGCAGGGCCAATGAAAGTTATTTATAACTATAGATTAATCAGTAATAACATTTTTAAGATTCCTGAGCATATGCTTAATATCCCAGGTCTGGGCTGTCATGAAACTTTTATTGCCTATAAGAAATGCTAGTAGTTTCCTAGGATATAAACTTTTGCTTCTTAGAGAGCAGAGCACATTATGAACATGTTTTTAATAGGACTTCATTTTCTGATGATGGCAATAATACAGATGTGCGCTCCCACTTTTTCTGCCCTAGGCCAGATACCTTTGGATATTACAGATGTCTCATCCTAGAAAATTTTTCAACTGACTTTAAAATAGATTATACCTAATTAAAATGCAGATCATCTACTATTTAAAAAATGTTAAAGATAGCAGTACATAATGGAACAAACAAATGCTGTGTGAGGTGGGATGAGAAAGAATGGAAAAGGAGGTAGTTTAATAAGCCCCTAGAGTGTGCAATGTAGTCTCTCTATAATACAGGGTCCCCCAATTAAAAGAAACCTCTTTAAAAACTAGGGAACTTTCAATAAGAAAATATTTTTAGGATGCAAGGGTCAACCCTAGGTCAATAAAGAAGTATAAATGCTAATGACCATGAACATTACAATAGTAATCCTCACAAGTCTATCATTACATCCAAGTCATAAAAGCGATGCAGCTCATAGCAGATGATACAATTTGATAGGTCTGCTACAGAATAGAAGATTAAATTAAATTGTTTCAGCAACGACATCTTCACGTATTTTGGCTCAGGCTCAAAGTTTATGTAGTTTGTAAAACAAACTGATCTATTTCACTTTGTGTTTTAGCATTGCAGGTTGGGTTCACTGGGAAGCCAACTCTGAGATGGAGTTTAGGATGTTTATTTAGGAGTGCCCTTGGGCTCAACACCTATAGGAAAAAAAAAAAAAGTGAGGAGTCCACTGCCATATTCGCCCAACAGAAGCTTCCTTCTGCCAACCTAGTGGGAAGTTCTGTAGCTAGAAAGGCCCTTCAGAGTAGTATCAAATTTGTCCAAGAAAGGACTTTCATATTCTCTCATACATCAGTCTTTCTATGAGCTCAACCCCAGAAACTGGTGTGACCCAAGGGTAGTTCTTCTCTGCCGCTGAGGCAACCCTGAAAGCCTTGACAGCTGAAGCCTGTCTACCAACATCACTTCCAGCAGGCTGAGAAAAATATCCTCGGAAGGGGGGCCTAGCTAGTGTACCATGTATTGTTAGTTTGTGCAAAACGGAAGATGTTTGTGCAAAACAGAAATCCCTTGATAGCATTTTTTTTCCCCCCTCAGAGTGAGAAATGTTCATTGAAATTCATTCATATTTATCTGACTCCACCCTGCAGGGTGACCAAATGTTATTATTGACCTTTCTTTAAACCACACTGCCTGAAACTAGTTTGAAAATCATGTAAAAAGTGCTTCTTAATTTGTTTTGTGTGTTGTTTTTGAGAGCTAAAACTTTTTATGAAAACAATCATTTTAATTACAACAATCCCCCGGAATAGAAAATAGCGTTTGGTGGTCTGGCCCTGCCAGGAGGCGGGTATTGGGCCACAGGAAGAAGTGCGCTGTGACATCTTTGAACATTGAACTCCCCGGGAAACCCACGTGGGCCTCACTTGGCCCAGATCCTGCCGCGGCGGCTCCCCCAGCCCTGTCAGTGAGGAACGCTTAGTCACCACACTGGTTGTCAGCCTCTGGACCTGCTGTTTTTATTTTAAAAGAAAAGAGGGCAAGAAAGACCTGTCCAAGATTACAAAACACAGTCACTCAAGAAGTGTTAGGTAACGACTGAATGGACACCACGTCAGAGGGGTTGTGTGGCTGAGGCAAGGCCTCAGCCAGGATGAACAAGGTGGTCTGTGCGGGTAAAACTAAGGTCCAACAGCGAGGCCGTGTAGTGTGCCACCGCCAGGGCAGGGACTTCATGAATTGGCTCATTATCATTGTGCTCCAGCCCAAGAACCATGAGAAGTGCTCATAATAAAATAGTCATGGCCAAGGCCCTGCTTACTTGGTGAGCTCCATGCCCTAAAGAGAGTCACTTAAAAAGAACAGGGTATCTTAGCCACAGGCATAAGTCTCTGAAAACTGAGCTTCTTTTCATTCCTTCTCCTTCCACTGGGGCTTAAGACCCTTCAGAGAACCACCATGCTCTCTGCGTGATCCAGCCTAAGGGAGGCGACGCTAGCTTTTGCCTCCAGGGAGGGTTCAAGCGTCCCCGCTGAGCAGTTCTGCCAGCGCCCCAATCCCCTACCTGGGCCCAAAGGCGCTCCTGTCCCACTCAGATGCCAGCCAGCTCCCTTGAGGCCAGGTGGTTTGGCATTTCTTGGGCTTCAGCCGCAAATACAGCAATTAAAAAAATAAAGCCTGACAACATTTTTATAAGCCACCAGCGTGCTCCTGTGCCTCACAGACACTGTTAAAGATTAAATTTACAGGTCAGGAAGAAAATAACTTGTGGAAATTCCAGTTAAGCGTTCTAAGCTTGAGGAGACAGAGCCACAACACAAGTGGCAAGCCTCAGCTACAAGGACCCTTCTCCTGGCTGGGACCACATCTCAGGATAAAGAGGCCTCTGAGGAACAGGGAGACAAGGAATCTCTCTCAGCCACAGCTACCCACACACCAACGTTCCAGATGCAGAGTCCCACTGTGCATGTTGCAAAGGGGTTGGCAGTTATGCAGAGGGGACAGAGCCTTGCTACCTTGGTGCAAGGTGGGCCATGAAGGCCATGGCCAGCCTGGGATACCATTAGGTTAGACTGACCTTGGAAAAAAGGCAAGATCTCCATGGATTTCTCAGTTCCTCAAAACCAAATCGAATTACCAGAGACCACCTCTGCTCTCAGGAAAGCTCTAGGCCCCCCACACCTTCATTTAATAAGCATCTTTTCACTGACTAAGACTGATCATCTGTTCTGCACACTGGCCCATGTGGAAGGCTCTCAATGACTATGGTTGGTCACAGCAACACCACCAGCCATGGAGAGAAGACAGGGAAAGAAGGTAGCCCCAAACCAGAGAGTGAGCAAACCATGAAGGGTGGTCGACAGCCAGCTGTTGCTTGGCATGGAAGGAAGCTGTGAGCCAGCATGTCTGAGTACCGTTGGGAGTGCACACACTGCATCAGGCTCTTGCTGAAAGGGATACAGTGGGGCCCCACATGGCCCACAAGGAAAATAAAGGACCCCTGGGCGACAAGGACAACAGGTACAACAGACCCAAGTACAATAATGGGTCAGGAAGGGCTTGTTGGCTCGTGGCCATGAGGATAGGTCATTCAGATGACCTATGTTTCTACCCAGGAGAGAATGCAACACTGATTGGGGCCAGTGGAGCTTGGTATCTGGGCCTGTGAGAGCAGTGCCTGGGGTGGGGTTGGGGTGTTGGGTGGGTCTCAGAGCACTACGAAGGCCCTGTCATGACCAGTTCTCAGGGGCTGAGCACAGCATGATTAGGGAGGCTCCCAGCCATCAAGGCAGGGGACATGGGCAAGACACACGGGCTCCCTGCCTGCCTCTCAGACCCAGCCTGCCTTTCAGACTCAGCAGCAACTGTTCTGGATGGTGCACTCCTTGCTGCCCAGCAATTGTGTTGACATTCAGCCTTCCTTCACAGCTTCTATCTAAATTCCTTCCCCCAAACCTTTCTCATTCCCCACCAGCTGGCAGCCAATATGCTTCCTTGGGGTACTGGGCCTGAGGACCCACCACTCAGCTCAGGATGAACTACATCTGAGTTCACTAACCACATGCTGCAGGCAGGCCATACTGGGTCCAGGCACAGCTGGTCCTGCTTCTACACCACATGCCAGTTCCTCATCCTTGGAAATGAATGTTCTGGAATTCTGAGGAGGTGGGTTCAGGGTGCAGTCCTCCCCACTGCCAGGAGGCCTTTGCATGTCACACCCTACACCCACCTCTCAAACTGGGCCAGAGAAGCCAGCATTGGACAGTAAGACACAGACCGGAGTGCCTTAGGTAAAAAAAGTATGGGATCCCACATTAGACAAGGAAAGACATATCAGGGTTTTGTTTTGTTTTGTTTTTAATTAAAGATTGAGGTCAGGAGAACTAGAACCTCATGAGACAAATCTCAGCAGGGCTGTAGTTCGAGGCAATTGCACATGAAGGAGATTGGGCTCTCCACCCAGCTGGGGATGCTTCCCAGCCAGTCCACCCACGGAAGCTCCCAGCCAGTCCACCTACGGATGGTCCCCAAGGTGTCTGACCCACCCACTGGTACCGGGAACAGAAGTGGCAGATCCTGGGGGTGGCTGGGCCATCTGCTAGAACTTTTTAATTTAAATAAGGCCACTCAGGAATTGGCACTCTGCAAGGTGAGCTTCTTAAAGATATTGTGCTTGCTGCGGGTCAGAGTTCTCATGCAGAATATCCAGGGCTGTCCCCCTCTCATTTAGTTTCAAGGTTGCAGCTGGCAGCGCATGCCGGTCTGTCACCATCCCCGCTCTGCACACCCTAGAAATGGGGTTGAGGCTCTTACTCTGCCCTCAGACCCCACAGACCTCTACAATCAGCGCAACTGAACCCAGAGGTTGCCTGGACACCCTGCAGACTTGTTTTTAAGTATGTGCTTTTAATAGTAAAAGTTGAGTACCCATTCCAAATATATATTAATTTATATAATTGCAACAAAACTACTTATATTACAAACCTTAGTAAATGGGCAAAGATTTAAAATGACAATTAAAATAGAGACAAACAATGTCCCAACGTTTTTCCTCTTTCTACAGCATGAATCTCACTGTCAGAAATCACCAATCTATACACCAACTCTGTTTCCAAAAAGATAAGCCCTCTAAACTATCTCAGACAGGCAATATTTCATCTTTCCTGAACTCCTTAAAACAAAAACAAAAGAACACAACACTCCAGAACTTGGTCTTTATCCTGTTTCATTGTTTCAGGCTGCTATAGGCTTTGTTCTATCAAACTGCTATTTCCCATTCCTTCTCATGCAGCCTCACACAATTGTTCACTTTGTCCATCTCTTTCCATCCCCTTCTCCCTTCTTGGGTTCATGAGGATTATGTCTCATTTGGGGACATGTCATCAACTCATTTATAATCGAGAATGTGTTGGTTCTGATACTGGCTAAAAATCAACCAGAGTTAGGAAAGCAGCAGTATCAAATTATCAGTTATAAATACCTGCCAAGCCCCAAATTCCTAGTTGGAATTACTTGTCCACCGTCATGCTGCAAATCTTTGTCTCCGTTTGGTAAGAGGCATACTGTTAATGTTCAATAAGTGCCTTATTTATTGATGTTTTAAAGCAGAATGCACTGAAACCTCAGTGTATCCTTGGCTTTAATGCCATGTCATTCTACTGCTATACAGATGACCTCTGAACTCTCATTAAAGCAAATTCCACTAGGAATCAAAGAACATTCCAGCAGTATTTTAATGTGGGTATAAAAGGGTAATGAGTATATGACAAGAATAAGAAGGGGAAAAGAAAGCATGGAAAAGCAGGAATCTTGAAATAACAATTCAGAGCAAAGGACAAGAGACACTAGGTACTTTTTATCCCCAAGGGTTGTGAGGATAAGCTGCAGGTTTTGTGAGAATAAGAAGGGAGATTTGGAAGTTTCCTAGTAAACTGATATCACTGGGGTTTAACCAACCTATTCAGCATACCAACTCTCGCTCCAAGACAGATATAAACATGTTACAGAATGTTCATATAACATAAACAAGCCACAACTTACCGTGCAGCCCAACCCCAAGTTTAAGTGGGGAAAAAAAAGGGGGGGGGGGCTTTGATTTCCCTTAAATTAATTGAAATAGGTGCCCAGACTAAAGATTCAGTAAATAATTTAGCATCATTTAGGGGACTATTTAAGAAGATTATGTTAATTTAGATATATATTCCATAAATACTGGCAAAATTATAGCTATCAGTAATTATGATTTTCATAGAATAACCCGATTTAATTAAAACAAAGTTTCTGTTCATTTTCTCAGAACTCCCACGGACATCTTGAACACAATTTCTCAAAGGTTTTAATATAAACCTTGCCTAATATTACAAGATATGAAAAACTGGGGGAAACAGCAAGAGAATAAATTGAAGACATTGATTTATTTTGTCTAAAAATAATGGCCACTGCTAAATGCCAGTTTCATTTAAATTTTGGTTCTCATGAAAAGGAGGAAATATGAAATAAAAGCACGATTTCTTCCATATACTTCACATAATCTGCCTCATCTTTCTATATCTAATTAAGGTACAATCCAAAAATCTGATTTAATTGCTTTTTAACCTGACTTGTTCAAATATGCAAACATCCACCAATCTTCTTCAAAAACGATAGTGTCGGTTTTAATTAAATGAGTAATTTTTAAAAAAGATTTATTTACTTTTATCCATTTTTACAAACCTCCCCTCCCCGTTTTTGCTGGTTTTTTGTGTCCATTAGCTGGGCAATTCTCTGTGTCTGTTTCCTGCCCTCTCTTCTCATCCTCCTCCGCCTGTCTTCACCGGGATTCAATCCTGGGAACTTCCAATGTGGAGAGAGGCGTCCTACCACCTGCACCACCTTAGTTCCTGGTTTTTTGGTGCATCTCATCTTGGCTCTCCCTTGTGTCACTCTCCTGTTACATCATCATCTTGCTGCATGGCTCGGCAGGGCCTGGTGGCCTGCACGCCTTCTATATTTTTCTTTCATTTTTACCAGGAGGTCCCAGGGATCAAACCCAGTTCCCTCCATATGGGAGATGGACACCCAATCATTTGAGCCACAACCGCCCCCCCCCAATGAGTAATTTAAATTGAGCTTTATATCTAGAATTTTAACTCTAAGAAATACCTGTAATATGACCATTACTCCAAACCGAAGTATAATTGACTTAATGTTAGAGATTACAATAGCTACTCTATTTTGAATTATGGTATTTCTATGAAATTAAAAAGCATTTCTCACATTTGAATAGCTGTAATTAGTACTGTATTTTCTCATAGAGTTCATTTTAAGTGTCCCTGATAAGAAATTTCCATTTTTGACTCACAACCAGTTCATTCCCAAACCTATAGTTATGGCTTCAGTAATTAGTTATGAATATGAGAGAAAATGCATTTAGAAATTTATGGTGATTAATATGTTAAATAATTTATTTTGCATAAAAGTCACTTAGGACAAGCCAACTATTGACTAGTCCTGCCTCAATTTTAGAATAAGTCTCTAATGTTCATAATATATATACAGGAAAACAATTTAATACAACTATTATAGCAGGAGTAAGACATTAATTATATTATACACATATTCACATTTGTGAGTTTTCATCTTCCTATTGCATATGGCAATCTGAAATGATCAAAATATCCTCCAGTTCAAATCACTTTAGCTATCGCCACTCATGCACTACTGCAAACCCATGTTCAATGCCTCTTCCAATTAATTTCTCAAAAATTATGGATTAAAGAAATTTGGTAGGCTTGTTTAAGCCACGTGTCCCATACCTCTTCTATCATTAAATAGTATTAAAAGTCCACGGAATAAATGTTCCATGAAACACATACTGGCAAATTCTCCTCTAATTCAATAGTAGAGGACAATGAAGAATTTAAGGATACCATTCTGACATTACAATAGTCAAATATTAGTGAAAATAATTTTGACAGATATTTCTTTTGGAAAATTTAGGACTCATTAGATTTTCTATAATTCTATAATCCTCTAATTCAGTGGCTCAGTGTATTTTGGGAGTACTTTGGACGAGGGTGCTACAGTACTGGGAGAGTTGAAAGGTAGGGGAAACTCTTGGTAAGGGCAAACAACATAACTAAAAACTTGGGCCATCTGTAATATCACAAGTTCACCTGTGATATCAATCACACATGAATCATATAAAATCAGTGGGGGAAGCGGCTGTGGCTCAATCAGTAGGGCTCCCGTTTACCATATGGGAGGCCCCGGGTTCGGTTCCCGGGGCCTCCTGGTGAAGGCAAGCCCGCCTGCACGGCGTGGTTAGCTGACCCAGCGAGTACAAGCGGCAAGGGGGGGATAAATGAATAAATAAATAATTAAAAAAAATCTAAAAAATAAAATAAAATCAGTGGCATTCAATTTGATTAAAAAACAATTTAAAAAACATACAATTTATAACGTTTAAATTACTAAGTACTTCTGTTATTTTAGGTCTGGCATTTCAACTTCCCTTGGCTTTCTCCTTTCCATGCCAGGAAGGAATAAGGTACCACCCATATTAATGTCATAGCGACATATCTTAGTGGGAGCAGTTCCATCTCTAATAGCTCTGAACAGTATTATATTATTCTGGGTTTCCTAGAACCAGTGATCCTTCAGGAATTCTTCCTTAACTTTTCTACCAGAGCTGTGCTTCTCAGCCAACAGGGGCAGCATTGCATAGGAACTCTGGAGAAATGAAAATTCTCAGGACCCACCCTACACCTACTGAAGAGGGGCCCAACAATCTATTTTAAACTAGCTCTCCAAATGAGAGTTCACGTTTGAGAACCACTGCAGTAGATGAATAAGTGATGTCTGCCCAGATTGTTTCTAATCACCATATCAGATCATCCCTGCATCAAATCACCATCCTAGCTTTTAAATGAACGGGTTTTTAAACGTAGCAGTTATATTATAAAATAACATGCAAATTTCCACAAGATTTATCTGAAAATTGAAGACTGGCGTATTGAAACTTGGAACCGATTTCCCCATGGGCCATGGGCCTAGTGCTACAAAATTGTGGCAAGGGATCCAAGCCATTCCAAAGAAGTCTATTTATACTGCAATATAATTGTACTTCATTATTAATAGCATTAGAGTTCTAAGAGGAATGGAATGAGGTTAAAGAGGGAATGGGAAAGTTAAGAAAGGAAGGAAAAGAAAGAAAACCGAGGGAGTAGAGTTACTTCCCTAATTAAAAGAAAAAAAAAATTGTTGTAGGTGCCTTCCTCACCAGATCAAAACTTCTGCCTGCCTTTATACAACTTGATTAAAATTCAGTTCCCCTTTAATCTTTAGCAAACTCATAGCATGGAACTAATCCTCTTTACTATTTCAGTCAGAACTACTTTAAATTAAGTACATTCATGTAAAATTATATTTGAACCCTATTCAAGCCACAAAATAATGTGTGGCCTCTTTCTGTTTAACTTATCACATCATCACGGAAATGATGAATAAAGACAATTCATCAGGAAAGATACAGGACAATAGAACTCTTCACCCTTAATACAAATTAATAGTTCATTCTCCCTACTTCAGGTGATGTTACAAGAAGGGGCAATGGGAGCAGGGTAGTTTGAAGGAGGGACAGGGCAGATGGGGTACTTTACAGTAAAAATAGCTTCGCAAGTGGATCAGTTTTCAGGCACTGCACTGACAGAACCGGCCCTTGCGGGGTTTATACATGGTCATTCCAAGCAGCTTTCTTAGATTAAAATATAGTCCGTAAATACTCCAACTCCATAGTGATGGTCTCATTATACTTGTCTTTGGGCATGCCTGCAATGTGGTCATCTGACAGAATGACATTATGTCCATTCTCAAAATAACATCAGTTTCAAGGGATCAGACAGGGCAAGTTCCACTCGAAGACAAAATTCAATGGGTGACTTAATGTCCCTACATCAGAGACACAGAGACACAGCTATTAATTCTCCCAGGCACTATGATGGGCTTCACCTGTTTTTAAGAGAAAAAAGGAAGTGAGAACTCACGGCACAGACCTAACTTAAATTTATCAATGCATAAACAGGAGCAACTGAGGTGTTCAAGCAGCATGACATGCTTTACCATAACACAAGGCTCAACAGATAATAAGCCAGTTTAATATGGCTATCCTGACAGCATTTCCGTTTCCTAACCCCTCTTCACCCTTACCAAAATTCATACAGAGGCCATAAGAGCTAAATATTCACAGCATCCCTTGCAATTAAACGTGGCCGCAGAGCACGGCTCTTGTCAGTGAGACATAAGCAGGTGCCTGCTAGAGGGAGTCTGGAAAAGCAGCAACTGACGGGTTTTCTTCCCCTTTCTTCTGGCTTTGAATAGCATCTAAACCATGGCTGTCAACTTGTTATCAGAAAGAAAGGGACAATAGGATCATGGAGACAGCCCTGATTTCACTGAGCTGCCAAACCAATGCCAAATGCAGCCTGCCACCAGACTTCTCATTATGTAAAATTTGTTATTCTGCTACTTGCTGTGGAATGCATACCTGATATACAGCCACAACATGACATTTTGTTCAAGTTTGTATTTTTATCATTAATATTTCCAGTGTTGTGCTGGTAAACATAATCAGCTCTCTGGGAACAAGAAAAACAAAAAGAGGGAAGTATGAAAATGTCCCAATTTGTAGGATTTGCTGATTTCTTTGGTGTAAGTAAATCCACTATGGTAATTTCAATATACCAACATGCTGTCACTGAATGCGGAGTTAGGAAGAGATGCCCACGACTGGTTCTCATGAGCCAGTGCAAACTAGCTAACGCTGGACATTTCCCAAATAACTACATTTTAACTATTAGAGTTCATTAACACTACTTTCAATTTCATTATAATAGTCTCTACAGAAAGGAACAGAGAGCACAGAATTACTCAATGTCAAGATAAATTGGATAAGTTTATTAAATCAGAAGCAGCTCTCACACTTTACGCAAAATTTTAGAAGAAACTTAGAAGTTGCCCTCAGTCTCAAGCCAAATGTACTCATTAATTCAATAAGTACAATTTTCAAATCAAGTGAGTGTCTTTTTGCAAGAAATAATGGAACACAATTATCATACAGCAGAAAGTTTAGTACATAGATTTGAAAACAGCACTGGTGTAATACTACATAACTTGCTTGAAAACATGGTTTGCTCCCACAAATCTCTACGGCTGTACGTGTAAATGGGAGATGAGAATGGAGGATTCTCTAGTCTTGTCCTTGGGTCTATTTGGCAGTAGGGCTGCTGTCATACCAAATCACCAGAACAGAGTAAAACTTAAAATATCACACAATACTTTAATAGCTGTTATCTGAGAATTTTTCCCTGCACTATATATAAGTTATAATATATTAATAGAGAATAAATTCTTATGTATTAAAGCAAAGCAAAATCTTAACCCTCATTTTGTGTGTGTGTTTTTTTTAATGCACCAAAACAGGCCCTCTACAAACATGCACAATGAACTACCTTACTCTTTCAGGATGATATGAGCATATCATTTTCCTGGGGTGGATAAGTACAGGCTTCACTTCTAGAGTGATATTAAACTGCCTGGTAAGGATATATTTCCAATTGAAATAATTGGCAGTTCTGAAAGCACCGTTTATTCAAAATATATTCTACTTACTAACATTTTTCTCTTGTAAAATCTCCAGTATCTTTGTCTAATTTGATACTGAGTTTATTCTGACAATATCTAATTATTAGTGTCATAGTACTATAAGGGTATAATTTAAGAGCAGTAGCTCAAACTGAAAATAAGTTCAATTACATTTCATTCAAGCTTCAATAAGAATAGTTGAAATACTAAATATATACTAGTGTTTTAAAACAGGCATTCAGCACAACTTTTCTATATTAGTCTTTACAATAGGCTATTTACAATCACTATGTAAGGACAGAATAAAATATGTCAAAGTTTGAATATAACAATCTTCTATAGTTGGAATTTAGAACAAAACAGTGAGTCTATCAATATGAAATTAATCACAAGGTCTTATAACAGACTCCAAGACCAGACCAAGAATTATCTTATTTCTTTAAAGAAAAACGTAGTTGATTTTCTTTTGAAGAAAATACCTGAATTTACTTCAATGTTAGGCTAAAGATCCTTCATACAACAAATCCATAGGTACACTTTATTCAATTATTCAAGTATTATTCTGTGCCAGCAAAACATCTGAAGGTGTTCCAGGAGATGCCAAAGACAAACAAACCATAAAAAAGTCATAAAAGAAAACACGGCTAGTTAAATTTACATCTGGTTTCAAAAGATTAACAGCATGGGGTTGTTCATGTTACCAGGGCTCGTTCTAGTTACAGGAAAACGTACTCAATCATGTAACCATATCTTGGTATCCAAACAAGAAAGGACAGTTGTAAACATATTAAAATGCATTTAAACACTGAGATTTTACCCTTCAGATATCCAAAAGTTATGTCTGTAAGAGTCAATGTTTTGCTTTGGGATAGTTATTCATTTTATAACAAATGGTTTTCACCCAAGGCATGGGGCTTCTCAAGGGATGGTACTCATAGTATACTGAGATCATATATGTTCATCATAATCACTTAAAATATGATCCCTTGTGGAACTGAGTTAATATTAAAGTCTAATGGGAAATAAATGATACTCAAAGTACCACATTATGACTTCTCACCAAACAATGAACCAAGACCATTGTATAAAATCAATCTAATAAAGAGCACTCTTCCATTATAAATGCATAGTTTCCATCTTTGTATCCTCAATTTTTAAAAACGCTTTATTATAATGTAAGAAATAACCTCCAACAGCACCACTAAAATATAAACATCTTATGTAAAAAGCATATTTTATGACCTTCTAAGCATTGTAATAAACTAAAATTTTCTTTGCTGTTTAAATAGGTGTAGAGACAGAGAGTAGAGGGCATAAAGTAGGTGTTACCAGTGTAACAAATTCTTAGGTTTGCCTTTTTTGACATCATTAGCCCCACCACACTGATTTTTGGCATGTATATCTATTGGCTACAAAAAGCATTTAAGAGCAGCCACCCCTTAAGCTTCAGAATTAGCTAAATAAAATTGAAATTAAAAAAAAAAGAATTTAGTGCCGTAAAGGTAAAGAACCTAAAAATATTCAAAACAAATATTTTTATATTTTAGTTGAGGGCCTCTAAACCCTTAAAGGAGAGGGCCATCTGAAAAAGATAAACGGTTGAACCTGTCACTCACCCCACCTGAAAGACTTAGTTTTCTAATAAATTAATTTCACAAATGGAAATAAAACAAGTCATCGCATTTTAAAGTGACTCTCTAAAGCAGCATCTAATATGGTATTCCAAAGTTTTATAAAGATAGACTGAATTTTCTTTAGCAATGGAGTTCAACTACCCATTACAAACTCACACGAACCTATTTTTTCAGAACATATTTTGTGGCTCCTTTTCTCCCTCCCCCAATACACTGGCAAGTGTTGAAATAGCACAATTATAAATAGAAACACTGTGTAGAATACTTAACACACTCATTTCCAAAACAATATTCTAACATATTCAAAGTAGATATCCTTCTGCATATTTCAGATAATTATAGCTGCAAAGTTACTGCCCAATAAAATGCATAAACAACAAGTTTAAAGCAATTATGAAACTACGCCATGCATTTTTTTCCCATGTTATTTTAGGGTAACTGCATAAAGCCAATTCTATTATACTGGATGCTCAAAGCTATAGGCATTCAATTTAGGAAAGTTTACCACCCGTCTCTTTAAAATCTGAGACGCATGTTTGATTACTAATGGGGTGAAGAAAAGTTAAGTGTGGTTTTATAAGTTGAAATAATAACTGCTTTCTCCTGGTGTGCTGCTCGATATTACAGCAAGACCCCACTAAAGTTCTGCTCAATCATCTTCTGAACTCTTTGCTAGTCTGTAGGTTTTCACAGGTCCTGTTTCCTAACTCATTTTTGTTTTCTCCTGTGATCTTTCATTTAACCTTACTTCGGAAATATACCTGGACAGTGATTTCATACCTCTGCCCTCTTCATCATCTAGAAACATAAATAAAGAATTGTGGAATGGTCCTGTTAGTTTGCTGTCCACAATTTGGCGCATATCCAAAGGCTAGAGGAGTGGATTGAGGCAGCTGAAACTTCATCCTTTGGGAAGGCTTAACAGCTGCTTCCTTTTACAGCTTTAAAGACCCATCCTGGCTTACCAGCTTTTGCATATGTAGGCCAGACTACCAAACACCAGAAGACTTATTACAAATGAAATTTACGGAGAGGAAACAATATGGAAGTGCTGGGGGGAAAAAACCTTATAATGTCTTTTCATTTGTTCATTCCGGCTGCTTTATTGCTTTTCAACTCATAGTGTCTTGCTCCAGACACGCACGTCTTCACCTCTGATATTTTCCTTCACCGCAGATAGACGGGCAGTGGAACTTCTCAAATTTCCTAACTCTTCCCTGGGCCACACCCTGAACAAGGCACTCCCTCCTCACATTTCTCCAACCCTCTCTCTCCCCAAAGGCTACCAGAAATTTTTCTCCCTTTATGTGGTCGTTGCTTTATAGTTTTTAAAAACAAGTTACCATCTTATAATAATAAAACCGATACCCGGTGGCTTCTCTTTAAAAAAAAAGAAAAAGAAAAGAAAAGAAAAGAAAAGAAATCCCCTACCGATATCCACTGGCCCAAAAGGAAAACTTGAGCTCGTGTTTTCCCTGAAAGCAGCACCCCCGCCTCCTTAGGGCGCGCCCCAGCGCTGCTCCCTTCCTTCCCCACTTGCGGAGGCACGGTGACAGCCCCCTGCTGCTCCTCCGCTGGGCGCCACAACTTTCCACAACCCTTTGCCAACTTCCAGCACACAGCCTCTGCGGAGAGTGACGGGAACCGCGGCCACCCCCACACCAAAAGGCAAGATAACCAGGTCCTACCAGCGCGGCTCCTGATGATATCGGTGAATCCGTCCCCAGCGGCATCTTTCCGGGTCTCCTCCGGGTCCCCAAGCTGAGCCATAGCCGCGCGCCACGTGTCTGCACGCCTCGGCTCTCCCACGCACCAAACTTTGGGAAGCAGGTGGATGCGCGTGGTCCGCCTGATGCTCTTTACAGCAGGCAGCTTGTTAGGAACCTGGCGTGTCCGAAGGCGGATTTCCCTCCTCCCCAGGCCCTCGGGCACGGAGACAGGGATGGGGGGGGGGGGCGGGAGGCGACGGTGAGCTGGAAAACACAGAGGCAAGGACACCTTAGCGTGGGTTGGTTGAAAGAGGGCGCAGTCAAAATGCCCAACCCACCCTTGGAGAGGAGGAAACAGGTGCTGTTCCCAGCTCCTAGTTCTAAAATAGAGTGGGCGCGGTCTGGAAGGTGAAAGCTGATGAAGGACTCGGTGGTCAATAAATCCACAGGCAAGTTGGAGGCTCGCTTTTCTGCGCTGCGCAGAATCAATGCAAAAAAAAAAAAAAAAAAAAAACAACAACAACAACAAAAAAAACACGAGCAATTAGGGAGCTGCTTGCCAAAAGCAGCACATGAGGTCATGAATGATTTAGCATTGCCTCTTATAAAATGACTCCACTGAGGAGAAGGGTCACTAGCTTTAGATATCAGGGTCGCTCACATATGTGCTCCGCCCTCCTATCGTGACTTGGATGCACTGACCAGACATGAAGAATATATAGGCCAAGAACAGTCAGTTTTCTTAGGAGATTTCACCAAATCTACCCACCCTTCTATGAGTGTGTATATTCACTCTGCCTCCTGCATCCATCCCTTCCCTTCCTCCCACCACTGAGGCTAGAATTAGATTGGACTATAAACAGTTCATACGACTTTATTTTCTAAATATTTCAGGAGTGACTTTCATTTGGTTAGTATCCTTCTGCATTCGCACTCAGAGTAGATACTGATCGTCTCCTAAAACACTGGTTCTCCACCATGGCTGGGCATTGGAATCAGCTGGGACGCTTTAAAAAGCCCTAATGCCTGGCTTCCACCCCCAGAGATGCCAATTAATTGTTCTGAGCTCTCACCTGGGCATTAGGATTTTTAAAAGGTCTAAGGTGATTCCAATGGAAAACCAAGTTTGAAAAACACTGAAAAAGAACCTATGAATATTCAATTTGGTGCCTTCATCAAGACAATATTACCAATAAATTCTCCATTATGATGATTTAGAACAAAAACATAATATGTTTGCACTCCTGTTTTCCATTGCCTGATTGACTTTTTTCCATGGCAGTGGATAATTTATTTTGACATAAATGTAGTAGTTGGGCTTAACTCTCCGGAATTCCTTTAGGTTGAACCCAAGGTGACTGTCAGGATGGATTCTCAACAAGGTATGTCCCAATTACATTCATTCTGAGAAGTTCTGCCTGTTGAAAATCTCTTTGTTTTTTTTTTTTGTTTGTTTGTTTGTTTTGTTTTTTTATTGGCAGATATCTCAGTTTTCCCTAAGTGTCCATTCTTTTTCATTTTATCAGTTCTCTTCCTTAAGAGTTAATCAAGTGGGAAATATTCAGAGACATATAGCACAGCCACTATTTAAGAGAAAAGTATGAGACTTGTCCAGAAATTAACAAAAAAAGAGCAGAGAGTCATGTCATACTACATTTATATTATAAAGCTGTTGTAATCAGAAAATTACAGTACTGGGACAGTAATAGACAAAAACAGCAGAAGAGAATAGAGTCCAGAAAACTATCTGACCACAGAGTATGCCCTAAATTTGACATTTCAATTCAGTCATTAAAAAGTGTAATACATGATGATGGTGTTTCCATTAAGTTAGTCTCCCCTAACTTAAATTATGTAAAAAACAAACTCCAGATAGATTAAAAATAAAAATATACAAAATAAAATAAATTGGAAATCTACAACAGTTTGAATCATGGGAGCATTTTTAAACAAACGATAAACCCAGAAGACTAAGGAGAATATTGGCACTTTCAGCTACAAAAGAAGTAAAAACTTCTATAAACCCAAAGACATTATAATTAGGTGAAATGAAAATAGAAAAATATTGAAAATCTCCATTACAAACAAAAGCTGAGTATCTCTACTCTAGCAAAATTCTAACCATTGGCTTTAAAAAGATAAACAATTCATTGGGAGAAAATGAACACATAACCTGAACAGAAAATTCAGAAAGGAGGCCATGCAAATAACCAATTAACTTATGAAAAAGTAGTAAATCTTCTCATAGTCAGTAAAAGGCAAAAGGAGATAACATTTCCTGCCCATAAGATAGAAGAAAAAAACGAAAAGTAATAACATTCAGTGCTGACAAATATGTGAGGGAAAAAAAAAGGCATTCATATTCCCTACTGGTAAAGTATGCATTGATACAACATTTTAAGATTGTAACCTGCAAATTTTAAGATATACATTAAAATGTATATATGGTATGTATGCTTTTAAGATATATATACCATGGTGCCTGTCAATCCCTCCTTAAGAATTCATCTTACAGAAATCAAATCACCCATACATATGGATATATATAAGGTTGTTTATTGAAGGTTTATTTATAGGAGCACATTAAATTAAAAGAAAAAAAAAACTGTCTTTCAATGAGAAACTCATGGGATCAATTATAGTATTCACCAAACAATGGGATATTGTGTAGCTATTTTAAAAAGACTATGATTTGTACCCTGAACAAATTATCAAACCCAAACCAGTGATATATTAAAAGAACACTATATTTCAACAAAGTTGGTTTTATTTTGGCAAGGAAACATTCGTTTTCATGTTTGAAAACCAGTGTGATTCATCACATTAAAAGCATGAAGGATAAAATAAATGTAGAAAAAATGTTGGAAAAAAAATTAACTCCCACTCACAAAAACAATTAAAAGCACCTGGGTAATTAGGAAAGAAAAGAACTGCCTTAATCTGATAAAATGCATCTATAGATAATCTATGGCAAACACCACAGTTATGGTGAAATACTGAAAGCTTTCTCCACAAGATTGGAAATGAGACATAGAGGTCTACTGTCATCATTTCTACTCAACATTGTACTGAAGGACCTAGTCAGTACAATGTATAATAAGGCAAAAAAATAAAAGATGTAAGGTTTGGAAAGGGAGAGATGAAACTGTTATTATTTGTAGACTACATATGCATAGAAAGTACAAAGATGCTTCAGGAAACTATTACAATTAATAAGTAGATTCAGCAAAGTTTCTGGATACCACGTCAATATCCAAATATTAATTGTATTTCTCAGAAATAAACAAATGGGAAAATGATGTTTTAAAAAACAATGTTGGGAAGCAGATGTGGCTCAAGCGATTGAGCTCCCACCTACCACATAGGAGGTCCCAGGTTCGGTTCCTGGTGCCTCCTAAAGAAACCCGAACAAGACAGCAAGCCGACACGATGAGCTGACTTAACAAGATGATGCAACAAGGAACACAAGAAGGGAAACATAATGAAAGACGCAACAAGGCAGGGAGCAGAGGTGGCTCAAGCAATTAGGTGTCTCCCTCCCACATGGGAGGCCCCAGGACCGGTTCCCGGTACCTCCTAAAAGGAAGATGATCAAAAATGAACAGACAGCGAGCACAAACAATGAGGGGGTGGAGAGAAATAACTAAAATAAACTAAATAAATAAATCTTAAAAAAAAAAACAATGCCATCAACAAATATCAAATACTTATAAATAAATACATGAAATATATTCAAGGCCCCTAAACAGAAACAAAATATTAAAAAGTGGAATTAAAAACCACCTATATAAATGGAGGAACAAACCATGCTCATGGATTGGCAGACTCAAAGTTATAAGACAATACTCCCTAGAATTGATCTGTAGAGTCAATGAAATCTTAATAAAATCCCTATAGGTGTGTATATGTGAAAATTCTAAAATTTGTATCAACATCCCAAGGACCAAAATAGCCAAGACAGTTTTAAAGAAGATGAACAAAATTGAATTTACACAAACCCATTATCACAGACTATTGTAATTCAAACATTGTGGTATTGGCCTGAGAAGAGGCAAATAAGCCAAAGAAACAGAAGAACCGAGGGTATATCAACAGACTAACACATCTATGATCACCTGATTAATGGCAAAGTTGTCCCTGCAGTGTGTTAGGGAGTGGATAGTATTTTCAATAAATGGTGTCAAGTCAATTGGAAATTAGATTTTTACTTGAATATGAACATAATGAAAGGCAAAACAATAAAACTCCTGAAAGATCACATAGGAGAATGGCTCATGATCTTGAGATGGATGACATTTTTAAAAACCAAACATAAAAGGATTAAGCTTAAAGGGAGAGATTGTCATTTTTTACTTCATTAAAATTAAGAGAGTCTCTTCATCAGAAGACCCCACTAAGAGACTAAAAATGAGGATCACAGAGTGGAAAATGATATGTGAGTGTATGTAAAAATGTACTGGTATTCAGAATATATTAAAAAATGCAAATCAATAAAAAAGAAAACCCAATATTTTAAAAGATTAACAAAGGCCTTGAATAGCCACTTCATAAATGAGGATATCCAAATCGATAATAAAAATATGAAAAGATGTTTAACATTCTAAAAGAGTCAAGGAAATTCAAATGAAAACCACAATGCAAAGCAACTACATATCAATTGAAATGGCAACAATCAAAACAAAACAAAACTGAATATACCAAGTATTGATAAGAATATGATGTGATTTGAACTCTCATACACTACTTATCAGAGTGATCATTGAGACAATCACTTTGAAAATCTTATGACAGAATCTCCTAAGCAAAGATTATGCATATTGCATGGCACATCAATTCCACTTTTATGTGTATCTCCAACAACAACACTCTCACACACCCAAAATATGTGCATCAAAAGACAAGAACAATAATGCTCAGAGCATCATTTTCCATAATGGCAAAAATTAGCAAAAAAAAAAAAACCCAAAACCTTACTATCTATCAACAATAGAATTGATGAAGGGATGTGGCTGTATTCATGGAAATGGAAGTTATACAGCAATCATATGAATGGATTACTACTTCATGCAATAATATGCATGGAATTCACAGACATAATTTTAGTGAAAGAACCCAAACATTAAAGGTACATACCATATAATTCTATTGCTATAAAAGTTGAAAAGCAGGTAATATCTATTGATAGTAATATAGTCAGGAAAGTGGCATCTGTAGAGGGAAGTCATGATTGGGACGAGGAAGTAGGGCAGCTCCTGGGATTCGGGTAATGCCTGGATGTTGATCTGAGTGATAGTAATCCTGGTGTGTTTATTTTGTAAAATATTAATTAATTTTGTAAAAATTATTTTCTTAATGAAGCTGAACATTTAAAATTTACAGATTTTCCTTTATAAAATCTCCATGTAAAATTACACTTTTAAAAATAAGCATGCATTGAAGTTATATATAAAGATGCTTAGATATACCTGTGAAATATTGTTATATGAAACAAGCAAACTGTAGTTTAATATTTATAGTATCTCATTGAAAAGAAAGGTCAACCCCTTGTATATGTGTTTGTATAAGGAAGCATGGGAAAACATTACACATTGTGGTAGTTTGAAGCTGCATGTACCCAGAAAAACATGTTCTTAAATCTAATCCATTCCTGTGCATATAAACCTGTTGTAAGTAGGATCATTTGATAAGGCTTCTTCAGTTAAGATATGACCCACCTTGTGGCAGTTTGGTATTGTTTATGAATTCCAAAAATAGATATTGGATTGTGTTTGTAAACTGGCCTGTTCCTCTGGGAGCATTAGATTGTATTAAGTTCAGAGGTTTCACTTTTGCTTGATTAAATTATAATTAATGCTTTGATTGGGCCATGTCAGTAGGATGTTGATTCCCTGTCCCCTTGGTGGGCAGGGACTCAAAGAGAAAACGACATGGCAGAGGAGTTAGTTGGAGCTTTTGATGCTGGAGTCTGGGAAGTAAACACACAGGAGAAGAACACAGAGGAATAGAGACGGCTCACATAGACATGGCAGAGGCCCCCAGAAGAGAGAGAGCCTGATAGTCTACAGCTGACCTTGTGGAGAGAGCAGAGCAGCTGAGCCTGGAAAGAAACAAGCCCCGGGAGAGAGACAAGATTTATCACAGCTTACAGCTGAGATTATAAGAAGCTGGGCTCATGGAGCCTTAAGACGAAGAGGAAGCCTGAACCCTTGCAGACGTCGGCAACCATTTTGCTCCAACACGTGGCAGCAGACTTTGGTGAGAGAAGTAACTTATACTTTATGGTCTCATAACTGTAAGCTTCTACCTCAAATAAATACCCTTTATGAAAGCCAACAGATTTCTGGTACTTTGCATCAGCACCCCTTTGGCTGACTAATACACATCTCATTCAGGATGGGACTTAATCCTATTACTGGAGTCCTTTTTAGATGGAATGAATACAGAAAGAAAGTGAGAGAAAAAGCCACAGAGGCAAGAAGTTGAAGGCAACAAAACCCAGAAGAGAAGAGAGAGAACAGCATATGCTGCCATGTCCCTTGCCATATGGCAGAGGAACCAAGGAGCGCCAGCAGCTGGTCTTCCAGAAGAAAACATAGCCTTGATGATGCCTTGATTTGGACATTTTCTCAGCCTCAAATCCATAAGCTGATAAATTCCCATTGTTCATGCTGAACCATTTCATGGTTTGCTTTAAGCAGCCTAGGAAACTAAAACACAAACATGCACACAAAGGGAAACTATGACATTTTAAAAATATGTCAACTGTGCACCAAAAGACAGGAACAATAATGTTTAGAGCAGCATTAAAAATGAGGCAAGATTTTGCAAACCTCTGAGCTGCTTAAATATGTAAAGGCTGAAAGAGTATGTAGTTAGGATTTTGCTTCCTTATTTTATCCAATTAACAACATCTTCAAAAGTTAGTCTGAAGTCTGCCTAGAAAGTGTCTGGCGAAGATGATCAGGCAACGAAAAGGAAACTATTAAAATCTTATCACAAATTCAACAAATGTAGAACATGAACTTAGCATTTTTTTATTCTAAATCTTTGAGGTTAGAGAGGTTAGAATACTGCTCTCTAGCTGAGCCAGTTACATGTAGGTTACTGCTTAATTGGCCCATAAAAATTTTAGATAATGTTCACTCAGGGTATGGTCCCAAGTAAAGGAATTCTATGGACTCCTGCTGAACTTTCAGTTACTCTATACCAGAAATCATTTGCAACTAAGAAGATAAAAAACATTCTCATAATACCATGTCAAGCAGTTTCAGATTACTGTTTAAAGCCATTTATTTTATGACCTGACCAACTAGAACATCAACAACAAAGTATAATTAATGAGAACTCAATTACTTCAATTGTGAAAGGATCATTGTATCCTAGAAGCTCTCAAATATAGCACATCTCTGTTACACTAAAAATAAGCCTTCTGCAATGCCTCATGTAGTTTCCTTTAGCAGATAATGCTGAAACACTTTTTAGATATATTTTTTATGTACTGTCATCACTTTTATATAGAGGTATCCATTGATTGTAAGAGAGAACTCTCATAAATCAACATGCCTGTTAGTTGGCTTTCTCTTAACAGAGATATTTCAGAAAACACAGTTAGAAATAAATGTATTTTAGGGATGCAGAGAAAGCATTTTTTTCCTTAGGAGACTGGAAGTTTAGTTAATATTTTTAGATTCCTGTCGTGGGTTCTGCAAATTTTTCTAAGAAACATTTTCTACACAATCAAGGGTAATTTGAATCGTCACATTTTCCCATTCTTTCAAAGCTTTTTTTTCAAGGCTATATGAAATTTTTTGACTACTAGAACGATCTAAATTTAAGCATTCTCTTCTCTTCTGGTGTGTCCTCAAACTGCATGTGTCCTAGTAGAAGGCATCGTGTTGCCTTGGAATTCAGGATCTGCTGATACTATAGCAAAAAAGGAGGTATTAGATGTTCTTATCAACTATCTGAAATGTCTCAACATCCCATGCTGCTCATGATCAGTTTTCTAAGTTGTATCTTGTAGTGAGTTAATTTTTTTATGCCATTTGTTACCATCATGCTGATGCAGTAGAGGCCCTCATGAGACTTTAAAAGTTTGTATACCAGAAGCAGGCACTAGTTTTTGTACCTATACACCCCACACACATCCATACATACTACAAGGGATATATACCCAGGTTTTCCATAAACTCCCTACTCATAAATACTCTACTCTGAAAGCAGCAAGTGGATTTCTTCAAATTTTTTTGCAGCTCATCAGAAAACAAGCAAAAGAATAAGCTGTTCACCCCACTTTATGTATACCCCCCTATATCTATGAATAATCATTCTGGCAGCCCCCAACACCTCACTTCCATTTTGGTTGTAGCACTGTGTGGTCCTGATGAAACACCATTTCCTTGTGGAGTATAATAATCACTTGTGTAGTTCATAACTGGCATTTACGAAGAGTGGTTTTGACACAGTGCATTTTATTAGGAGAATTAGGTAAATACATGTAGGAGGAAGAGGGAAAGTGTTTTAGTATTGCAAACTACTGAATGCAATATACCAGAAATGGGTTGGCTTTTACGATGGGGATTTATTAATTTCTAAGCTTACAGTTCTGGGACCATGAAAATGTCCAAATCAAGGCTTCATGAGGCAATGCTTTTCTCCCTGAAGACCAGTTGCTGACGATCCTGGATGCCTCTCTCACATGGCAAGGCACATGATGGCAGCTGCTGGGCTCTCCCTCCTCCTCCAGGCTTCCTTGCCTTCAACTTCCTGTTTCATAGCTTTCTCTCTACTTCTGTGTTCCTTTGATTTCAGCTTCTGGCTTTCAAGGCTTTCTCTCTCAGCTTCTGGAGTTTTCTCTCTGTGTCTCTCTCCATATTCATTCTGCTTATAAATGACTCCAGTAAGAGGATTAAGACCCACCCTGGGTCATGCCCTACTGAAGTAATCTAATCAAGAAAGCTCCAACCTACAAGAGGTTCACACCCACAGGAATGGTTTAGCTTTAAGGACATGATTTTCTGGGGTCCATCCAGGTTCAGACTGTCACAGAAAGAAACATTGTTAAATGATGACATCTGCAGCAGAGGCTGTTGTTGCCCCATATATTCCTTTAGCACATACCCACAGCCTCTTACGGCAAGCATCAGGAACTTTCTGCCTGACATCTTTCTCTGGCCTATGGATTGTTGTTCATATTCAGAGCAGGCCATAAACACTAGAGAGAGAACACCCTGGGAGCAGCCGGTAGCCAATGACAGATAGGAGTTGGTGGAGCGATACTCTGACTACTTGCCTTAAGATACAATAACCCTGAGGAAAATGTTCTACACCATCTTCCAAATGTGCCCAGTAAGAATGAGATCCAGGTACCCACAGCAGAAACCTGTTCATTAACGTGCACTGTACTGGTTTCCTTTCTTTGTCTCTATCACTTCCCAAGTTCCCGACTGTTGGTATCAGCTCCAAAATAAATTACTTGCTTTCAAATTTTTGTCTCAGGGTCTGCTTCTAGGGGAAAATCAGACTAAGACAGTAAGTCATAGCTCTGCTAATAATTTCCTATGTGTCTTAGAGAAACTTCTGGATGCCAGCTTCTTTATCTCTGAAACTGCTTAGTACATAATGTTATGAGAAGCTCTAAAACTATAACTGATGGGAGAACCAGTTTTTGCCAAAATTTTTCAAATGCATATCCATGCCTGCTTAAATAACTGAGGAGGAGTAAACCCTTATTTTCTGAGGCACAGTTATAGCACAGCTGTTTCCAGAAGTCCATAATGTCAAGTAAAAGGCCAGCCTAGCGTGCAAAAGGAAGCAAAATAGTCTCTGAGTGAAAATTTCAGGCCTAATTAAAAATCTAAAAATTAAAGTTGCAGACAGCAGTGGTCTCTTCAAAATGGTTTATACAAATAAAAAAAGAATTTGACATGGGCTGAGTTTAGAAAAAAAACTGTTGAACATGTATTTTTCTCTCAGAAGGAAGTTAAATAAAAAAGTTACCAGCTTCTTCTAAAAATTGATTCATTTTGCAAAATACACCTGAGTTCTTGCCCAAATCTGCCTCTTACCATCAAGTCACTTAACCACACTGAGATTCATTTTTTCCTTGATCTGTGTGGCAGATTGTATTTTCAAAATTGGCCACAGCAATTTTTTAGGTTCCACATGCTCTTCCAGAACTCTGGACCTACCCCATCGGGAGGTATAGTCTATTTTCCCTTCCCTTTAGATCGAAAGGACTTGGTGACTGCCTCAATGAATTTAATGTGGCTGAAGTGATGCTGGGTGACTTCCAAGGCTAGGTCATAATAGGTGATATAGCTTCTGTTTGCCTTTTTTCTCTGGAGATACTTACCCTTGATACCAGCCACCATACTCTAAGAAATTCAAGCAGCCCACATGGCAAGGCCATGCATAAATGTTCTGATCAAGACCCCAGCAAATGTCCCAAGCAGCAGCCGGTATCAACCACCAAACATATGTGTGATAATGGAGTGAGACTTTAGACTATTCCAACCTTGAGCCTTGACCACTGATACCATGTAGAAGAGAGCTCATAGGTTCCTATCAAGCCTTACCAAGAGTTGCAGATTCACAAGCAATATAAATATTATCATTGTGTTAAGCCACTAAGTTTTCAGGTGGTTTGTTATGGAGCAAAAGATTACCAGAACAATCAGTAAAGTAGAAACATTATTAATTTATTCACTAGAGATGTGAGGATTAATGCAATAATATATGTGCGAGCAGTTTTTCAGTTGTGAAATGGTACAAAGGTAAAGAATTGTCCTTTAGTTATTGCCTCAATGGACCTTACAATACATGGGAAAGATAAGGTGGACACATAAATATGTGATAAATGCCCTAATAGTAGTTTTAAAAGGTACTATAAGTAAAAGCGGGGAGAGACAAATTCTGCACATGACAGATATGAAGTATAAGAGTTTGCACAATGGACACATATTTTGCTGCATTACATACATATATTTGGATTTATTTTCAAATAGTTCATCTATACACCATCTGAAACTGAGCAAAGTTTATGTGTGACAGGAAGGGAAGTATTTCAGACACAAGGAAAGTGTCTGCTGCTAACCCATAGATCTCTCATCCAATCCCATGGTTTTAAACACACTGATTTACCAGTCTCAACATTTCTCCTGAGATCTAGACTTGTGACTGAACTGCCTCCTCCATTTGTCCATTTAGACATCTAAATTTCAAGCTCTTAACTGCCCCTTTGCCCGACAATAGGCCCATCCCCATCTGTTAATGGCTCCCTCCTTCACCCAGGTGCCTAGACCTAAAACCTTTATGTCATCTATTTTTCCATTCCACCTCTTACCAATCCTCCTTCTCTCACATCCCACATCAATCTACCAGAAAATCGTAAGAGCTTTAACTTCAAAATAAATCTTATCTGTGAATTCTTATGACATCTGTCACCCTACCCTAAGCCACCTTTTTCTATATCTTACCACTGCATTAACCTCAGAATTGTTCTCCTTGCTTCCCCTCTTGCTCCACTAAGGACATGCTTCAGACAACAGCCAGAGTGAATTTTTAAAACATTTATCAGTTCACATCACTCTCCTTCTCAGTTACTCCAATGGTTTTCCATCAGAATGGAACTTAAGTCCTAGTGGTCCGAGCTCATTTCACACTACCCCCCTCTCTCACTTACTTTGCTCCAACCATACCCATACCTCCCAGTATTCTACCCTCAAAGACTGTGGGTCTTGTTTTGCAATGACCTAAACCACCTGAAACAGAAGTGGAAGATATGCCACATTAAGACTGAGGCTAGGGAAGCGGCTGTGGCTCAATCAGTGGGGCTCCCGTTTGCCATGTGGGAGGCCCTGGGTTCGGTTCC